>CM051269.1:4051615-4452618 GCA_027921565.1 Artemia sinica
AACGTACATAAAAAAATCAAAAACTGGTATCAAAGTAACAATATCAAAGTGAAAAAACGGATTTGTGTCAACCTCGGAGTTATTATTATCTGATGTTTGAACTATTTTTAACACATTGGCTATCTCAAAATTTTTATCGGATGGGCTTGGGGAAAAAGGGTGAGGGGGGGGGGATAATTGCCCTTCGGTCTCTTTTGACTCTTTAAAAGTGAACTAGTACTTTCTATTTTCAATCAAATGAGCCATCTCTGAAGTTTATAAGAGCATCTCTTCAATAAAAACCATATATATCCCCAGAGTATAACGTTCAACGCCTGCCCCTGGGACCCTGGGGGGTAGTGTATTACCCCGGAGTTTTAATATCTGAAGTTTGAACTATTAAAAAAAATGGTCGCCTCAAATTTTTATTGGATGGGTTTATCCATCCTATAAACCCAAAGGCAGCGGAGGGCGGGAGGGGCTAGTTGCCCTCCGATCTTTTTTTATTTGGAGGAAATGAACTAGAACTTTTAATTTCCATTAAACTGAGCCCTCTCTGAAGTTTATACGAGCATCCCCTTCATAAGAACCACAGACAGCCCCAGGACATAGCTTACAATGCCTTGCCCCTGGGCCAGGGGGGGGGGGGTTGTTTCGACACCGGAGTTTTGTTATATGACCCTAGAACTATTTTAAAAAAATAGCTATCTCAAAATTTTTATCGGATGAGTTTGGGGAAAAAAGGGCGTGGG
Organism: Artemia sinica; assembly: GCA_027921565.1. Taxonomy (NCBI): domain Eukaryota; kingdom Metazoa; phylum Arthropoda; class Branchiopoda; order Anostraca; family Artemiidae; genus Artemia; species Artemia sinica. Next base: position 4,052,347 of record CM051269.1, read on the forward strand.
GGACTAGGGGTCCTCTGATCTCTTTTGACTCTTAAAAATTGAACTAGAGCTTTCAATTTCCTTTCAAATCAGCCCTCTATGAAGTTTATACGAGCATCCCTTCCATAAGAACCATATATGCCCTTAGGGCATAACTTGTAACGGCTATCCCCGGGCCCTGGGTGGTTGTGTTGACCCGTGTTTTTTTTCTGACCTTTGAACTTTTTTTTAACAAAATGGATATCTCAAAATTTTTCATCGGATGCATTTGGTGAGAAAAGGGCGTAAAGGGGGATAGTTGCCCTCTGACCTCTTTTAACTCTTAAAAACTGAGCTAGAACTTCCAATTTCCAATCAAATGAGCCCTCTCTGAAGTTTATACGAGTATCTCTTATAAAAGATATACGCCCCCAGCACAACACTTACAACGCCTAACTCCGGGCCCGGGGGGTTGTGTTGACACCGGAGTTTTTATTATCTAATTTTTGAACAATTTTCAAAAAAACTGGCTATCTCAAAGTTTTTAGCGGATGGGTTTGGGGAAAAAGGGTGTGTGGCGGGAGGGTACTTCCCTTAAATCTCTTGACTCTTAAAAAGTGAACTAGAACTTTCAATTTCCAATCTAATAAGCCCGCTTTGAACTTTATACGAGCATCTCTTTCATAAGAACCATACATGCCTTTAGGGCATAACTTAGAACACCTTCCCCGGGGCTCTGAGGGGTTGTATCGACACCGGAGTTTTTCTTATCCGACTTTTGAGCTATTTTTTAACAAGTGAATTCGAAATTTCAATTTCCAATCAAATGAGCCCTCTTTGAAGTTTACACGAGTATCTCTTTCATAAGACCCATATATGTCCCAGGGCATAGCTTACAACGCCTGCTCCCAGGCCCTGGGGGGTTGTGTTGACACCTGAGTTTTTGTTTTCTGACTTTTTAACTATTTTAAACTTAATAGCTATCTCAAAATCTTTATAGGATGCATTCGGGAAAATGGGGCGTAGGGGGGGATAGTTTCCCTCCTATGTCTTTTGACTCTCAAAAACTGAACTAGAACTTTAAATTTCTAGTCAAATGAGCCATCTCTGATATCTGATATCAAATGAGCCCTCTCAAAAGATATCAGAGGGCTGGTTACCCTCCGATATCTTTTGATGCTTAAAATTGAACTAGAACTTTCAATTTTCAATCAAATGAGCCCTCTCTGAAGTTTATACAAGAATCCCTTTCATGAGAACCACATATGCCCCAGGGCATAACTTAAAACGCCTGCCGCCGGGCCCTGGGGGGTTGTGTCGACACCTGAGTTTTTGTTATCTGACTTTTAAACAATTTTAAACTTAATGGCCATCTCAAAATTTTATCGGATGCATTTGGGAAGGGGCGGTGGGGGGTGGGTGGCTGGTTACCCTCCGATATCTATTGAAGCTTAAAAAGTGAACTATAACTTTCAATTTTCAATCAAATGAGCCCTCTCTGAAGTTTATACGAGACATCGCTTTCATACGAGCCATATATGCCCCAGGGCATAACTTAAACTTAGCCCCCGGGTCCTGAGGGGTTGTGTTGACACCGGAGATTTTTGTTATATGATCTTTGAACTATTTTCGACCAAATAGCTATCTCAAAATTTTTATTGGATGCATTTGGGAAAAAAGGGCGTGGGAGGGAGGGGGGAGTACCCTACGATATCTTTTGACGATTAAAAATTGAACTAGAGCTTTCAATTTCCTTCCAAATCAGCCCTCTATGAAGTTTATACGAGCATCCCTTCCATAAGAACCATATATGCCCTTAGGGCATAACTTGTAACGGCTATCCCCAGGCCCTGGGTGGTTATGTTGACCCCGTGGTTTTTTTCTGACCTATGAATTTTTTTTTAACAAAATGGATATCTCAAAATTTTTCATCGGATGAATTTGGGGGAAAAAGGGCGTAAAGGGGGATAGTTGCCCTCTGATCTCTTTTAACTCTTAAAAACTGAGCTAGAACTTCCAATTTACAATCAAATGAGCCCTCTCTGAAGTTTATACGAGTATCTCTTATAAAAGATATACGCCCCCAGCAAAACACTTACAACGCCTAACTCCAGGCCCGGGGGGTTGTGTTGACACCGGAGTTTTTATTATCTAATTTTTGAACAATTTTCAAAAAAACTGGCTATCTCAAAGTTTTTAGTGGATGGGTTTGGGGAAAAGGGTGTGTGGCGGGAGGGTACTTCCCCTTAAATCTCTTGACTCTTAAAAAGTGAACTAGAACTTTCAATTTCCAATCAATTGAGCCCTCTTTGAACTTTATACGAGCATCTCTTTCATAAGAACCATATATGCCTTTAGGGCATAACTTAGAACACCTTCCCCCGGCTTTGAGGGGTTGTATCGACACCGGAGTTTTTCTTATCCGACTTTTGAGCTATTTTTAAACAAAATATCTATCTTTAAATTTTTTATCAGATGGGTTTGGAAAAAGAAGGCGTGGGGATGGGGGGAGAGGTCTAGTTGCCCCCGTATCTCTTTTGACTATTAAAAAGTGAATTCGAAATTTCAATTTCCAATCAAATGAGCCCTCTTTGAAGTTTACACGAGTATCTCTTTCATAAGACCCATATATGTCCCAGGGCATAGCTTACAACGCCTGCCCCCGGGCCCTGGGGGGTTGTGTTGACACCTGAGTTTTTGTTTTCTGACTTTTGAACAATTTTAAACTTAATAGCTATCTCAAAATCTTTATAGGATGCATTCGGGAAAATGGGGCGTAGGGGGGGATAGTTTCCCTCCTATCTCTTTTGACTCTCAAAAACTGAACTAGAACTTTAAATTTCTAACCAAATGAGCCATCTCTGATATCTGATATCAAATGAGCCCTCTCAAAAGATATCAGAGGTCTGGTTACCCTCCGATATCTTTTGATGCTTAAAATTGAACTAGAACTTTCAATTTTCAATCAAATGAGCCCTCTATGAAGTTTATACAAGAATCCCTTTCATGAGAACCATATATGCCCCAGGGCATAACTTAAAACGCCTGCCGCCGGGCCCTGGGGGGTTGTGTCGACACCTGAGTTTTTGTTATCTGACTTTTAAACAATTTTAAACTTAATGGCCATCTCAAAATTTTTATCGAATGCCTTTGGGAAGGGGCGGTGGGGGGTGGGTGGCTGGTTACCCTCCGATATCTATTGAAGCTTAAAAAGTGAACTATAACTTTCAATTTTCAATCAAATGAGCCCTCTCTGAAGTTTATACGAGCATCCCTTTCATACAAACCATATATGCCCCAGGGCATAACTTAAAACTTAGCCCCCGGGTCCTGAGGGGTTGTGTTGACACCTGAGTTTTTGTTATCTGACTTCTTAACAATTTTAAACTTAATGACTATCTCAAAATTTTTATCGGTTGCATTCGGAAAAATAAGAGCGTGGGGGGGGGCTAGTTGACCTCTAATCTCTTTTAACTGTCAAAAACTGAACTAGAACTTTCAATTCTTTATCAAATAAGCCCTTTCTGAAGTTTTTACGAGCATCCCTTCCATAAGAACTATATATTCCCCCAGGGCATAACTTACTACGCCTGCCCTCGGGCCCTTGGGGGCTGTGTCGACCCCGTAGTTTTCGTTATATGGTCTTTGAGCTATTTTCCTAAGAACAGGCTATCTCAAAGTTCTTATCAGATGGGGTGGGGGCTAGGTGACCTCTAATCACTTTGGACTTTTAAAAAGTGAAATAGAACCTCAATTTCCAATCAAATGAGCCCTGTTTGAAGTTTATACGAGCATCCCTTTCATAAGAACCATATGTGCCCCCAGGGCATAATTTACAACACCTGTCTCCCAGGCCCTGGGGGGTTGTGTTGACACCGGAGATTTTTGTTATATGATCTTTGAACTATTTTTGGCAAAATAGCTATCTCAAAATTTTTATTGGATGCATTTGGGAAAAAAGGGCGTGGGAGGGAGGGGAGAGTACCCTACGATATCTTTTGACGATTAAAAAGTGAACTAGAACTTTCAATTTCCAATCAAATGAGCCCTCTCTGAAGTTTACACGAGCATTCCTTCCATAACTGACAACTGATAGTTTGACATTCCTTCCATAAGAACCATATGTGCTCCCAGTGCATAACTTATAACCCTTGCGCTGAAGACTGTGACAGGAGTATCCTGCTAGTATCCTGCGCAAAGATATAATTTCCAGAACTTTCAAACTACGTTGAAACAAAATGACTATCTCAAAATTTTGATTGGATGTCTTGCGGCAAAAGGTGTGGCGTTCAAGAGTGGGTTTAGTGGCCCTCCAAATCGCTTCGACTATTAAAAACATGGCACCAGATCTTTGAATTTCCATCGTAATGAGCCTTTTTGAAGTGTCTACGGCCACAGCTTTCTGTATAAAAAGTTATAGTGCCCCCAGGGACATACCTTGACACCCCTTGCCCTGAGGCTGTGGGGGGAATGTTCCTCCTCAAAAACATAATTTCTATCTGGAAATCAATAGTAGAACAAAATGGCTATTCAAAATTTTAGATCGGAGTGTTTGGGGAAAAATGAGGCGTGGACGGGGTGTGTTAAGCACTTACAATCACGTTTGACCCTTAAAAACGGCACTAAAACTCCGATTTCCAATTGAATGAGCCGCCTTTGAAGTTTCTACGACAACCCCTTCCATATGAGTACCTCTGGAAAAAAACAACAACATTTTTTTTTTGGGAGCCGTTTGGCCTTTATATAGGCAAACGCTATAGCATTGCCTCTGAAGTGTGGAATTTTGTATTTTTTGCCACGCAGAAAAAAAAAAATCACGGATGTGTGTTTATTTGTTTTTCCCCATGGGATAATTGTGTCGACCCAGTGGTCCTAGAGTGTCGCAGAGAGTGGGCTCGATTTGAAATGGAAATTAAAAGTTCTAGTGCCCTTTTTAAGTTGACCAACAAATTGGAAGGGGCAACCTAGGGCCTCCTCGCACGCCTCACTTTTGTCCCCAAAAAGTCACTGGATAAAAATTTTGAGATAGTACCATTTCGTTCAGCATAGTCGAAGAGACTCTCAATAACTATGTCTTTTGGGGACGACTTAAATCCCCCACAATCCCCAGGGGAAGGGCTGGGCAAGTTGTGAACTTTGGCACATTTGTTTACATATAGTAGTATCGGTTAATATGGGGTAAGTATACAGGGCGTTTTCAGGGGGGATTTTTGTGGGGGTCAGAGATGTAGAGGGGGGGTACGTGGGAGGATCTTCGCACTGGAGGAATTTTGTTCATGGGGGATAAGAAAGAATTTCCAATGAAGGGGGTGGCTTGATTTCCCAGCATTATTTAAATCATACCACTAGACAGAAATTATTATCTAACGAAATAAGTTTTTCAAACTGCAAAGGCGAAGGCGCGCACCATCCAAAACTTAACACGAGGCAAACACGAAAATATTGACGTATATAGGCGAGGGGTTGCCTGTCCTCAACTAGCTCGCTCGTTACACTAAACGTGTTTTTTTAACTTTTAAAAGAGGTTAACTATTCTAATTAAAACAACCTTTGTGATATCGAGGAGTCATTCTTACATAACTGAGAACAAAAATTCAAACGTTAGGTTATTGTAGAAAGGTTTCTTATTAGTTAAAAAAAAAAAGTAGAATTATTATGCAAGTTTCGATTTACTTATCATATGCGGTGAGCCAAAATTCAAAACCCTACATTAATTCCATTCAAAAGACGTTCAGAAACTAAAATAATAAAAAGCTTTTTAACTGAAAGCAAGGAGCGACATTAAAACTTAAAAACGAACAGAAAATTATTCCGAGTAGATGAAGGGGCTTGCCCCCTACCTCAAACGCCTCAAATCATTACGCCACTAAAGTTTGACTCTTTCCTCACACCTCTACTTTTGCAAAATAATAAAATACCTTGAGAAACGGAAAGAGTGCGAAGACATGAGGAGCGGGACAGCGCCACTTCATATACGGCATAATGCTACGTTTTAAGTTTCAATACCGCTCCCTTACTTTCAGCAGTAAGCAAAAAACCTGTTTTATTTTTTATTATCATGTACTTAACAGAATAGCTGCTTGAATGGTGAAAAATTAGGGCAAGGTTGAGAATAAGCTGATATAACTTTAGCTAAAAAAAAACGGCGCAATACAAAATCACTTTTTGCAAGGCTACAGGTAAGGAGAAAATGAAATCCGTCTTAAAGCTCAGGCACTACAAAACTTTACCAAACAACAAGTATATTTAACTAAATAGACTGTAACCTACATGACCTTAATATTCTAATGCATTTTATTGCGGACTTCTTTTCTTCTTCTTTATCTGTCTTATTATTGCTTGATAGATATGTAGGTAGTCAAAATTTGATGAAGATCTGATTTTTCGTAAGAATTATATAAACACATATAAGAAAGCCCAAAAAACAAACAACATCCATTAAAGAGGGAGGAATAGGAAGGTTGGGTCCCCCACCGAGGAGAGAAATATCGTTTGTGAAAATGCGAGGCTTTGAAAATATCAGAACATAGAATAACTGTTTTTCAACATGTTATTATAACAATGTAGCTACTAATACAGGAAGTAATCTAATGCTTTTTAATTTGTTTCAACCAGACCTCTGTCCCCCCCCCCTTCTTCAAAAGGATCAAAATCGAACGTTATCAATCATTACGTTACCAAAACTGGACAAAAGGAAAGTGCATTTAGCTAGGTAGGGGGAGGGGAGGCGTTACATCAAACCACTGAAAATAACATTATCATTTAATTTAAGACATCATCTTTTTGAAATATTTGGTTTTGACGATTTGATCTTAAAGTAGGAATTATGTTCTTCTTTTTTTTTAGCGGTAATTAATAAATAATTGTGTAGTTAATTAAGGTTATATTTTTTTTTAATTTTGAAGAAAGAGCATCCTGGGACTTGACCCCCTCCCATTCAAGCGAAAATTGCAAATAGTGGTGAACGTACTAGAATATCATTAATATTCTTCTTTTACTTAGTTTCATTAACAGATGCCTCACAATGTACTGTGACAATAAAACGACAAAAAATCAACAAACTTTGTTTCTGCGTCATTTCTTTTCTTAACAAAAATTGGCCTTATATAAGCCCTTGTGATGAGAAATAACTACACAATAATACATAATAACGAGTTCATAATTATTAACATATTAATACTTTATTCTAGGCAATACTAAGGCATTAAGGGGGAAGGGCTAGGACTTATCTAATGATAATGAGTGCTGTTTTTTGAAAGAATGTTGAATGAAGATTTGAATAATTTATTACTATTCTTTGCCATAATTGTGTTTGGCTGAAAAAAAGTCTTGTACCAAGATTGCCGTAATTTGTAATAAGTTATGCATTGATCTTACACCTCCCTCCCAGTAAAAAACATTGGTCTACTTGCTTTCTCTCAAATTTCTAGCGGATTTTATTTCATTACATTCTTTTTTCTTGTAAAAGAAAATAATCGAAAAAATTTACTCAGAAAAAACAATGGTATCAAGCTCATTGCCATATTTCCAGCATGGAATTTAACATAATTATGCCCGAAAAATATGAAATTGAACATGCCTTAAACTCAGTGCCCCAAACTCATTAAATTGAAAATAACTGCACCAAAAGCTATAATTGAGCCTAATTCGTCCTTAAATTAAATAAATTGAACATGAAAATAAACAAAATAGCGCCCAAAAACATACTAAAATTGTACTCACCCCATAGCTGCAACATACTTCCAAAAATCTAAAAGCAATAGCTACAACTTCGTACCAATCCATTTTTCCCCAAACCTACAGTCTTTGCTTTTTCGTCCCTACTGATCCATTCTAAGCAGAAACACTTAGAATTGTACTAGATATAATTGATCTGCAAACTTAATACTAGTTACTGCGAACATGGCCCTGAAGCTAACCCGTGACAGAGATTCAAGATAGCTGCTATTTCAATTGTAATTATTTAATGTCGATTCCTTGTACTTAAACACTAATGTTTACTAGCATCTAAGTACTTCCATGGTCCAAAATGAAAGGATGTGAGGGGGGATAACATAGTAAGTAGATAGGAACTAGATACAATTGAATGAGTGGAAAACATATTAACTTGTTAAGAACCATTCGTTGGTGGCTAAAGGAAACGATTAAAATAAGAGATTAAAGTAGCCTAAAGAATAAAAGTAAATGAAAGAAAGGTAAAGTAGATTAGAGTATTAGTAAAGTAGATCAAAGTAGAATCATCCTACAGCTTGACTTCTTAAATGGGGGAGTCTTCAAATTGTCTCATTCCAACTTTCCAGAACTCACGAAACGGTACGGAGAATTCAAACTAAGCTGAAGTGGGGGCTAAAAATGGAAAAAGAGAGAGAAAAGAAAAGAGAACGAAAGAGAGAAAGAAACAAAGGAGCTTGCAACTTTCAAGGTAAACTGCTTCCGGAAGAAGCCACACTAGAAATTGCCTTTTAAAGACACCTTTTAACATTCACACCAGTACGCGGGAAAAGAAATTTTTGACTTTAAGAGAGAAATTATCTTTTCCCATAATAATTCGACAGTTTAGGTTGCTGAAAAAAACTCAAATTTTGCAAATACAAAAAAGGAAAAACACAGCAGGAATGTAAAAAAAATAGTTAGAAGTAAGGGATAAGGGATAAGGGGATAAGGGATAGTAAGGGGGATAAGGGGATTAAAATTGGAAATAGGAGAGAGTAATATTGTAAGTATTCTGCTTGCAAAATACGCAGAATTGAAAATACTGATTGATAGATAGATAGATAATTTATTCAGCCGCTAGGTCATACACAAACATTACAATGATTATATAAGACAACAGCCAACATACACTTAAATAAATCGCATAACTACTAACAACCAAACAAAAAACTTTAAACCCATTAATTCCATCTTTTTAAACCTCTTTTATAAATCCAGTCACTGCTATAATCGTCTCCCGGGAATGAAGATTTAAGGAATCCCAGGAAAAAACACTTCCCCATCTCCTAAATACTTCAGTCTTAAATCTGAATAACCCCTGGCATACACATCAAAAAATGAAGCAAATTTTCTTCCTCTATACCACATAAAGAGCAAGTAAAACATGATCTCGGGCCCTGAGCAATTCCTTCAAATACTTTTAATCTACTTTTTAAGGGCAAACCATCACTCGGACCTGGAACCACAAGACACAAGTTTTCCGGTGCAAATCAGCTTAAATAATATTCTAGTCCAAAAGACTCTTTTATCTTAGACTACTGGTGCAAGGTTTCAGGTTTTCGAATCTGTTTCATGCCAGAGTTGGATCTCTGATCTCACTTATGTTTTAGCTTCTGATAAATTTTCTCTGGATCGCACGTTGGACCAAGACCTTTATTCACAAGCGTATGAAAGTCGGTTTTATCAAGGAGGGCCCTTAAGATGAAACGGCCACGATCTTTTTCTACCTTGCTGCAATAATTCAAATTATGCGGCTTTCATAAGCCTCTCATCTGGTGATTGGATAATTTTCAGCCAAAATTTTACTACTTGTGTAAAATTTGTTGTTAAATGGTGTTGTTGCGTTGTACCCTAACCAATCTTTTATACATATTGTAGTTGAACCATTGTAATTGCTGGATAACCGTATGTCCCCAAAGCTCCACACCATAATGAATAGTAGGGCGAATATTCGATTTGAAATAAATACTTATGCATTTTAATATTTTTAATTTCATTTAAAAGCTGAATTCCTTTAAAACTGCAGAAGAAACCACTTTACCTCTGACCACTATTTCTTTCACATGATCCTTCCAATTTCCTTTATTATTTAGTATAAACCCTAATTACTTAAAAGTTGTACTTTTTTTCTACTCAATACCCTTAAATAAAAAAGTTATCATTATTTTTATCTGTCCCAAAAACATACAATTTTCAGTCTTTGGATATTTAATCTCATTTTCTTTTTTTTTTCCAAATAAACATCTAATAAGTTCAACAATATTTGCAAATCTTCGGTGCTTCTAGCTATCAGCGCCGAATCATCCGCAAATAACAACAGAGACAAAGCTAAATTTCCTAAACTCACTGTTGGCGCCCATTTTTCCTCAAAAATCTCAACAATATCATTAATATATAAACAAAATAGCCTCGGTGACAAGGTGCTACCCTGGTTAACTCCTACCTCGCAACTAAATAAATCGGAAAACCCTTTCCCTGCTACCTTAACCATTCCTCTTGTTAGCCTATATATATATCACAAACTAGTCAAACAAAAATACGAGGCAGTCCTATCCTCAACAATTCTACGAACAACAATATCCTATCAACACTATCGAATGTTCTCTCAAAATCTACGAAAGCTACCAATAAATTAATCTAACCTCTACTATACTTTTTTATCAACGCCTTAAGTACAAATACCTTGTCAACTGTGCTGTATCCATTCCCTGAATCCACCTTGTTTCCTCACGAATTATTCGATTCTTTTTTAACCAATTAGCTAGCCTGTTATCAATCAATTTTGTCTAGAATCTTAATTAAACATTGTACCGGAGCTACAGGCCCATAATTGCAATGTAACCTCGGATTCCCTTTTTAAATAACTGTAATATTACAGAACGTCTTCCATCCTGAAACCCGAATTCCTGATGAAAGCACACTATTAAAACAGCAGCATCAAAATTGGCATAAATCAACTTGATAACTTTTAATATAAAACGAGTTGAAATTCCATCAATTCCAGGAGCTGTTCCTTCATCCAAACTCCTTAACAAATGTGCAACCTCCTCAATATCTACCTCCTCTGTTAACGAATAATAATTCCTCCCTCATAGGGTAATCATATTCCTCCCAAATATTCCCAAATTCTTCCCCACACCACTTACTAAGATCTCCTTCTTCTTTACTTGCGAAATGTTCCGGCTAGCTATTTGGATCCGGGTTCCCCTCTGGCGCTTTTCCTTGTCTTTGGTTTACCCTTCTCAAAATTCCTTCAATACTACTCTTCAAATAAAAACGGCTCATTTGCTTGGTTTGACGTGTATTAAAATCTCTTTTCTTTACTTTTGTTAATCTCTTTGATAGCATCTCCTAACCTCGCGAAACCTAGCCAATAGTGTTGCTTTCTCACCTCATTTTTAGCTTGCTTTATCCGATTTAGGGTCTCTGCTAACAAATTTTTACTACTTGTGGTGGAAATGAGGTAGATTAACTGTATGTAATTACATGAAAAAACAAGTTTTTTTAACTGAAAGTAAGGAGCAACATTAAAGTTGTAAAAAAACAGATATTATTACGTATACGATGGGGGTTTTCTCCTCCTCAACACCTCACTCTCTACGCTAAAGTTTTTTTAGTACTTCAAAAAAAAAGCTTCTTATTGTTCTAATTAAAAGAACACAGGAGCCATTCTTAAAGAATTGAGACAGAATTCAAACTTTAGGCGTAAAGAGCTAGGTGTTGAGGAGGAGCAACACACCCTCATATACGTAATAATTTCTGTTCGTTTTAAGTTTTATGTTGCTCCTTAATTTTAGTTGAAAAAACTTGTTTTTTGTTATCTAATTTCTGATCGCTTTTTAAATAATGCTGAAAAATCTGGCTACACGTCCACGAAAAAAGCCCTCCTTCTGACCGATTTATTCTCTAGACCAGTGGTTCTCAAATTGTAGTAACGCGTACACCTTCGGGGTACGCAAAAATTTTTAGGGGGTACACGGCCATCCAACAAAAAAGAACACTACCCTTAACTCTAAGGACTGGTAATTTTATTTATATTTTAGCTATAGGTTTACTTACTAGGCCTACGATTAACTGAGAAGATGTACCTAAAATGTTTTGTGGGAAAAAGGGGTACAGTGTCTAAATGAGTTTGAGAACCACTGCTCTAGACAATTCAATCCTGGTGAAAATTTACCCCGTGCACTTACCATAAATTTCTCCACGCGTAAAATTGAATCCGCAAAGAGGAAAGCAAGACACAAGAAGAATCTCGTATAGGAATTCTGGTAAATTTCACCAGTGTAAAATTTCCTCTGAAAATTCACCCCCCTGAAAAATTCCCTCCCAACGACAAATTGTCCCCAGTGAAAATACCACCGTAGAAAATTCATCCCCCTCATCCGAAAAATGTATGCATACTTCGAAAAAAATACGAAAAAAATTAGATAGTTGATTTTATAATTAAAAATTGTTTGATTGCCTATACATCGTACTTAAACACTAGTGTTTAATATTATGATTGTAACTGGGGAAGGGGAGAGAGATATATTTGCATGTATATAATATATATCAGGGTAAGCCTTTTTGGCTGCAGATCATAATCAGATAAAACAGGAATATAGAGTGACGTTTGGAGTAAAGATATTTTCATTTTAGAACAGTTCGTTACGTTAGAGAATGTGGTTTCATAAACTACTATGCTAATTCTGTCCTTAATCCTGTTTGATCTGATAGTAAATCCTGCTTGACCTGTTCATCAATATGTTCGGCTATATCTCGAACGTGACACTGAACTGTTCTTGTTGGTGTTATGTGATCCATGGCTGGGAATCACTAAAAAACGGTTTGGTGGCACACATCTGCTGCAGTTGGTTTGTGGAGTTTATGGGGTAATCGACGGTGCTGATTCTGAATATTGGGGTCCACCGGTCCGTATCCATGCATAATGTGTCCATTTTAGTCTATAAACACCAAAATAGCTTACAAGAATATGACATCAGTTTCTTATCTGTAATTAAAGTTGAAAAAAAACAGTTTTTCAACTTAAAGTAAGCAGCAACATTAAAACTTAAAATGAGCAGAAATTGTTACGTACATGAGGGGATTGCCTCTTCCTCAACACCTCGCTATTCATGCTAAAGATTGTTGTACTTTTAAGAAAGCTTCTTATTGTTCTAATTAAATTGTTTTAAAAGTCGTTCTTAAAGAATTGGGACAAAATTCAAAATTTAGCGGAAAGAGCGAAGCGTTGAGGAGGGGACAGCCCCTTTCATATTTGGAATAACTTCTGTTCGTTTTAAGTTTTAATGTTGCTCCTTACTTTCAGTTGAAAATTTTTTTTTTTAATTTAATTTCCGATCATTTATTAAATGATCTCAGAAAATCTGGTTCAACCTTCCCGCAAAAATCACCCTTCCCACGGTAATATCCTCTCGACAATTCAATCTCGACGAAAATTTACCCCGGACAATTACCCTTAACATCTCCACGCGTAAAATTTGAGTCGGCAAAGAGTTTGCAATACATACAAAAAGAATTTTATATAAGAATTCTAGCAAATTCCCCCGGATGAAAGTTTACCGTGGAAAAAAAAAACCGCCAGAAAAAAGCAAGCAACTCCCCGTAGTAAAATCTCCTTCAGGGAAAACCCCCAGTCGAAAAACTCGCCCCCATCCAAAAACTGTATGCATACTTCCCTTGCGTAAACAATTTGCATATTTTATAACTTAACATCCTTTCCCCTGGGGCTGTGGGGGGTCATGCTATCTCAAAAGGCATAGTTATTGGGCCTTTTGATTATGTTGAACAAAAAAGCTATCTCGAAATTATAATTGGACAACTTTGGGGGAAAAGGTGGCAAGAAAAGGGCACTAGTTGCCCTCCAATCTTTTTGGTCACTCAAGAAAGGCACTAGAACTTTTAATTTTTATTCGAATTTCCGTGCCCTGAATCTGATGGGGTTATTTTCATTTAGATTTCTTTGACTCTCAGGTTTTTTTTTTCTTCCCATCTTCTTCGGAAATCAGGCAGATTTTGTCAGGCTCAAACCTTTTGATGGGTAATAGTAAAACTTATATATTTGGAATCAGCATGATAAGCCAATTTTATTTATATATCTATTGGTAACAAAATCCGGTCTTTAAAAATTTCCATAGTATTGAGCTGCGTCACTCCTTAAGCAGTCAGGGGGTTCCAGGATCAAGTGCACAGGTTACAAATTAACTTGCGATTCCGATGAGAGTCCCAGATTCCTACGAGAGTCCTCTGACGTCACAACATCCCTGGCAAGATTTCTACGAGAGCCCTGTTTCTACTGGTCGGCAGGCAAAATTCTTACGGGAGCCTTGTTTCTACCGATCGGCTGGTAAGGTTCCCGGAATTCCAGGTGTTTAAATTTTGGTTGCCATGTAATATTGACGACGCAATATTGTTTCAGTATAATTAATCGGAGTGGGGTCGGTATAATAGACGAAGTAGTATTAGTAGGAGTCCCTCGCACCTGTGTAATGCGGTCACTGGTTCTATTAAAGCGAACACCGCTAGCGACACACCCTCGTGCTTTAAACAGTCAGATAGGGATATTAGCATGGGATTTTAAAGGGTCAGATAGGGACCCCATAAGTGGAGCTACTAACCCCTCAAACTGTCGCACCTGTGCAATGCAGCTCCTGTTTTCAGGTGTAATATGCTTGACGCAATATCATTTCAGATGACGAGATTCTCACGACACAACCCTCGGGACTCCAATGACGTAACTCGACTTACACCGTCTTAAACGGTCATGTGTAGTATGGATGAGGCAATTTTATGTAACCTTACGTCAGGACCCATGGGGGAATATCCGCTTGTAACTGAACAACAGCACACACCTTACCTGAGGTCACAGAATATGAGCACAACCATCACTGTCACACAATTCTTTTTTGACATTTTATTTTTCGCCAAAATGTACAACATGATTTTTTTTCTTTCTTTGACCTCGATAGGACTCGAAAGGTCAATTTCCTTCCATTGGAACAACACTCCAGATAAGAGGACTAAACTGCTATTTCAAAATTTTCTGTTCTTTACAGATTACTGCTCAAATTTGGCACGCAGTCAGAAAAATATCTATTTCCAGAAATTACACCTCTTAAGGCTTTTTTAGGGAATGATGCCAAATAATATTATTTTCTAGTAAAAAGGAAAATGCATGCTTAACTTATGTAAACCCCTAGCTAATTTAAGACTCGTCCTAAACAATAAATCTTAAAAGCGCAGACACTGTAAAAAAAGTTTTATAAATAAAAAACAAATTTACAACAATATTAAAACAAAGAAAAAGCAGTTAAAAACACAAGAAACAATAAATAACACCTGAAAAAGCTCATAAAGAATATAGTATAAGCAAAAAAACAATCTTGCATAAAAGAAAAATTCATCTTAGCAATCATTTCCAGACTGCAAGTAACAGAGTTAAATTTAAGCCATATTAAGAGCTTTTAACGAAAATGCTCCCCATTTCTTTCAGCCAAGACAATGAATATTTCACACATTCGTGACAAAACGCCCCACCCTCTATAAATCATTTCTAGAGGGCAGGTATTAAATGCAAATTTAAACCATATTAAGAGCTTTCAACAAAAATGCCCCCATTTTCTTTGAGCCAAGACTATAAATATTTCACACCATCATGACAATACACTCCACCTTCACCCTAGAAATAATTTCCAGAAGATGAAGTTGATATTAGAGCTAAATCTAAGTCACATTAAGAGCTTTTTAACGATAATGCCCCGTTTCTTTAAACCAAGACTATGAATATCTGACACCTTCATGACAAAACGCCCCATCTAGCAATCATTTCTAGAAGGCAAGTGTTCGATGCAAATTTAAGCCATATTAAGAGCTCTTAACGAAAACTCCCCCTGTTTCTTTGAGACAAGACTATGAATATTTCACACCATCGTGACAATTAGCCCCCCCCCAGCAATCATTTCCAGAGGGCGGAGTTGATATAAGAGCTAAATTTAAACCCTATTAAGAGCTTTTAACGAAAATGCCCCGTTTCTTTGAGCCAAGACTGTGAATATTTCACACCATTGTGACAATATACGCCCTCTTCACCCTCCTAGTAATCATTTTGAGAGGGTTGGGTTGATATTAGATGCAATTTTTTTAGGTATTATTGAGGTATTTTCGAGTGTCTTTAACGAAAATACAGAGTTTCTTTGAGTGCAAGTTAGATTCCTCCCTTCTCCACAGTAAAAATTCTTTAATTCCTCCACTTTAAAATTTAAGCTATAAAACTTGATGCTCGGAGCAATTCACAACACAGCGACATTATTTGACTGCCCTCCTGATATCACATCATCATCTCCAAGACATTTTCAGACATTTTTGTTAAAAAAATATACTTCTTAAACGACGTTTAAGTTAGGTTCATTTAACTTAGGTTGGCATGATCGATCATGCTAACCTAAGTTAAATGAACCTAATTTAAATGTAGTTAACATAATGTAGTTAAGAGGTGTTCTAGCAGATAACTTGTTAGTGTAAAAAAAAATTGTTACTTCTAAGAGAAATTTCTTATCTTTGACAGTGAACTTGCTGGTATTAGAAAAAAATTCTTACTATTAAGAAAATCCTGTTACTTCCAAGAGAAATTTGATAGTATTAAGTAAAACTTTGTTAGTATTAAGGTAAAAGTTGTTACTTCGAAGTAAAATTTTGTCAGTGTTAAGAAGAACTTGTTACTTCTATCAGAAAAGTTTTTAGCATAAACAGAAAACAGTTAGTTGTAAGAGAAATTTATTTTTCTTAACGGAAAACTTGCTGCTATTAGAAATAAGGGTTACTATTAAGAACACCTGTTGCTTCCAAGAGAAATTTGATAGTGTTAAGTATAACTTTGTTATTATTAAGGAAAACATTGTTACTTCTATCAACAAATTTTTTAGTGTTACGAAAAACTTGATACTTCTAACAGCAAACTTGTCAGCATTAGCAGAAAATTGTTACTTCTAAAAGAAATTTTATATTTGCCCGAGAGCTTGCTCCTACTGAAAAAAATTGTTAAAATTTGGAAAAGATTCTTACTTTCTAGAATAAATTTGACAGTATTGAGTAAAATATTTGCTCGTATTAAAAAAACTTGTTGCTTCTAAGAAAATCATGTCCCGTTGTTCAAAAAAAATATAGTGTTTAATTTAGATTAACAGGCTTATTTACGAAGTGAGAAGGTTGAGAATATCCTAAGGGTGATGAGGGGCTATGCCACGTGGATGTTGAACGTTTAATGTTGTGGTGGCGTGTAGTCTTTTGAAGGTTATTATAAAAGACTAGGCTTGTGAAAAAGCTTGAATCAATAGACTGTGTACCATTGAAGTTGGTATTTGTGGTAATGGGAAAGATTTGCTCGTGGCGATAGAGATTTCTCCTATAGCGCCACTATAGCGCTGGAGATTGTGTCAATAGGCTAACGACGCTCTCAGTTAATGAGAGAAATTGAATATGTAGACATACGAGTGTGGCTTCTTCTTCTGAGCTATCTGGAGATCAGATTCCTTTGGGAGCATTTACCATGGAGACTGGCGAACTAGTTACCTATTATCGGACTAGACTCAGACATACAAGAGAAACAAACACATATTAAAAGACAATAGATTTATTGAACTTACATGCTTAGTTGTACAGCAACGGGTCACTTCAAAGACAAATAAATGGTGACCGAGATTATTTGCGGTACTAATCGTCTTAAGTCTGAATACATATTGAAATTAAAAAACACATTTACCCCACTCCCAAACGCAGTTCTTTCGTCCTGCGCTCTAGGGACTGCCTGCCATTGGCTCAAGCGACCCAAGGACGCAAATCTTCGTCCAATAATCTCTTTAAGATTTTTCAGATGATTCAGGAGTTCACACAGTTTTTTGCCATTTAAACTTCCTTAGAAATATCGTGCTTAGCATTTTGTTTTTGCTACTAATTATCTTAGCGAAATTCGAACGACTAGCGCCGTTGTCTGACTGAAGCTAGAAATGCAATTTCTCTTTTTGCTGATTATGAATTTAGACTCCTGGAAGCGGTATTTGAACTCAATTAGGGAACGTTTAATTTCTGCCCGAATCATCTTTAGAAGGAAAGAATCTTATATTTTAAATATATGGTATTCTACTGCTGGTGCACATCACCCTTCCCATCAAATAATGACGTCCCGTCATTAGTAACTGCTCATTAGGAGTGCTTAAAATTTTTCAATTATTTTTCTTATTTTATTCTACATCCCTATCTAAAATTCATCTACCGGATTAAGATTATTTTCGGTTCTAGGTTAGCTACTATATTAAGGATTTTTTTTTTCTATATCTAGCACTGATTACCTTTACATTTCCAACAAAGTTGGGGCTATTCTACTTTTAAACTATATTTTTTTTGCTGTCTATATGACGTACTACATACTATCTACACAACGTTAAATGAATAACATGATAATATTACACCTAATTCTACATGAATGATTTATAACATACAATATTTGGTTCATCATATTCACTGATGACATAAAAACACTTTCACTATTGAGATTTTTGCATTGTCAAAGCTATTAGGAAGTAACACATTTAGCTTCACATCTATTCATCACCTTTCGTGTCCTTAGTGTACTACACCCTTCTGTTGTAAATTACTGTCCTTCACTCCTTTTGTTGTGGCAAAAATTTCGAAGCACGTACGTTATGGTTTCTTCATGGAACAGTTCGAGTCTAGTTGTCTTTACACGGTATGTTTTCCCTAATAGTCAACTGGGAAATGACCGTTAAATATCGTTCTAATAGTCAACTGGGAAATGATTCTTCCCACTAAAGGTGTTGGTGTTTTTCTTCTTAGCATATCATTTTAGGATTTTTGAGGCACATAGAGAATGTATTCTCCAGTAAAATTGTTCATTTGTGCCTTTTGAAACGGGTTGCCGTCATATTATAGTGACTCTCTTAATATATTGTCTTTAAATTCAACTTCGAACCTCTTCAACTATCATCTAACTTCAAATATCGTTAAATATCGTTTATCTTGTACTGCTCGATGGTGTTCTCAGAGTTAAAGTTCAAATTGTCTTTAATTTCTGCTTCAAATATCCTCAAATGTCTTTAAGTGTCATTTAACTTCAAATATCGTCTATCGTGTGCTGATTGATGGAGTTCTCAGAATTAAACTTCAAATTGTCTTTAATTTCATCTTCAAATGATCTTCAAATGTCTTTAAGTATCATTTAACTTTAAATATTGTTTAATATCGTTTAGCTTCAAGTATCATCACTATACTGTCAAATTATTATGGGGTCCATAGTGAGTATCAACAGCGATATCTACGTATTTATATCTTGTCCTAGCCGATGGGTTTCTCAGCGTTTATGCGATTATATAGTTCGTTAAAGCACTTGATACTGAGGTTCAGATATAGTGTTACCTGATACATAATATGGTTCATAGTCGAAGAAACGACGATCGAAGGTAACTGTTGTTTTCGTAGACGAAGCTGGGATGAAGTTGCCTGGAGTCATGGTGAGTACTCTTCGTTGGTTGAGATATGATGAAAATAGATGTTACTGGGTCGTATCTGTACTGGGCAGCTTATTGTAATACTCGATGACCAAAGTGTCCATTTACCTTCCTGTAATAAAAACAACGCGGCAGAATCACATGTTCTTTGAAGTAAATACATATACAATAATTCACGCATTAATTGGGTTATAATTTCTTAGCTATGAGACAGAATTAAATAAATACACTAATATTGGTACTCACATTGAAAATCTAAAACAGAAATTTCTTCAAATTTGTTTTGATAACGAAAATATCGATATTAAATAAACATAATTTACCCTACATTATTAAGTTTGAGGTCTGTTTTTACAATATTTTTCATGCCTGCATTGTTCACGCAAGTCCGCGCTGTATAAGAAACGCATGTGCAGCGTCATAACCGCACGGTTTTACGCAAACGATACTACAATGAGGGAACAAGACATAACAAGGACTAGTGGAGACCTCTATACCCACTAGTTTTCTGATGTCTTCCCTATTTCTTGGCTTAGACGTTCTCATGTGGCTCCGGGTTTATTCTCAGCATTTCAGCTGTTTCCCCGTGTTCTTCTTTTGGTTTTCGTCTTCTTATTCTTAAGACTTTTCCGTAATTAAAAGTCAATAGGGTTCTTATGGTCAGGGAGGTTGCGAATACGAAACATACGGCCAATAGTATGTTCCACCAGAAATTGGTCGAGAACAATCCGTATTTATTATCTACATACGCTAATCTTTGGTCTTCGTTTGTAAATAGGGGAATCTGTGAATCTAATGCTTCTCTTATTTTTGTAAGCCTTATCGTTCCTTTATTTTTCTCTATTTTTGACCATACCGAGGTTTTTATTTCTTCGTTTTCTAGATTGGGAATAGTGTACGACAGGTTGATCGCCTTGAAGTTAGTTATTTCGGGACTTATTACCTTTGTGCTTGTGGTAATTAACGGCGTTCGGACGGTTGACTCTTTGGTTACGAGTCGACACCCTTGTTTTATGGTTATCGTACCCACATTTTGTAACAGTACTTCTGTTTTGTAACTGGGTTCTATTCTTTCCGTATTATTGTAACAAGACAGAGTTCCGACGGTTTCTCTTGGAACTGAGAATAACCAAAGGTCATTTTTAAGGTGAATGAATATTTCTCGCTTAGTACTTCCTACCACGGCTTCGCATGAATTCGGAGTTTCTTCCTGTTGTGTGTCTTTCAAAAATATGTCTAACATACAGGATCCAGGTTTGGCATTATAAATAGGTAACGTGAGTTGGCATACTAAGTTTTTGAATGGTACGCACTCTTTTAAGTCTTGTGGATTGGCGAGGGCGTATTTTCGTCTATCTTGATCAATAAGCAAGTACTCTGCTTCAGGCGTGATAGTCATAAATGAATTCGTTTTCTTTATGTTTGCCGGGAAGGTCGAAATTTTGTACAGGTCGTAAACGGATTGTTGATTTATCAATGGAATTGTTACCACTACAAATAGCTGTTCATTTATTTCCGTGACGTGGACTTTTAATTTAGTATAGTAATGGTATAAATTTGATACTTCTGGTTCTAGGGGCAGATGTAAGCCAAACGTTAGGTGCGTTTTTATTTTGTCTAGCATACTTTTTAGGCTAGAAGGATCTACTAGGTCGTAGGACAAAGTTCCTCCCGTGAGGGCAAATAGTGCAAACTCGAACTTGCTGACGTCTGTCGCCAAATTTAGTAATGACATGGTAATTGTGTCGAGTGAAATCATGGTTAAGCTCGCGTCTATTACTACGCGGTCCGCTTCATTCCTTAAGTAATTCATTACGTTTATGGTTTTCGAGATTCTCTTAGATATCATATCGATTTTATCTCTCTGGTAATTTGCTACACTGGCTTGTATTTCTTGAACGTGTAATGTTACGTTCATGGCATTGTTCAACTTTCTTACACTTTCCCTTAGGCTGTTTAGGTCTTCTTCTGTCGTTAAACCGAAAAGTTGGGAGGCGAGTTCTCCGATGATGGGAATTAGGCCTGTAGATCTACGGTATTTATTTCTTTGAAAGAATACTTCGAAAATCTTCGTGGTACTTTGTTTTAATTTTTGTATTTCCGTGTTGAATAATTCAAATAGGGCTTGTAATCTTTGTCTATATAGTATTAAGTAGGCTTGATGAGTTGAAATTTTTTGTGCACTTTTCTCATTTAGATTGGGTAACGGTTGTTCGTCGTTTGTTGCGTGATTTCCATCGTAAGGTTTTCCTTTCTCTGTAATCAGTAGTTTAGGGTTTTGTATTAATTTTGTTTTAGCAACGTCTTTTGCTAAGTCTTCCATATTATCCGCCAGTCTTTTCTCTCTGTCTTCCTCAGTGCTCGTTCCAAGTGCCATGTCGATTCCTGTCCTTTTCTCATCAGGCTCATCTATTACGAATTTTGATTTTGGTTTGGGTATGACTGAAGTCGGAAATTCTTTATTATCTTTTTTATGTATTATTTTACTGGCCTCTAGTCCTTTGTTCGATCTAAGGTATTGAAATATCGATTCCTTGAGTTCATTCGTGTTTTTTTCTAGCCTTGTTACTTGCTGGAACAAGGTTTCAAAAGGTTTGGGATCCAATTTCATAAAGATTTTCCATGCGTCATGGCTAACTAGGAGTGAATTTTCATGTTTGAATATTACTCCGTGTTTTACAATATCTTGGGCCACTGCGTGAACAACGAGGATAAGGATGATATTCTTAGGCCTCATCTTCTTGTTTTTGTTTCTAGAATTAATTTATCATTTATTGTACCTCTTTTTTTTGTAAACTTATTTTGTATACTCCCTTTTTTTTGTAATCATTTTGAGGCATTGACCAAGGAAAACTGACTTGTGAGCGTAAAACAGAATGATTATTTAAAGATTAGATAGGTTAGGAAAGTAAGATTAGGATTTTAGAACTTAATTCTGGCCGTGATATGTCTCTAAGACTGGTTGAGATATAACCTTAAAGTTTAGCTAGTAATCTTTTTTTTTTGCATTATATTTCTCGAGTAAGGAAAATATAGGTAAGCAGGCGTGCAGTACATAATTACACTGGTATCCTATTTTGTGCGTAGGCCTAAAACAATTATAATCTGCACTATTACAAAATAGCTTATGCATAGGAGGTTAATTTCTTCAGAAGTCACCTACTAATGGGTAGTTTTGAGTTTAGAATCTTTTCTTTATTTTCTTGTTACTATTTTTATGGGCGTCTCTTTTCCTTTGGTAAGTTTTCACACGTTTCAGGAATAATTTGCTACCGAGGGATTTGTATTCTTCAGATTCAGGGTCAAATAAAAATTGTTTGTAATATTGAATTTCCGCTAAAGGATGATGTATGCCTTCATACTTGACACATTGGGGATTTTTTTCGAGGTTATAGCAAATTTTGGGGGCTCTGCATTATCAAGGAGTAATAAATCTGTTTGAGTGGGTCCCTTGCAATAGAAATACTTGATATTGAGGTTCTTTTGTAGGCGTCTTATCAATAATTGTAGACAGCCAAGTTGCTTTGCGCTTCTTTTCCTATATTTTGTTTTGACCTCCCCTCTAGCCGGACGATACTTGGGGGAATTCGCAAGTGCTAAACCATACTTATAAGTGTGGGGAGCATACCCTTTAAGGTTGTAGGTTACATCCCATTCTTTCTCGTATATTTTATTTCCTTGTTCGTCCACGACTAACATAGCTGCCGAATATATAATGTTTTCCTTCGCATTCATTATGCTAATGAACTCCGTATCAATTATCGCCCTTCCAGTAGATTTTGATTCCATTGTCATGATCTGAAAATGTTCATAATTAGAACCATGAACATGATCACCCCACAGTTCACAACTATGAACACGATCGGCCCATAATTAGACCTTTCTGTCCTGGTAATTTTTTTTTGACGACATCAGTCTTTATTACAATGAGGGTTGATTTCCCTAGTTCCTTCGCAAGTAAAGGGGATGACTAAACACTAAAAACTTAAAAATAGAGCAAAACACGATTTAGATCATGTTCTAGCTATGAATAGTGTCAGATTATCGAATTTCTAAGTCAAGTTAGGCATATTTGATTTACTTCTGATTAATTTTTTTTTTTTCAATCTTCACGTGGAAGGCAATTTCAGTAGGGATTCTGCATCTTAGAAAACTCTTATGCCCGTTGTAGAGAGGAGATACACAACAGAAATCGTGATAGTCCTGATCTGACTCCGTTGTCATGATTTGATGCTATCCACAGTTAGAACTGTGAACTATGAAAATATCCGCAGTTCCAACTGTGAACATGACCATCTCACAATTAGACTCCTCTGTACTGGTGTTTTTTTTTTTTGTTTGGACCTGGGTCGATTTTTCATAGAAAACCCGAGGGGACCGCCAAAACCCAACAATTAAAAGCTACATGGGCTTTGAGTTTCTCCCCAGGCTTCCCACAAGACGTGGTCCAACACCACTTGTCGTTCTCAGTAGACCACGAGCTTCCTACTTTTGGTTATTTTCTCTGATCGTCAACGTTTTGACATTACTCGTGTTATTTTATTTTATTTTTTTTTTTTTCATTAATATTGACTTGGTTAACTTTACTTGCACACTTTTGAATTTATTATGGTGTTAAATTCATATCTTTGAAATTTGTCTTTACATTAATTAGGGATATTTCCATCTGTCAGGTTTTTTAACCGTTCTACCTGACTGTGTCGTTATTTTCTCCTCTGTTTCTTGCGGTTTTTTCTTTTCGGTTTGTCTAGCGAAATAGGTCAAACTTTTTGTATTGTTTTTTCAAAAATTCTTGCCCTTATAATTTGTTTGTGTAGCATAATTTTTAGCAAGAAATGCCTGAAAAAATGTCTTAAGAATGGTTTTGTGATGTCAGGGGGCGCAGAAGAGCAGTAATAGTGTGGCACAGGGCTGGGGATCGTTGGAAAATAACAGCAATAGAAAATATATTCATTCGAGGGTGTTCAAACATAGAAGACGCTTAAAATGTTGATGACGGGAGTCGCAGGGTGCAAAAGAGCAGTAATAGTGCGGCAATTTGGGATAAATTTTTTGGTGTATCACATTCTGGTAATGAAATGCCAAGTTCCACTGCTAAATTTCACGTGGAAGGTAGGAAGGCATGCGTGTAATGCCATGATATTGGGGTGCCTTTTGGAGATTATTATGAAAAGCTAGACTTACGAAAAACTTAACTCCATAGATTTAAATCAAAATTATTTAACACAAAATGTCTGAAAAATGTCTGAGGAATAATTATTTGATGTCAGGGGGTATATTAGAGCAGTAGTAGTGTGGCACAGGGGCTGCAAATCGTTGGAAAATAATAGCAATAGAAAATATATCCATCGAAGGTGTTCAAACACTAGAAGACACTTAAAACATTTATGAAGGGTGTCGCAGGGTGCCATAGAGCAGTAATATTGTGGGACTAGGGGGTAAATTGCTTTGAGTGTCACGTTCTATTACTGAAATGCTAAGTTTCACTGCGATATGTCACGTGGATGGTAGGAGATAGGCGTGTAATGTCATGGTGGCGGGGCATCTTTTTCAGGTTATTATGAAAGGCTAAGCTTGCTAAAAACTTGTATAAATAGATTGAAATTATAATTTTTAACAGCAAATGTCCGAAAAATGTCTTAGGAATAGTTATGTGATGTCAGAAGGTGCGGCAGAGCAGTAAAAGTGTGGCTCAGGGCTGGGAATCATTGGAAAATAATAGTAATAGAAAATATATATATTTAGAGTGTTCCAACGCTAGAAAACGCTTAAAATGTTGATGACCGGTGTCGCAGGATGTCAAAAAGCTGTAATAGTGTGACACTGTGGCGTGAATTACTTGGTGTCACGTTCTAGCAATGAAATGTCGAGTTCCCGCTGGTAAAAAAATATTTAATTTAGATTCACTAGCTTGTTTCCGGAGCGGAAAGGGTTGAAAATTTAATAGAGTTGATGAGTAAGGGGGTGCATCTTGGATGACGGAGGGGAAGGTGTTTAATGCCACGGTGATGTGGAGTGTTTTGGAGTGCTTTGGAAGTTTTTATGATAAGCTGAGCTTGCGAAAACTTGAGTCGGTGGGTTGAAGTATAGTTTTTAACAAGACATGTCTGAAAAATGTCTTGGGGGGGGGGGGGCTGATAGGACGATTTTGGAGGGTGCCAATCAGCAGTAACATTGTTGCATTGTGGCGTGAATTGCTTGGTGTATCCCACTAGCAATGAAATGCCGAGTTCCGCTGTTCAAGGAAAAACAGTGTTGTATTTAGATTCATGAGGTTATTTTATATGGGAAAAGGTTTAAAAAGTCATAGGGAGGGAGGGGGGGTGATGAGGGATGGTGCTACTCGGATTACGGGGGGGGTTGTAATGCCCCGGTGGTGTGGAGTGTTTTGGAAGCTATTATTATAAGCTTGGCTTGCGAACACTTGAATCACCGGATTGAAGCATAATTTTTAACAAGAAATGTCTGAAAACTGTCTTGGAGGTCAAGATGTTATGTTACGGGGGCAGTCAAATAATGTCGTGGTGGTGTGAATTACTCGGAATATCATGTTCTACAGCTAAAAAAATAAGGTGGAGGCGTTAAAGAATTTTTACCGTGGAGGGGGGGGGGGGCTGAAAGTCTAACTTGCACTCAAAGAAGTGCTATATTTTCGTTAAAGGCTCGGAAAATACCTCAATAATGGCTAAAAAGTTGCATCTAATATCAACCTGCCCTCTGGGAATAGTTGCCAGGAGAATGAGGGAGGGGGAATGTATATTTTCAAAGTGGTGGGAAATATTCATATTCCTGGCTCAAATAAACGGGGGGCATTTTCGTTAAAGGCTCTTACTATGGTTT
Source organism: Artemia sinica (assembly GCA_027921565.1). NCBI lineage: Eukaryota > Metazoa > Arthropoda > Branchiopoda > Anostraca > Artemiidae > Artemia > Artemia sinica. The sequence goes on from CM051269.1 coordinate 4,078,377, forward strand.
AAATTTAGCTCTTATATCAACTCTGCCCTCTGGAAATGCTTGCGGGGGGGGGTGTATTGTCAGGATGGTGTGAAATATTCGTAGTCTAGGCTCAAATAAACGGGGCTATTTTCGTTAAAAGGTCTTAACATGGCTTAAATTTGTATCTAATACATGCCTTCTGGAAATGATTAATAAGGGGGGGGGGGGCGTTTTGTAATGATGGTGTGAAATATTCTTAGTGTTGGTTCAAAGAAACGGGGCATTTTCGTTAAAAAACGCTTAATATGGCTTAAGTTTAACTCTAACATCAACTCCGCCCTCTGGATATGATTTCTAGGGTGAGGGTGGGGTGTTTTGTCACGATGATGTGAAACATCACAGTCTTAGCTCAAAGAAACAGGGGGCATTTTCGTTAAAAGTTCTTAATATGGCTTAAATTTAACTCTAATACTTGCCCTCTGGAATGATTACTAAGATGCATTTTTATTTAATGCAGGTTTTTTCCTGCATATACTTTATTCTTTATAAGCTTTTCCACGTTTTATTTTATGTTTCTTTATTTTTTAGCTGCTTTTTCTTTGTTTTAATCTTGTTGTTAACTTGTTTTTATTAATAAAACTTTATTTACAGTGTCTATGTTTTGAAGATTTATTGTTTAGGACGAATCTTAAATTAGCTACGTGTTAAATAGTTTAAGCATGCATTTCTCCTTTATTACTAAAAATACCTTGAGAGCAATCAATAATATTATTAAAAATATTAAAAAAACATTAATTAATGAAGAGGTGTAATTCTGAAAACATATATTTCCGACTGCGTGCCATATTTTGGCACTAAACACGTCGTTCCAGCGTTTGGGAAAACAGGGAAATTTCATGTGTCATGCAATGGTTAATTTTAGAATGTAGTTCTCGATACAGAATTTTTGAAATAGCAGATTAGTTATCTTTATTGGAGCGTTGTTCCAATGGAAGTAAATTGAAATTTTGAGTCCTAGCGAGATCAAAGAAAAAAACAAAATGCGTTGTACATTTTGGCGAAAAATGAACTTCAAAAAAGTACTGTGTGACAGTGATGGTTGTGCTGTCATCGTGTGACCTCGAATAAGGTGTGTACTGTCGTTAAGTTAAAAACGAGAATTCCCCCATGGGTCCTGACAAAAGGTTACATAAAATTTCGTCAACTATACTACACCTGACCGTTTAAGACGGGTCAAGTCGTCAGACGTTATTGAAGTCCAGAGGGGTATGTCGTGGGAATCTAGTGATCTGAAATAATATTGCGTCAAGCATATTAGTAGTGGGGGGTTTCCAGCTTGTGCAACACCCATAGCAAGGATTTCAACAAACGCCCATAGCATATTCCCATAGTATTTCTAGAACATGTTCCCTAACGTCATAGCATACCCTGTTTCTACAACATGCCTGTTTCTAGGCATGATTCCAACCCCTGGCAAGATTCTCAGGTGCTGTGACAAAATTTGATTAATTGGAATGTGGTCGGGATAATAGGAAAATAATAATAATAGTAATAATAGGGAATTCTCAATAGGGCTCTTAACCTCTCGCACCTGTTTCTACCGCTCAGCTGGAAAGATTCCGAACACGCCCTGTTTCTAGGCAAGATTTCAATCGGAACTTGTTACATCACGGGACACATCCCCGTTTCAAGCGCATGTTACATCACGCCACACACCCTCGCAAAAAGGGTCAGATAAGTGGAGCTAACAACCCCTCAAGCCATCACACCTACGCATTGTGGTCAACGGTTCTATTAAAGGAAATACAGTTGGTAAGACTCCCATGACACACCCCTCTGGACTCCAATGACGTCACACAACTTTCCCCGTTCCAAACGCTCAAGTCTAATATGCTTAACTCAGTTTTATGTAACCCTACCTGAGGAACCCATGGAGAATCCCCACATGTAACTTAGTGACAGCACACATCTTATTAAACGATAGCGCATCACTTTCACGTAATACTTTTTGGCATTGTTTACCCGAAACGCTCAATACATTTTTCTTCCTGTAACTTAATGAGGGCGTACAATTTATGTAACGTCAAGCAATGATTGCGCAACCATCACTGCCAGTTAATTCCCTTTTTCACAATTCATATTTGCCCGAAGTGTACAATACTTTTTTAGTTCTTTAACTTATTGGTTTTTTATTTTTTTTACTCGAAACGTTCAACGTTGTTTTTCTTTTGTTCTTGGCCCCGCCAGGACTCGAAAGGTCATTCCCGTCCAACGGACTTGTGCTTTAACCAAGAGAACCACCAATCTATTTCTAAAACTTCTATATTATAGCAATACTTGCAGTAAATAAAACAATCCCCTTGACGTCACAGGTGTTTCCTAGCAAGCGTCATTGTTTTTCCATGCACCTGCAACATTTGGCACAAAGCCGGAAAATATGGATTTTCAAAGACAATCACTGTCAAGGTATTTAAAACGATAAAAGTAAAATGTATCGTTTCTTTCTGTGAGATACTAGATTTCACACTTTCGTGACAATATAAGGCTGCTCCCCTAACCATCATTTTGAGAGGGTGAGTTGATATTAGCGGTACATTTAAACCCTATTAAGAGGTATCTTTGAAAAACTTTAATGAAATGCATCGTTTTTTTTAAGTAATTGTTAGATTTTCACCCCCCCCCCCTCCATGAAAAATTCTTTAACACCTCCACTTTAACTTTTAAGCTGTAGTTCACCCCACAATGACATTGCTTTGCTGTCCCCCTGATACCCCTGTCATCATTCCTAAGACATTTTTCAGTTATTTCATAATAAAAAATATGCATTTAAATCCCGTGATTCAAGTTTTTGCAACCCAAGCCTATCATTATGCCCCACTGAACACTACAAGTCGCCATGGCATCACACTCTCCACCTTTCCTCCATCACCAACGTGGAACCAGTCCCCCACCCCCCGAGAGAGCTGATACTAGTGGTACATTTAAAGCGTTGTAAGAAGTATCTTTGAAGGACTTTTAATGAAATGCTCCGTTTCTTTGAGTAATTGTTAGATTTTCATCCTCCTCCATGGAAAAATTCTTTAACGCCTCCACCTTAACTTTTAAGCTGTAGTTTACCCCACAATGACATTGCTTGAGTGTCCCCCCATCATCATTCCTAGGACACTTTTTAGTCATTTCATAAAAAATTATGCATTTAAAATCCGTGATTCAAGTTTTTGTAACCATAGCCTATCATAATACCCCACAAAACACTCCACGTCACCATGGCATTACACCTGACCTTCATCACCCATGTGGCACTAGTCCCCAACCCCCAAGCGAGTTGATATTAGTGGTACATTTAAAGCGTTTTAAAAGGTATCTTTGAAGGACTTTTAATAAAATGCTCCGTTTCTTGAGTAATTGCTAGATTTTTACCCTTCTTCATGGAAAAAATTCTTTAACGCATCCATCTTAACTTTTAAGCTGTAGTTCACCATACAATGACACTGCTTGACATTCCTCCTGACACCCCTAACATCATTCCTAAAATTGTTTAGTCATTTCATAATAAAAATTATGCATTTAAATCTCGTGATTCAAGTTTCTGCAATCCAAGCCTATCATGATGCCCCACAAAACACTCCACTTAACAATGGCATTACACCCCCTTCCTTCATCACCCATGTGGCACTAGTCCCCTGCCCCCCAAGCGAGATGATATTAGTGGTATATTTAAAGCGTTTTAAGAGGTATCTTTGAAGGACTTCTAATCAAATGCTCCAATTCTTTGAGTAATTGTTAGATTTTCACCCTCAATCATGAAAAAAATTGTTTAAACGCATCCATCTTAAGTTTGAAGCTGTAGAATATGATATGATATGATATAGAATATGATATTTATTTTATTTCATAATAAAAATTATGCCTTTAAATCCCGTGATTCAAGTTTTGCAACCCAAACCTATCATGATGCACCCAAAAAGCACTACACACCATCACGGCTTTACGAGCATGCCCCATCCATCATCCACAAGGTACCATCTCCCCCCCCCCACCTCTAGGACATTTTTAACCTTTTCGATCCGAAAACAAGCTAAAGAATCGCAATAAACAATGTTTTTTACTTGAAAACAGAGAAGTTGCCCCATTCTTTGCTAGAGTTTGTTACTCTAAGCAATTCATACAACAATACCACACTATTGCTGCTCTTTGGCACCCCTCTGACATCATCCCCATCTCCCCAAAACATTTTTCAGACATTCCTTGTTAAAAGTTTTACTTCAACCTATTTATTCGAGTTTTAACAAGCAATTCACGCCACAGTACCACGCTATAACTACTTTTTAGCACCCCTAGGACACCCGTAATAACCATTGTAAGCGTTTTCTAACGTTTGAAAACACACACACACACAAACATACACATACAAACACACACACACAGACACACACACCACACACAAATATACAGACACACACACACACACACACACACACACACAACACACACACACACACACACACACACACACACACACACACACACACCACACACACACACACACACACACACACACACACACACACACACACACACACACACACACACACACACACACACACACACACACACACACACACACACACACACACACACACACACACACACACCACACACACACACACACACCACACACACACACACACACACACACACACACACACACACACACACACACACACACACACACACACACACACACACACACACACACACACACACACACACACACACACACACACACACACCACACACACACACACACACACCACACACACACACACACACACACACCACACACACACACACACACACACACACACACACACACACACACACACACACCACACACACACACACACACACACACACACACACACACACACACACACACACACACACACACACACACACACACACACACACACACACACACCACACACACACACACACACACACACACACACACACACACACACACACACACACACACACACACACACACACACACACACACACACACACACACACACACACACACACACACACACACACACACACACCACACACACACACACCACACACACACACACACACACACACACACACACACACACACACACACACACACACACACACACACACACACACACACACACACACACACACACACACACACACACACACACACACACACACACACCACACACACACACACACACACACACACACACACACACACACACACACACACACACACACACACACACACACACACACACACACACACCACACACACACACACACACACACACACACACACACACACACCACACACACACACACACACACACACACACACACACACACACACACACACACACACACACACACACACACACACACCACACACACACACACACACACACCACACACACACACACACACACACACACACACACACACACACACACACACACACACACACACACACACACACACACACACACACACACACACACACACACACACACACACACACACACACCACACACACACACACACACACACACACACACACACACACACACACACACACACACACACACACACACACACACACCACACACACACACACACACACACACACACACACACACACACACACACACACACACACACACACACACACACACACACACACACACACACACACACACACACACACACACACACACACACAACACACACACACACACACACACACACACACACACACACACACACACACACACACCACACACACACACACACACACACACACACACACACACACACACACACACACACACACACACACACACACACACACACACACACCACACACACACACACACACACACACACACACACACACACACACACACACACACACACACACACACACACACACACACACACACACACACACACACAACACACACACACACACACACACACACACACACACACACACACACACACACACACACACACACACACACAACACACACACACACACACACACACACACACACACACACACACACACACACACACACACACACACACACACACACACACACACACACACACACACACACACACACACACACACACACCACACACACACACACACACACACACACAAACACACACACACCCACACAAAAGCAGCGATTTTTCTGTCAAAGATAAAAAATTTCTCTTAGAAGTAACATTTTGTTTTTATGATAACAAGTTTGCTGCCAGAAGTAGCAATTTTTTATTAACACTAACAAATTTTCTCACCGAAGTTAAAACATTTTCCCTTAATACTAACAATCTTTTACTTAACACGGGACGAGAAAAGACTAGAAATTTGTCTTAGAACTAACAATTTTTTCTACGTTTAAGTTAAATAAACCTAAATTAAACGCAGAGAAAATTGTTAGTTCTAAGAGTAATTTCTCATCTTTGACGGAAAACTTGCTGCTATTAGAAAAATTTGTTACCACTAAGAAAAAACCCGCTATTTCCAAAAGAAATTGGATAGTATTAAGTAAATGTGTTTTAGAATTAAGGAAAAAAGTTATTACTTCGAAGGGAAAATTTGTTAGAGTTTAGAAAAAGTTAATAGTTCTGGCAGAAAACTTGTTATCATTAACATAAAATTTTTACTTCTAAGAAATTTTTTTTATCTTTGACAGAAAACTCGCTACTTCAAACGGAAAAATTGTTATCACTGACGTAAAATTGTTACTAGATATTACTTTTGCTATTATGAAAAGCTGTTACTTCCAAGAGAATTTGATAGTACTAAGTAAAACTTTTGATTGCATTAGGGAAAAAGTTGCTACTTCTAAGAAAAAATTGGCGAGTCTTAAGAAAAACTTGCTACTTCTAGCAGAAAACGTGTTAGCATAAACAGAAAATTTTTACTTCTAAGAGAAATATCTTACCTTTGACCGAAAACTTGCTGCTATTAGAAAAAATTTGTTACCACTAAGAAAAAACCCGCTATTTCCAAAAGAAATTTGATAGTATTAAGTAAATGTGTTTTAGAATTAAGGAAAAAAGTTATTACTTCGAAGGGAAAATTTTTTAGAGTTTAGAAAAACTTAATAGTTCTGGCAGAAAACTTGTTATCATTAACATAAAATTTCTACTTCTAAGAAAAATTTTTGTTTATCTTTGACAGAAAACTCGCTACTTCAAACGGAAAAATTGTTATCACTGACGTAAAATTGTTACTAGATATTACTTTTGCTATTATGAAAAGCTGTTACTTCCAAGAGAAATTTGATAGTACTAAGTAAAACTTTTGATTGCATTAGGGAAAAAGTTGCTACTTCTAAGAAAAAATTGGCGAGTCTTAAGAAAAACTTGCTACTTCTAGCAGAAAACGTGTTAGCATAAACAGAAAATTTTTGCTTCTAAGAGAAATATCTTATCTGTGACCGAAAACTTGCTGTTATTAGAAAAACATTCCTAGTATTAAAAAAAAACCTTTATTTCCCAGAGAAATTTGACAGTATTGAGTAAAACTTTGTTAACATTAAGGAAAAATTTGTTACTTCGAAGAAAAAATTTGTTAGTGTTAAGAAAAACTTGCTAATTCTAACAGAAAGCTTGTTAGAGTAAACAGAAAATTGTTACTCCTAGGAGAAATTTGATATCTTTGACAGAAAACGTGCTTCTATTAGAAAAAATTCTTACTATTAAAAAGAAACATGTTACTTCCGAGAGAAATTGGATTGTATTAAGTGAAACATTTTTAGTATTAAGGTGAATATTGTTACTTCTAATAAAATATTTGTTAGTAATAAGTAAAACTTTGTAAGTGTTAAGGCAAAAAGTTGTTACTTCTAAGAAAAATTTGTTAGTGTAAAGAAAAACTTGCTAGTTCTAACAAAAACTTGTTAGCGTCAACAAAAAATTTTTACTTTTAATAGAAATATGTTATCTTTGACGTAAAACTTTCTCCTATTCGAAAAAATTTGTTACTATTAAGAAAAAGCTATTAGTTTCTAGAGCAATTTGAGAGTATTAAGTAAAACTTTGTTAATATTAAGGTAAAAGTTTTTACTTCTAAGGTAAAGTTTGTTGGTGTTAAGAAAAACTTACTAGTTCTAAGAGAAAACTTGACTTGAAAAGTCAAGTTTAAACTAAAGAGTATATTAGACTTGAGCGTTTGAGCGGGGTAAGTCGTGTGATGTCATTGAAGCCTAAAGGGGTGTGCCACGGGAGCTTTGTCAACCGTGTTCCGTTTAATAGAACCAGTAACCGCATTGCGTAGGTGTGATGGCTTGAGGTGTTGGTAGCTCCACTTATTTGACCCTTTAAAGGCGAGGGTGTGTCACGTGATGTAACATGGGCTTGAAACGAGGGTGTTTCACGCGATGTAACAGGGCTCCAATGAAATCTTGCGTAGAAACAGGGCGTGCTTGGAATCTTGTCAGCTGAGTGGTAGAAAAGGGTGCGAGGGATTAAGAGCTCTGTTTAGAATTCCCTATTATTACAACTTTTCTATTATCCTGACCACGTTCCAATTAATCATATTGTGTCAGAGCAGCTGGGAATCTTGCCAGGGACGGGAATCTTGCCAAGAAATAGGGCACGTTGTAGAAACAGGGCATGTTGTGACGTCAGAGGGCATGTTGTAGAAATACTATGGGAATCTGCTATGGGCGTTGCAGAAATCCTTGCTATGGGTGTTTCAGAAACTGGAACCCCCACTACTCATATTAAACCTTGACACAGGAGTCACATAGTACATGTGCAACGGCTTGAGGTGTTAGTAGCTCCACTTAGCGGGTCCCTATCTGACCCTTTTAAATCCCATGCTAATATCCCATCTGACCGTTTATAGCGCGAGGATGTGTCGCTAGCTATGGTCCCTTTAATAGAACGGGTGACCGCATTAAACAGGTACGAGGGACTGCAATTATTACTAATTCTTTATTATACCGACCACACTCCCATTAATTATAAGTGAAACAATATTGCGTCATCCACATTACACAGCAACCAAAATATAAACACCTGGAATTCTGGGAATCTTGCCAGCCGACCGGTGGAAACAGGGCTCTCATAGGATTTTTGCCAGGGATGTTGTGACGTCAGAGTGCTCTCATAGGAATCTGGGGCTCTCATCGGAATCCAATGTTAATTTGCTACCTGTGCGCTTGATCCTGGAACCCTCTCATTACTTCATTACTTACAGTTTGTTACCATGAACTGCTTGATTAAATAAAACAAGTTTTTGCAATTAAAGTAAGGAGCAACATTAAAACTTAAGACGGACGGAAATTATTGTGCATATGAGGGGTGTTGCACCTTCCTTGACCCTCATTCTCTACGTTAAAGTATTTAAGTTCTTTAAAAATACTTCTCATTCAAATTCAAAAGCCCTTTTGTTTTGCAGTCTATCTTAAAAAAAATGGTCACGAACAGTTACTCTTTAGCGTAAAGAGCGAGGTTTGAGGAAGAGGCAGCCTCCCTCATATACAGGTTAATTTCTGTTGGTTTTCAGCTTTAATGTTTTTTCTTACTTTCGAAAAAAAACTTTTTTTTAATTTTATATTCTGACTCTTTCTTAAATATTACCAGAAAATCCCCTTCCACCCTCCATTTAAAATTTTCCCTAAAAAATTCTCCCTGGAAACTTTCCCTTCTGTGGAAAATTCTTCCTCTAGAAAATCCCCTCCCCGCAGAAAATTCCCCCCAAAATTTTTCATACCTTTCTCATAACAAATACTATATGTCAAAGGAAATTGCCTAACTTACAGTCTTATCCTCGGGGAAAAGGGAGGAGGGGGTCATGTTATCCCCCAAGGCATATTTATTAGACCTTTATTATGCTGAAACAAGTGACCATCTGAAATTTTTGATTGGATGTCTTCTTGGGAAAAAAGAGGCTTGAGAGAGGGACTAGTTACCCTTAAATCTTTCTGGTCACTTTAAAAGGGCACTAGAACTTTTGATTCCGTTTGAATGAGCCCTTTCCTGATCTTCTAGAACCATTGGTTCTTTACGATCGGCCCTGGGAAAGAAAACAAAATACACTCATCTCTGATCTTTCTTCTGGCAAAAAATACATAATTCCTTATTTTTGTATATAGAAGCTTGAAACTCTTACAGGAGGGTTCTATGATATGTTGAATCTGATGTATTTGGCTGAATCTGTTGATTCTAACGGTGATCAATACATCCCTTTGGGGTATAAAACGCACAGGAAGAAACTAAACAGTGAGAATTACACTGACTGTCAGAACAAGAAATCTAGTATTCATGATTCAGAAAATTTCTTAGTAGAAACACCAAACCTGCCCCACACAAGAGCACATACCGCTGAGAATTTCAATTTTACGTCGTACCTGAACTGAGATTGCAACAGTTACAAGGCGACTACACCTAGTTGAGACTTACAGTCGCTAGGAAAATTGTATGGTAAAGCAAAAGATACCTGCACATTTGCCAGGAAGACACTAAATGGAAGAATAGGAGTTCTGGAATTATTAGAGTCGTCTAGAAACCTGTTTCAGACATCTAGAACAGAGCTACATAGCCTCATGACAGCAGACCTTGCAACAGCTGAAGTTGTTCAAACCCTTTTTGACGGTAAAGAGATTGGGATAGAAGCAATGAAGTCATATTTTGAAAAGACTTCAGTAAAGGTCAAACATGGTATAGTGAAGACTTTTCCTCATTTCTGAGGAAATATAAGAAGAAATCAGTATAAATACATATAAGAAACAAAGCTCCTCGAAAGAGCTAGACCTGGCTAATCAAACCAACAACATATCATTGTTTTTGGCACTCTTAAGGTATGAATTGCTTCTATAGCCTTATCTAGCTTCTTTTAGCCACGAAGCAGCCTGATGAGAAGAAGCTGCAGTTGCATAGTGGTATTAAATTTGAGATTCTGAAATGCCTGCAGAAAGAGTGTGCTATTATTTGTTGGTGCATCAAACTCCCAGAATTGCTTCTAGAGGATCTCCCATGAATTGATTGTCCGGGTGAACGTCCGGGTGGTACGAAAGTGAAGTTTACGTGTGATGAATGGATTGAGGAACTAGCACATAAGCCTCCTCCCTCCACAGCTTCCAGAGGTGCTAAAAAAATGAGTGTTTTATTGAATGTGTTTAGTTTACTTATTGGTTAATTATCTTTTCTTTTTCGCTTGGTTTAATCAAATAGATATGGAAAAGTTGATAGTGATGAATTTGAAATGTTTGGGTTAATGATAATTTTTATTTTTGAGTAAGTAATTTAAAATGTTTATTAATGTGAAATTATTTTGAGTGGGTGGTAGCGGGCTGGTGTCTTTTTGAATGGTTGTGCTTTGTGCCATGAAGCTTGCAATAATGTGCTTTTTTAAATTGTATGTCCGCTTTGCCGGAATATATTTTGTTATTTTTTTTTGTATTTATCTAGGTCTAGGTCTATGTTTAGTAGATAATGATTTTTTTCGCCACCGCCACCCTCTACCGTCACATACATTAACTTTTATTGATGATGGTTAGAGATATCGTTTTTCCTCCTGGGAACAGCAATGTCCTGCAACTTGAAAGTCGAAGGGCTGATTTTTCCAGCCAGTTTAATGAAAAGATAAATAGAAATTTAGATATTAATGCCACTGAGATTTTCACAAATGAACCATCAAGGTATATTTATAAAGAAGAAGCACTACCCTTGTATTGTGATAGGGGCCATTTTGGCCTTAAAATTTTTCATTTGAATTGTCAGGGATTGAATTCTGCGCATAATTTTTTATCGGAATTAATAAATACTAATGTCTTTCAGGTGATCGCTTTAACTGAAACGTGGTTAAATGATAATAACTCGCAATTACTACATATCCCTGGTTATAATTTATATGTAAGGAATCGCGAGTATTACCAACATGGAGGCCTAGCAGCTTACATTCAGGCTGATTACAAGGTTTGAATAAGAGAAGATCTTACAATACATAGAGAGAAAGTTTGCGAGTATTTTGTTTTACATATAACTAGAGAAAATTTGAATTTTTGTATTGCTGTAGTATATAGACCTCCACAGAGCCTGCTCCAAGATTTATGGACCTATTTGAAGAACAATTAATGAAACTTCCGATTAACTCTATGCCATGTTTTATTATGGGGGATTTGAATATTGACCTTATTGATCAGTCATCTGCTAGCACTGAATTTATTAATAGAAGTTTATCCAATGGGTTTCATCCTTGTATAAATATCCCTACAAGAATTACGGGAACATCAGCTAAGCTTCTGGATAACATCCTTTCTAATGTACCCTTGAGTCTTCCCAGGGTCCTTATCAACGATGTATCTGACCACTTTGGAGTTTCAGCTAGCTTTAGAACTGTCACGAAGGTTGTTAAAGGCAAAAAATCAAGGATTCCAGTGATCAGTAAAAGTGCAATGGTAAAACTTTAAAATGATATAGAAAAGGTGGATTGGTACGATGTTCTAGGCAAAGTTCAGGACGCAAATTCAAAGTTTGTTTTATTTTATGAAAAGTTGCAGAGTTTGATAAGTCAAGTAGTCATATTGAAACCGTTTAATAGAAAGCACTCAAGTAAAAAACCTTGGATTAGTCCTGTGATTTTGAAGCAAATAAATGTAAGAGATAAATTGTTTAGAGCTCAAATAATTAACCCGGCACAAGAAAATAAGCAATTATATAAAATTTATCGAAATAGGTTGAATACAATTTTAAGAAATGAAAAAAAGAAATATTTTGAGAAAAAGTTTAAGGAGGTCGAAGGATGCCCTAAGAAAACCTGGGGACTAATAAAAGAAGTGATTGGATTAAAAATAAATAGTGTACCTGATGAATTAGTTAGTGCAATGGGAAAGACTTTGAATTCTGAAAAGGACATATGCAATGAATTTCAGAGTTATTTTTCGAATATTGGTCTGAATTTAGCTATGTCAGCTGTGCCTGATAGTGGTGACCCAACGTCCGAGTCCTTACTGAGGGACCCCATTAATGTGTCTCTTCACCTTAGACTTCTAACAGTTGATGAAATTAAAATAATTATTTATGGGTTGCGTAGTAATTCATCTGGTAGCGATCATATTACTCTAAAAACACTTAAATGTATTTTTCCTGTTATAGCTGAAGTTTTATGTGGGTTAATTAATGAGTGGTTTCGTCAAGGAAAATTCCCAGACTGTTTTAAAGTTGACCGTGTAACCCCAATTCATAAGGGTGGTATTCAAAATGACCCAGGAAACTATAGACCGATATCTGTTTTACCCATTATTTCCCGTGTTTTAGAGATGTGTTTTAGTATTAGAATGATGAGTTTTTCGGAGGATCATAAGTTACTGGTTGAGACACAATTTGGGTTCCGTAGAAAAAGGACAACGGAACAGGCGATGATTTATTTGATAACTATTATTAGTGATGTATTAGATAAAGGTTTCAAAATAGGTGCTATATTTTTAGATCTGATGAAAGCTTTCGATACTGTGGATCATGAACTTCTACTTAAGAAGTGTGAGGTGTATGGTTTGAGGGGTAAATCATTAAATTTTTTAAGAAGTTTTTTAAGTAATCGTTATCAGTATGTCCAACTAAATGATACTTCTTCCGAAAAAAAGCGTATTGAAATAGGTGTTCCGCAAGGATCAGTTCTCGGTTCTATATTATTCTTGATGTTTATTAATGATTTACCAAATTGTCTAAATAATTTTTTCTATAGAATAAATGAACTAACGGTAAACCCGACTAATGAAACAGTTTCACTTTTTGCTGATGACACAACAGCCATTAGCACAGCTAAGACAGCGGAGCTGCTGCAGATTTCCATGAAGGAATCAGTTAATAGAATTACAGCATGGCTGAGGGTAAATAAATTAAGGATTAACGTGGCTAAGTCTAACTTTATTATTTTCTCGCGATCATCAAACTTTTACCCATGGATTAAGGAATTAGATATGCCCAATGGCGTTATAAAATGGACTGCGTCTTTTAAATACCTTAGGATTGTAATAGATGAAACTCTATTTTTTAAGGAACATGTTACTTTAACTAGCAAAATTCTGGCAAGAAATCTCGGTATAATGAAGAAACTCCAACATTGTTTTCCCAAGTCTGTCCTTCGCCATCTTTATTTTCTTTAGTACACCCGTATGTACTTTATTGTTCAAGTATTTGGCTCTCTACTTTTTCTTCTACCCTAAAACCAATAAGAGTTCTACAAAATCATGCAGTAAGAATTTTAGCCGGTATATCTCCACGTACGTCTGTTCGAAAAATTTACCCAACTTTAAAAATTTTGCCGGCTGCAGGCCTTCGTGAGTTCTATGTATTGTGGTTTATTTTTTGACTGCAGCAGGATGTTCAGCCTCGTTGTTTTGGTGATTTATTGTCCATTAGGTTACTGTTCATTCTCATAATACAAGGGGTAGCGCGGACTTCTGTGTACCTAGAGGTATATCTTCCCGTTCATGTTTTTCTGTTTTTTGTAGAGGTACGCGGAAATGGAATAGTTTGAATAGTGATATTAAGACTATTGGTGACCCCAATATTTTTAGAAAAATCATTAAGGAACTGCTTTTTGCTGAATATGAGTTTTGACCGATTAATTGATTTATTTATTGTGGGGGTTTTGTTGATATGATGTTCCCAGAGGAAGTATAATATATGATATTATTTTGTATTTATTGTTTAGTTTGATAGTATTAGTGGTGTTGGTGGCCAAGTGTTCTTTGTTTTAAGGATTTTGTTTTCTCTACCTCCCCCACGGACAAGCTTTGCTTTTTAGGGGAGGCAGCAATAATTTTTTGTTGATATGTTTTTTTTTTCAATAAATCCTTCTTCTTCTTAATTGATTATACCATCGATGTTATGAGCCTAATTTGATACTACCACCCAGAATAACAGGAAACCAAGAAGGAATTTGGTCTTCGGTTCTACTCGGCAATATGAAAGGATATACCTAAAGATTTGCAGTCTATTTATTTATTCACTGACAAGGTACGAGGGCATGGTTGCTCTTGATGGTGAAATCGTTCAGAAAGAAGTCTCTAGTAGTGGAGAAAAACGAGGAAATCCTGGCGGGTATTTGCAATGTCTTTTAAT
Source organism: Artemia sinica (assembly GCA_027921565.1). NCBI lineage: Eukaryota > Metazoa > Arthropoda > Branchiopoda > Anostraca > Artemiidae > Artemia > Artemia sinica. The sequence continues at coordinate 4,093,497 of CM051269.1, forward strand.
GTCCACAATCAAGGTAACAAGTACATGGGATTCAATCCTTGGTAGTTTCCCATGTAAAGGGAGGCCCCTATGCATATTCGCTGAAGTTTCAGAAACTATAATTTCAAACCGTCTGATGATACACCTTGCTGCTGCATATGAGCAAAGAGATAAAGAGATCACTGCAACTTACTGCAACTCATCTGTAATTTTGAAGATGACAAGATGATATCTAGTCATGAAGAAACAGATACCAAGTTTTTATTATTATGCAGGCATTGCTCTGAGTAGAAACAGCTTGGTTGTCATAATCCAAACAAACGACACTGATTTAGTTATGCTTGTCCTGCATTATTTGATTATCTTTTCTGTAAGTGCCTGAAGCTGCTTAGACCGCATCTCCAGCCTGATGTTTACCTGTGCATATAATATTTACGAAGCTAGGACCAAGGTTTTGCTGTGTCTTGCCATTTTCGCACAGCCTGAGTGGATGTGATTCCATGAGCCTTTTGTATGGACTTGGAAAGCAGCGATTTTCCAGTCAGTCGAATGCTTTGGTACTGGCTTGGAGTCTCTAACACAAGAAATCAGAAATCTATAACAAAGCCATTTTTGTTCTTATCAGATCTATTGCTAAGAATCTAACAACAAATCATGATACTGGTTTACGGAAAAGATCCAGGTTATCCAACTTCAAGCGCATTTTTATCTACAGCCGCGAGACCTGCGGTGCCTTCCACCGACAGACTTCATGTTCACGCAGTATTTTAAAATATGTTTATTTCATATACTTAACCTCTATTGAAAAAAATTCTACCTTACCTTCATTCCAAACACTAAGGTCATCCCGTACCCCATACCAAGTTCCCTCTTTTACCGAAAATGCAAACCCACCATACCTCATCGAAACTCAGTTCTTCACACGGAAATTGTAACCTAGAAATGAATAAAGCAAAAGAGAACGGTCTGCACTTAGAAATGATTGACAAACTCCAATTACATCCAACTTCAACGAAAAATCGTCTAGTAGCTGGAGGATATAATTGTCCTGATAACTCGTAGTAATATTTATATTCCGCGAACCTAGTCGAAGGCACGAGTAACTTTGCTGTGCCAGAAAACTTTGCGGTGACTGGATAAATGTAGTACTTCTCACAGACTTCAGATCTTGTTAGTGGACAATCATCAACACGAGCAACTCCTCTCGATAAATAATTTTCCAGACTAAGCTGCCGTCTGGCGGTTTAGTCTGGGCAGTTAAAAACGACACAACCGAAGTAATAAAAAGAGAAAAAATACAAAAAAGTGCACCCAAAAATAAATAGAAACAAACAACATTTTTGAGAAAAATAATACAAAAAAGATTGAAAAAAACAGAGAAGAAAAAATGAACCGAAAAACTAACCACCCATTTTGTAGGAAAAAAAAAACAAGAAAGGGGAAAATAAACAAACAATCCATGAGAAAGTAACTCTTGGGTACAATCATCCTGAAGAAAAAAAAAACAACAACAAACAAACAAACAACTCTAAAAGTATTACACTCTAGAAATCGCAAGTGAGAAATATCACCCATCATCCTTAAAACATCCACTCAAAAAAAAAAAAAAAAAAAAAAAAAAAAAAAAAAAAATATATATATATATATATATATGATATATATATATATATATATAGATATATATATATATATATATATATATATATATATATATATATATATATATATATCTATATATATATATATATATATATATATATATATATATATATATATATATATATATATATATTATATATATATATATATATATATATATATAAATATATATATATATATATATATATATATTATATATATATATATATATATATATATATATATATATATATATATATATATATATATATATATATATTTATATATAGGTCTATGTATACCGGTCTTAATTGATAACTTTTATAATTGCTGAAGTTCATTGAAATCATTAAGTTCTTGTCAGTGAAATAGTAAGTCTAAAAACAGGTGTTTTCACTACGGACATACGCGTAAACTGAGGAAGACCTACTGAATCTTTGAATAGTCAGGTGCAGCTATGAACCTCGAGTTTGGTACAGAATCCAAGATGTGAAGAAGAGCTATTGCCCTTAAAAAGAAAAAAACTTTACAAACAAACTTTTAGCTACTTCTTTTAAATTTAAGAGGGAGAAGAGATACAGAAATTTAAATGGTGAGCCCTCTTCACAAGCTTCCAGAAGGGTACAGGTATAGTATGCAGGACAAGAAGCCTTCACATCCAAGGTGTGAAGAAGGGCTATCCCCTTTTTAATAAAATAGCTGAAAATGAAATATTGTTTTACTCTGCGTAAATTTAAACGAAGAATGAGCTACAGCACTTTTTGAAAGTCAGCTTTAAAAACTCCTAGAAGCATACATCATACAAAATATGAGAAAGGGCTATTGCCCATTAATTTTTTCTGATAGAATCACAGGGGAGGTGATAAAGTACTTTTTAGGTTTTCACTATCTTCGATGATGAGTTTTTGCAAATAGAGTGTTTTTTTTTCACACACGCTCTAAGTACTTATAATGTAAGAAGAACCATTTCATTTGAAATTTCTGAAAGTGAATTTAGGAGATACAGAGCATCCTAGAATTACAAAAATTCTAAATCACTTGAAAACTAAATAAGATAATGGAAACAAGATTGCATTAATAGGTCAAGCATGTTCAGTTTAAAAATATGTGCTAAAAACCTTTAAAATAAAATTGGCTAGAAATGAGTTAAAGTTTATCAATGTCAAACCGTCATCTGAAGTTATCACTTGAAGTGGATAGAAATCAATTATTTTCAAACGCCTATCTATGCTGACCACAAAGGCCAAAACAGTAAGCGTGAGTTTTTTTATTATTTATTAATTAATTTTTCACATTATTATTTTCGTATTGTTATTAAGTTCGAATAATTATATATTCGTATTGTTCATTGTTTATTAAGGGTAAATGTTCGTATTATTATTGCATTAATGCTGTTTTTATAACCTGGAATTGAATAAATTGTTTGAATAGATTGAATTCAAGAACTGAATCTAGTGTTGGTTAAGTTTAAACTTAATCAATTCATTAATAAATCACAGTAATTAATCAATAAATTTAATCGACAAGTTTGATTGCGTTGCCAATCTTTTGAAGCGGTTTAGTAACCAATAATGCAATAGAAACGTTAGCCCATTAAAATAAGCTTATCTAAAATAAGCTTATCTTATCTTATATAAGCTTATTTCTAATATTTCTCTTATCTTATTATAAGCTTATTATCTTATATCTTATATAAGCTACACTATCATATAAACTTATCTTATAGTATTAAATGTTACAAAATTATTTATTACTATAACATCATTTATGTTTTTATTTATATTATTAAAATACTATCATAAAAAACCATATTTATAGTTTCTTAATGTATTTATAGTGCTATTTATACACTGCCATATAATATAATTTCGTTATAATATTGTAATATTTACTTATAACATAATGTTTTTCACCTGTGAAATTATTTATTAGTTTACTAAAATAAAATTTAAATACCTAATGATAACAGCTTATGATAGATAAGAAGAAACCAACTCAGTGGTCGGTCGATCCAGGGGGAAGATGGGGGACCCTGGCCTGCCAATATTTGTTCTGGCACCCTCATTCCTTGTTTTTTTCTGTTTTCACTGTTTTTTATTAAAGTAAAATGGTCAATTTGGTTGATTATTGGGGCCCTTGTTACATAACCTTCCCCCTAGATTTTGCTTATTGGCACCCTTGTCACTTTGCCCCCCCCCAAGACTTTGCTCTAGACTCACCCATGAACCACCTAAACAAGCAAAATCTAAAGAAATAATAACCAAACTAAAAATAACTAAACAAAACTTAAAGATTATATTGAAAAATTCATTTATTAGAAAATTTATTTGTTTGACTGTGAGAAAAGCTAGCCAAGCTATATGACTAGTGAGATGTTCAAGTCGCTCGTATAGCTATTTCAAGTTTCGGTGACAGGATGGCTAAAGTGACTTTGTGTACTTGTCACCTTCACGTGTAGGAGTATGGTTTCCTCCCTTTTGTGAATAAGTAGAAATTTCCTCGGGCTCTGTAAGAAAGGGTGACTGTTAGACGGTGACTAAGATATGGTGACTAAAAAGGTATTTTTGCTACTCAAAACCTGTTATTTTTTGCGGCTTAAAATTTCACACAAAAAAGCCACAATTTGATCGTCTTACAGTTTTTAAATAATAGGCAGCACGCTAGCGCTGCCTAAGTAAAGAACGATGTAGGCACAATGTGTTTTTTTTTCCTCCATACCCGGGCACTTCGCATCGAAGGAGTTGTCGTAGAAACTTCGAAAAGGGCTCATTCGATTGGAAATTGGAGTAGCTAGTACTCTTTTTAATATTCAAAAGTGATTTGAGGACAACTACCCCCCCCCCCCCCTCCCACGCCAATCATTCCCCCAAACACATCCAATCAAAATTTTGAGATAGCCATTTAGTTCAGTGTAGTTGATTTTCAGATAGAAAATATGTTTTTAAGGAGGACACTCCCCACAAACCTAGGGGCAAGGATTTCAAGTTATGCCCTGAGGGCATATAAGAACAATGTTGGCACAATTTACCATTTATTATATTTTCCTTTAGAGCAAGGCACTTCATATGGAAGGGGTCGTCGTAGAAACTTCAAAAGGGGCTCATTCGATTGGAAATTGATAGTTCTAGTGACCTTTTTAATAGTCGAAAGTGGTTGGAGGGCAACTATTCCCCCCACGCCCATCATTCCCCCAAACACATCCAATCAAATTTTGAGATAGCTATTTTGTTCAGCGTAGTTGATTTCAAGATAGAAAATATGTTTTTGAGGAGGACACTCCCCCACAACACTCAGGGCAAGGGTTTTAAGTTATGCCCTGGGGGCATATAAGAACGATGTTGGCACAATGTATTATTTATTAATTTTTTCCTTTAGAGCAGGATGCTACGTATCAAAGAAATTGTCGTAGAAACTTCGAAAAGGGCTAATTCAATTGGAAATTGAAGTGGTTTGTCCCCTTTTCAATAGTCGAAAGATATGGGAAGGCGATTAACACCCCTTCCACGCCCACCATTTCCCGAAACACATCCAATCAAAATTTTGAGATAGCCATTTTGTTCAGCGAAGTTGATTTCTAGATAGAAATTATGTTTTTGAGGAGGACAGTCCCCCACAGCCCTTAGGGCAAGGGTTGTAAGTTATGCCCTGGGGGCATATAAGGTTTTTTATACAAGGCGTTGTCGTAGAAACTTCAAAAAAGGCTCTTTCGATTGGAAATTCAAAGGGCTAGTGCCCCTTTTAATAGTCGAAAGTGATTAGAGGGCAACTAACCCGCCTCTCACGCCCACCTTTTCCACAAACACATCAAATCAAAACTTTGAGATAGCCGTTTTATTCAACGTAGTTTTAAGTTCTGGAAATCAGGTATTTGAGGATGACAACCCCCCCCCCCTCCCACAGCCCTCAGGGCAGGGGTTTTAAATTATGCCCAGGGGGCATATAAGGTTTTTATAGAATGCTTTGTCGTAGAAACTTCAATAAGGGCTCATTCGATTGGAAATTGAAATGGCTAGTGCCCTTTTTCATAGTCGAAAGGGATTGGAAAGCAACTAACACCCCTTCCACGCCCAACATTTCCGAAAACACATCCAATAAATATTTTGAGATAGCCATTTTGTTCCACTCAGTTCAAAGTTCAGGAAATTATACCTTTGAGCAGGACACTCCCCCCACAGTCTTCAGTGCAAGGGTTATAAGTTATACCATGGAGGCATGTAAAGTTTTGTTGAAAATTTTGTTGTAGAAACTTGAAAAAGGGCTCATTCGATTGGAAATTCAAAGGGCTAGTGCCCATTTTGATAGTCGAAAGTGATTTGAAGGCAACTAACCCCCCTCTCACGCCAGTCTTTTCCCCAAACACATCAAATCAATATTTTAGATAGCCATTTTATTTAACGTAGTTGAAAGTTTTGGAAATTAGGTCTTTAAGGATGACAACCCCTCCCTCCCACCCCCCACAGCCCTCAGGGCAGGGGTTGTAAGTTATGCCCTGGGGGCATATAAGGTTTTTATTGAAAGCGTAGAAACTTCAAAAGGGCTCATTCAATTGGAAATTGAAAGGGCTAGTGCCTTTTTTAATAGTTGAAAGTGATTGGAGAGTGACTAACGCCCCTCTCACGCCCACCATTTTCCCAAACACATCCAATCAAAATTTTGAGATATCTATTTTGTTCAGCATAGTTGAAAGTTCTTGTAATTAGGTGTTTTGGGATGAATACCCCCTCAGAGACCTCAGCCAAGGATTTAAGTTATACCCTGGGGACATATAAGCTTTATATAGAAAGTTGTTATAGAAATTTCAAAAAGGGCTCATTTGATTGGAAATTGAAATTGCCCTTTTTAATAGTCGAAAGCGAGGGGAGAGTAATTAACCCCCCTCTTACGCCCACCATTTCCCTAAAAACGTTCAATCAAAGTTAAGAGATAGCCATTTTGTTCAATGTAGTTGAAAGTTCTGGAAATTATGTATTTAAGGATTAAAAACCCCCCAGAGCCCCAAGGGCAAAGGTTGTAAGTTCTGCCGTGGGGGATTTTAGGTTTTTATAGATAGATTTGTCATAAAACTTCAAAAGGGGCTCATTCAATTTAAAATTGAGAGGGCTAGTGCCCTTTCTAATAGTTGACAGTTCTTGAAATCAAAGTTTAGAGATAGCCATTTTGTTCAATGTAGTTGAAAGTTCTGGAAATTATGTATTTAAGGGTGACGAACCCCCTAGGCCAGAACAAAACTTGAAGACATAGAACCCCTATGCCTTCCAAAGGCCAGAACAAAATTTGCACTTTACTGAAAAAATACAAATGAATGTTCATTGTCAGTTTAACATACATATACTGATATTTAGTAAACAAAATGTTAATATTATTTCATTTATTAAAGTTATAAAAGTAAAAAAGTTATATTTTTTTCAGTAAAGTGCAAATTTTGTGCTGGCCTTGGGAAGGCATAGGGGTTTTGCGCCCAACTAATATTAATTTCTGCTCGTTTTGAGTTTAACTCGGTTATTTGTTTTAATTTCTGTTCGTTTTGGGTTTCATTTATTTATCGATGCTGATTTGTGGTAGTTTCACGCTTGGTAGAGTAGTTGATTTTATTTTTGCTCAGTTTTTGTTTAATGGTGTTCTTTACTTTTCTTTGAAAAACTTATTTTCAATTCAATTCAATTTTATTCGAATAAAAAATAACAAAACATCAATAACAATAAAGATCCTAGAAGATAACTTGTAGGATATTTTGTGGAAAAAGTTTTTTTTTTTAGTTAATTCTAGTTAAATGGCCATTATGTTTCAGGAGTCGTTCTTAAAGAATTGAGACAAAATATCAAACTTTAGCAAAAAAAGCGAGCTGTTGAAGGTCGCTGATCGGACGACTTAGGGGGCAAAGGGGCATGGTAAGAGGCTAGCTGCCCTTTAATTCTTTTGGTCACTTAAAAAAAGCACTAGAACCTTTTTATTTCCGTTTGAATGAGCCCTCTGCCGACATTCTAGGAACATTCGTTCGATATGATCATCCCTAGAAAAAAACAAAAAAACAAAAGCATCCGCGATCTTTCTTTTGGCAAAAATCCACTTTTTACAGGTGGGCCTGAAACCTCCACAGTAAGATTCTCTGATACGCTCAATCTGATGGTGTGATTTTTATTAAGATTTTTTGCCATTTAGAGGGTATTTCCACCCTTTTTAGAAAATCAGTTAGATTTTCTCAAGATCGTAGCCAGTGTAGGGTAGCACGAAACTTATGAATGTTATATATTTGGAATCAACATAATTATTTTGATGTAATTTTCAGCATAAAAGAATATCACTTTGATGCACCTATTGATATGAAAATTCTGTTTTTTAGAGTTTCGTGTACTATTGAGCCACGTTGATCCTTATTTACCAGTTCATTACCACGAACTATTTGATAAACTTTTGAAGTGCCGATTTGTCTCTTTTCAAGATAAGTTTAAATTCGATTTTATGATTAATATTGTTTGATATCAAGGCTTATGCAGATATAGAAATAAATTTTTTTCTTATAATTCCTTCCTCTCAAAAAAATACTTTTCTGCACGCCTGACGAAAGGTCTGTCTATTGCTAGTACTAATTTCCAGTTTCATCATACAAGTTAGACAAAAATTTGTATGTAACGTTTATTGTGGATATTTAAAAACCCTAAAGGGAGCATTACTAACAAAAAATGAAGTTTTTTTCATGGAAAAAAATTATGAGGTTAAAACTTAACACAAAAATCATTATTGCTTCGTAGTTTATGCGAAACATATAACTAATTCAAACCAACTGACTTAAAACATTACCTTATATTAGCAAAATTTCCACAAAATAAGGCTTTACTAAGAACTGAGTTGTCTTGAGTTTCTTAGGGAATTAAACTTGTGCATTAAAATTTAGTGATTTTAAGGCCCACGTAAGATTTTGAGTTTCTTAGGGAATTAAACTTGTGCATTAAAATTTAGTGATTTTAAGGCCCACGTAAGATTTTGAGTTTCTTAGGGAATTAAACTTGTGCATTAAAATTTAGTGATTTTAAGGCCCACGTCAGATTTTGAGTTTCTTAAGGAATTAAAATTGTGCATTAAAATTTAGTGATTTTAAGGCCCACGTAAGATTTTGAGTTTCTTAGGGAATTAAACTTGTGCATTAAAATTTAGTGATTTTAAGGCCCACGTAAGATTTTGAGTTTCTTAGGGAATTAAACTTGTGCATTAAAGTTTAGTGATTTTAAGGCCCACGTAAGATTTTGCGAGCCTTATAGATTGGTCTCTCATTTTCTGTAGTCCACTTGTAAAATTCCTAGAGCTTAAACCTCTTCAGTTTTGTCACCTTGTGTTTTCAACCAAGTAGTAGTTTTTTAGAATTTTGGAAATTTAAACAAGCGTCACGGGTCGGTTAATTTGAGTCAGTTGTGCAAACTATTAAGCGATATTTTTTACTTGACGTAATTTTCAACTTTTCTCTTTTTTTCCATCAGAAAACTTTTTTTTTTAATTTACGTACCAAAATTTTTAATATTAGTGTTGAGCCACGGCCAATAGTAACCAAAAATTTGAAGACGCCTTTTGAAAAAAAAAAAAGTCCAGTAAGAAAAATTTGCTATATGTAGTGAATTCAGGAATGGTGAATATAATTTTGACCAATATTAAAAGTAAAATATTATTCTGAAAACAAATTTATAGAAATTTAAATAAATAGCCTGAAACCCCTCAAAAATGGTGGTGGATTGAAAAAGATATTCCCATTGGCATTGCTGTTGTTGAAACCCAATACATAAAAATCAAAAGCCTCCCTCATTCTTTCCTTGAACAATAAAGACAGTTACTTTTTTCATGGAAAGCACTGGTACGTCCTCTTTTTTTCTCTTTATTCACTGCTATTGTGCCACTAGAACACTTTTTTTTATGGAAAGCACTGGCATGGAAAGCACTGGTAGTGTTTTTAATAGAGTAGTTTTTTTTTACAATTGTATAGCTAACCTGACAAGGTAACACAATAAAATGAAGGCAATTTGTATGTGTGTGCTTGTTTATTAATTTATTTTTAATGATAACCGAGAAAGCAGTGTAGTCTGCGATTTTGTCTAATTATGTTTTCATTGAGGACGAGCCAATTTTACATCATGCGAAGTAAAGGTCGAGTTATGTTATATTATTATTATATATTATATTATATTATTATATATTATTATTATTATGATTGTTATTATATTATTATTATCATTTATGTTATGTTACATTATTATGAATAATTCATTTTAGAATTTATAAATTGTTAAGTGTCAAGTGTTTAAGCCTTTAAGATTAATATCATCTGAAGTCAATATAGACAGCGAAACGTGTGACCAAACTATTCAGTAGCTTTTTACGTTTTTTCTCTGAAAAATATTGGTGCCATTGTTTTTCATTCCTTTTTTACATTTACCTTAAAAGAAAAAAAAATCAAGAATATTAACTTTCAGCTTCAGCAGGTTAAAAATTCCAGTATTAGTTTGCAATAAAATTGTATCATGTTCATCCCCATTTTTATTTAACACGGGAAGTAAAAACTCACGTGGGCGGAGTCCAAAACCCCATTGGTATGGCAATGGTGCAATTACTCTTGGTTTTGTCACAATCGCCACAAAGGCCAGCTTTGAATTTTGGATAGTCGGGACAAGGCACTGCCAGAAATTTGTTCTCACTAGCTACCGATTCCAAAAAATACTTCCAGGATCTCATGTGACTACAAGCAGCTATAACAGAAATACCATAGTTAATACTATAGCAAATCAATGGGTTTTAATGCAAAGATAAATACTTAATCGATAAAACTCTAACCTACCACTAATGGTTATGTGTACGTAGGGTTTTGGGTACAAGGGTTTCCTTGACCCAATAGCTTGTTTATATACGCTTGCAGTTTTCAAGAAAATACTGTCAGAATGTTTTGGGGTGAAATAGTAGGCCTATTTAAGAAGACAAAATATGTTTTCCTTCTTACTTCTCTCTCTAAGCTTGCTACTTTCAACCCTCTCCAAACAATTCATTAAACTTTTCCCGCTCCTACCAGTAGCTTTGAAGATACTAAAGACATAATACAACAGTACTGGAAAATGTATTGACATTTAGATTATATCACTACTCCAGAACTCCAAACTTTCCAAACCTATCACATACTCCAAAAAATTGACTCAACTCCAGCCTATCGTTTCCGAGATGAATCAGAAATGTCATTTTGATAATAGAATTTAGAATAGAATAGAATTTATTGACACAAAAGCCCAAAGGGCCGTGGTCACAAAAACAAATACACTTTCAAACAAATATAAATTGGTACAAAACTATAATCTAGGCCAGTGAAATATCACCCTCTCCCCTAATCTTCAAAAAACCTTTCTCTGTGCTCTATACCCTCGTACCTTCAAAATCTCTTTATACCTCCCATATCTTTCCTTGCTAATAAATTTATTATCTCATCTCTCTCCCAAGCCTCAGCCCCAAACAATTTTTTCCTTAAATCTATTAATTCACTACACTTTCCCACAAAATGAACCAAATCTTCCTCTTTCCCGCACATGGGACAGAAGTAAGAACCAGAAGCTTGCCTAAACCCTCCCAAACACTTCCTTCTCTCACCTAGTGGTAACCCATCTGACCTAACACAAATAATTAACTTTTGTTGCCTATTTTGAAGCCCCGCCTTAAAATACAATTCTTCTCCCCACTGCTCCTTAGCCTTTGCTTATAAATCCAGTGATCGGGTCTCATTCAATCGCGCATGCCACACCTGGATCTCATGGTCCCTTAACCTCTCCCTCACCCTACTTGCAACTGCTCCTTCCTTTAATCCAATCCCTAGCCCACCATTCCATAGCTCTGAAAATCCACAATCATCCAATATCTTTTTTATTTGAAATGGCCATGTATCACTCTTTGAGATCCTCAGAGCTTCTAAATATGCTGCTTTTGTTATCCTTACTCTGGGCATATACAAGATTTTCTCCCATAGTCTTAACATCCCTACTAGCCTATCACTTCTTAAAGAAAATAAACCTAGATCTCCTCTCAACACTAAACTATTCTTTGAAAAATGTAGACCTAAAAATCTCTTAAAATACTGAAGCTGAATCTTCTCCATCGTCTCACCAGCTATGTATTCCCAAACTTCAGATCCATAATGCATAGCCGATTCAATCTTTATCTGAAATATCTGCCTAGGCATCTTCAGGTTCTGTATGTTTGCCAGTTGGCTAGCAGTCACAGCATAGGCGCAGGACTTTCCTTTAGCAAGACTTAGCTTCAGCTGCTTTCCAAACTTACCATTTGACGAATACTGACATCCTAGATACGTAAACTCATCCATACATTCTAAATCTATTCCCTCCCATTTTACTCTATCCCTACTTGTAATCTTACCCCCTTTTCTAAAAACCATAACTACCGACTTCTTTACATTCAGGCTTAGTTGTTTCCTATTTATATAATCCTTAGTTCTATCCAACAAGAACTGTAAATCCTCTCTAGACTTGGCCACTAGTGCCAGGTCATTTGCGAACATCAGCATGCATAGTTCACAGACATCTAATGACACCATTGGAGCTCCTTGCTTCCTAAGAAAATCCGGCAAATCATTAATAAACAACGAAAATAGCCTCGGATACAGGGGGCAACCTTGTTTAACCCCCTTTATAGAACAAATTACATCTGAAAATTTTCCTGCAACCCTGATAACAAACTTTGTAGCTTCATACATACTTATTAAAATCCATACAAGTGGGTATGGCAGGCCAATATTTATACAATCCTTCATTAATAGTTTCCTCTTTACATTATCAAGTGCCCCTTTTAAATCCAAAAAAGCTACATACAATTTACCTCCCTTCTTATTTATAAACTTATCAACTAAACACTTTAATGTAAAAATCTTATCAATCGTGCTATGTCCCTCTCTGAATCCTGACTGCTCCACGGCTAGCCTTTCAGTTTTCTGGAGCCAACTTCTATGTCTGTTATCTAATACCTTCGCCATTAGCTTTCCTAGTGTGGTACCTAAATGTATACATCTGTAATTTTCATGTAGATTCCTATTCCATTTTTTAAAAATCGGCACTCCTACTGCCAGGTTCCACTCACTAGGCCAAATTCCAGATCGAAGAACTCCTATAAATATCAAAGAAATAACATGCAATGTTACGCTTCTACTATACTTCCATAGAACTGCTAGAATACCATCAGGACCAGGTGCTGAACATCCCTTCAACTCTTTTAAACTTTTCCATGCTTCTTCTGCCCTAACTGGCTCGATTAAAGCATCATCTTATTCCATCATAGAGCCATAAACTTCTTCCAATTATCTTCAAATACACACTCATTTTCCGTTGTCTCCTGCCTCTTTAATTCACTCAACCAATTGTCCGCGGGGGAGGATATCTTGGCTTGCTCCCTTCTGGTAGAACTTGAAACCTTCTTCCAAAATATGGATACATAGTTTCTTTTGATTTTGGTCTCCCTTTTGTTCGAAGTCAAAGTTCAAGATCCATTTGGTCCGCCTGCAACCTCTGAAAATTTTAGCTAAATATTCAGGTACATTCAGCCACCAAACTCTCTTTCAGAGTTTAAATTAGACAGCCTAATCCATTCACGAAAATTCACAAATACTCTCATATGGTTATTTGTGTTCCCATAGAGTTTCTTATTTATGTCACTGCTTATATTTAAGCGGATTCTCATTCCCATCTGACCCTACGATGTAAACCCATTAAATTGTGTTGGGTCAAATAAAATTGAACCCCCTACTCTTAACAAAACATTTGATAATCCCCTTACCCCTACCTTCTACTTGACAGTTCATGCTGCATCCCCCTAATTCGTTTAAATAGGCTCCGGATATACTATTTTAATAGCCTAAATCTGTTCAATGTCTTTAGATTTACCTTTCCTCGCTCTTTTAATTCAAAATTAGAAGTTCACTTGATACACAAGAGATCCTTTAAGTTTTAAGCTAAACAAAAATTTTCGAAATTGTTTTTAAGGGTATTGTGGATTGTCTGTTTAGTTAATACGGGTAAATACAGTATGTGTTCATACACATAAGTGTAGAATCACAGTAGAGAGAATATACAGTATGGGGAAAGACTATATACTCTGTTAAAAAAAAGAAAGTGAAACACACTTATAACCACACCAGATTCATGCTCCACCTTCGCGCATGTGCGATTCTGATGTACACATCACGGTATGCTAATGGCAAGACCTGTTTTTTGCCAGGCAGTAACTGAACTAAGCATGCGACGCATTTGCTCAGACCCTTAGCCTATATGCGTGGTATGAAATGTGTATCATATCAGAGGCAACGCTATAGCGTTGCCTATAGTAAAGGCCAAACGGCTCCAATGTTTATTATTATGATTATTATTTATTTATTATTATTTTTTTCCCAGAGGCACTTCATATAGAAAGGGTCGTCGAATAAACTTCAAAGGGGGCTCATTCGATTGGAAATCGAGAGTTCTAGTGCCCTTTTAATAGTCGAAAGTGATTGGAGGGCAATTAGCCCCCCCCACGCTCATCATTCTCCCAAACACATCCAATAAAAATTTTGAGATAGCCATTTGGTTCAGCTTAGCTGATTTCCAGATATAAAATATATTTTTGAAGAGGAAACTCCCCCACAACCCTCAGGGCAAGGGTTTTAAGTTATGCCCTAGGGGCATATAAGGTTTTTATAGAAGACGTTGTCATAGAAACTTCAAAAGGGACTCATTTGATTGGAAATTCAAAGTGCTACTGCCCCATTTAATAGTCGAAAGTGATTGGAGGGCAAATAGCCCCCTCTCACGCCCATTATTTTCCTAAACACATAGAAATCAAAATTTTGAGATACCTATTTTGTTCGGCGTAGTTGATTACCAGATAGAAAATATGTTTTTGAGGAGGCCACTCCCCCACAACCCTCAGAATAAGGGTTTTAAGTTATGCCCTGGGGGCACATAAGGTTCTTATAGAAGGCGTTGTCGTAGCAACTTCAAAAAAGGCTCATTCGATTGGAAATTCAAAGGGCTAGTGCCCTTTCTAATAGTCAAATATTATTGGAGGGCAACTAGCCCCTCCCTCGCCCTTCATTCCCCAAACGCTTCTAATCAAAATTTTGAGACAGCCATTTTGTTCAGCGTAGTTGATTTCCAGATAGAAAATATGTTTTTGAGGAGGATACTCACCCGTAACCCTCAGGGCAAAGCTTTTAAGTTATGCCATGAGGACATATTAGGGTTTTATAGAGGGTGTTGTCTTAAAAACTTCAAAAAGGCTCATTCGATTGGAAATTCAAAGGGCTAGTGCCCTTTTTAATAGTCGAAACTGATTGGAAGGCAACTAGCCCCCCACGCCCATCCTTCCCCCAAACACATCCAATCAAAATTTTGATAGACATTTTGTTCAGCGTGGTTGATTTCGAGATAGAAAATATGTTTTTGAGGAGGACACTCCCCCATAACCCTCAAGGCAAGGGTTTTAAGTTACACCCTGGGGGTATATAAGGCTTTTATAGAAGGCATTGTCGTAGAAACTTCAAAAAAGACTCATTCGATAGGAAATTCAAAGGGCTAGTGCCCTTTTTAATAGTCGAAACTGACTTGAGGGCAACTAACCCCCCTCTCACGCCCACCTTTTCCCCAAACACATCCAATCAAAATTTTGAGACAGCCATTTTATTAAACATAGTTTTAAGTTCTGGAAATTAGGTCTTTGATGATGACAACTCCTCCACAGCCCTCAAGGCAAGGGTTGTAAGTTATACCCTGGGCATATAAGGTTTTGTATAGACAGCGTTGTCGTAGAAACTTCAGAAAGGGCTCATTCAATTGGAAATTTAAATGGCTAGTTACCTTTTTAATAGTCGAAAGTGATTCTAAGGCAACTGACACCCCTTCCACGCCCTCCATTTTTCCAAACACATCCATTCAAAATTTTGATATAGCCATTTTGTTCAACGTAGTTGAAAGTTCCGGAAATAATATGTTTGACCACAACAATCCCCCCACAATCTTCAGGTGCAAGGGTTATAAGTTATGCCCTGGGAACATATATGGATCTTATGGAAGGAATGCTCGTATAAACTTTCAAGAGGGCTCATTTGATTGGAAATTGAAAGTTCTAGTTCACTTTTTAAGCATCAAAAGATATTGGAGAGTATCCAGCTCCCCCAGACCGTCCCCCAACCCAAATGCATCCAATAAAAATTTTAAGATAGCTATTTTGTTAAAAATAGTTGAAACATCATATAACAAAAATTCTGGTGTCGACAGAACCCACCAGGGCCCGGGGCAGGATGTTTAAGTTGTGCCCAGGGGGCATATATGGGTGTAATGGAAGGGATGCTCGTATTAACTTCAAAGAAGGATCATTTCATTGGATATTGAAACTTTTAGTTCACTTTTTAAGAGTCAAAAGAGATTGGAGGGCACCTAGCCCCCCTGCCCTTTTTTTAAATAGTTCAAAGACCATATAACGAAACTCAGGGGTCAACACAGCCCCCAAGGGCCCGAGGGCAGGTGTTTTAAGTCATGCCCTGGGGGAATAAATGGTTCTTATTGAAGGGATGCTCGTAGAAAATTCAGAGATGGCTCATTTGATTGGAAATTGAAAGTTCTAGTTAAGTTTTTTAGAGTCAAAAGAGATTGGAGGGCAGCTAGTCCCCCCCCTACGACCCTTTTTCCCCAAATACATCCAATAAAAATTTTGGAATAGCCATTAGGTTAAAAATTTCTCGAAAGTCAGATAACAAAAACTCAGGTGTCGTCACAACCCCCAGGGCCTTGGGGCAGGCGTTGTAAGTTATGCCCTGGCATATATTGTTCGTATCAAAGGGATTCTTGTATAAACTTCAGAGAGGGCTCATTTGATTGGATATTGAAAGCTCGAGCTCACTTTTTAATAGTCAAAAGAGATCCGAGGGCAGCTAGCCCCCCCCCCCCACGCCGTCTTTTTCAAAACTCATCTGATGAAAATTTTAAGATAGACATATTGTTAAAATAGTTCAAAGGTCGGATAAGAAAAAACCCGGTGTCAATAGAACCCCCAGGGCAAAGGAGAAGGCGTTCTAAGTTGTGTCCTAAGGGCATCTGGTTCTTATGAAAGGAAAGGTCGTATAAACTTCATAGAGGGCTCATTTGCTTGGAAATTGAAAGTTCTATTTTACTTTTTAAGAGTCAATGGAGTTGAACTAGCCCCCAACGCTCGTTTTTCCCCAAACCCGTCAGCTAAAAATTTTGAGATAGCCAGTGTTTTGGAAATTGTTCAAAAATTAGATAACAAAAACGCCCCCCAGAGCTCGGGGGATAGGCGTTGTAAGTTTTGCCCTGGGGGCGTATATGGTTCCTATGAAAGGGATGCTCGTATAAACTTCAGAACGGGCTCATTTGATTGGAAATTGAAAGTTCTAGTTCAATTTTTAAGAGTCAAAAATATCCGAGGGCAAATAGCCCCCCTCCCACACACACCCTTTTTTCCCCAAGCCCATCTGATAAAATTTTTATAATAGCCATTTCATTAAAAATAGTTCAAAGGTCAGATAAGAAAAATTCTTGTGTTGACTGAACCCGCCGGGGCCAGGAGGCAGGCGTTATGAATAATGCTCTAGGGGCATATATAGTTCTTATGGAAGGAGTGCTCGTATAAACTTGGAAGAGGGCTCATTTGATTTGAAATTGAAAGGTCTTGCTCACTTTGTAAGAGTCAAAAGAGATCGAAGGGCAACTAGCCCCCCCCCCCTCTTCCACGCCCTAAATGCATCAGATAAGAATTTTGAGATAGACATTTTGTGAAAAATAGTTCAAAGTTCTGATAACAAAAAAATCCGTTGTCGTCACTGCCCCCCAGGGCCAGGGAGTAGGCGTTGTAAATTATGCCCTAGGGGCACATATGCTTGTTATGGAAGGAACGCTCGTGTGAAATTCCTAGAGGGCTCATTTGATTGAAAATTTAAATTTGTAATTCACTTTTTAAGACTCAAAACTGATTGGAGGGCATTTAGCCTCCCCCCCCCCACACTCCATTTATTTTTTTTCCCAGAGGCACGTCATATAGAAGGGGTCGTCATATAAACTTCAAAGGGGGCTCATTCGATTGGAAATCGAGAGTTCTAATGCCCTTTTTAAGAGTCAAAAGTGATCAGAGGGCAACTGCCTCCCCCAAGCCCTTTTTTCCCAAATACATCTGATAAAAAATTTGAGGTAGCTATTTTGTTAAAAATAGTTAAAAAATCATATGACAAAAACTCCTTTACATATGGTCATTTCGTCCAAAATAGTTCAAAGATCAAATAAGAAAAACTCCTATGTCGACACCCCCCCCCCTGGGCCGGGGCAGGCGTTGTAAGTATTGCTGCGGGGGCATATATGGTTCTTATGGGAGGTATGCTCGTATAAACTTCAGAGAGGGTTCATTTGAATGGAAATTAAAAGTCGTAGTTCATTTTCTCAGAGTGAAAAAAGATCAGAGGGCGACTATCCCCTCCCATCCTCCATGCATTTTGGTGTATCGGATGGATAAACCCATTCGATAAAAATTTCAGGTGACCATTTAATTATAAGACTCCAGGGTCGACACAACCCCCAAGGGCCCAGGGATAGGCGTTGTAAGTTAAATTCTGGGGATATATATGGTTATTATAGAACGGATACCACTTCAGAGAGGGCTCATTTGATTGAAATTAGAAAGTTCTAGCTCACTTTTAAAGAGTCAAAAGAGAGCAAAGCTTAATCTAGTCCGCCACGCCCTTTTTCTCCAAACCCATCCGATAAAAATTTTGAGATAGCGATTTTGTTAAAAATAGTTCAAACATCAGATAATAAAAACTCCAAAGTTGACAAAAACCCATTTTTTCACTTTGATATTGCAACTTTGATATCAATTTTGTTACTTTGATGAATATTTGATTCTTTTTAAAGTTTAATTTTGAAATAAGGAATTTTTAAAAACTTGAATTTTTTGCAATCAAAAACAAAAAAAAATTAATTAAAAAACCTTTCCGAAAAATAAATTTTTCAAAGAAAAGTAATTAAATAAACAGAAATTAAATAAACAATCATAGCAAAAACATGCAACAAGTAATAATATAGATGAATAAATAGATCTTAAATCCAGTAATGCTTAGATTGAATATGAATATCAAGCTTAAAACAAAAAAAAATATTTTACTTTTGAAGTATAAATGAAACTTAAAACAAACAAAAATTAAATAAACAATCAATGCAAACAAACATACCATAGATATAAATGTAAATTAATAAGGAAATCTTAAAACGAGTGAAACTTAAATTTAATCTGCAAATCAAGCTTGAAACGAACAAAAATCCCCAAAAACAAGAGTTTGGGTATGACCTCCTTCTCTCACTGTAAAAGTCTAAAACCTACTGCGTCATTGGTGCTTTACTGAAAACTATATGCGTCTTGAGAAGTCTTGGAAAGTATAAACAACATGAAATTGAATATTTGATGCATAATGATATGAATTGTTTAAAGATCCATCAGTTCAAGAATTTATTTCACTGTAATTTTATTTTTATTTTCAATACTGTAAGAACTGGAAAAGAAAATATTTGTAATATAATCCGTTTTCAGTTAAGCGCCAATGACGGAGTAGGCTTTTGGTTTTATTTACAGTTAGGATAGGAGGCAGTATCCCAACACTTGTTTGTAGGGAAACTATATTTGTCTTTAACAACTTTAGAAAGAGTTAATAAATTAAACTGAATATTTGACGTATAATGATATTAATCGCTGAAAGCTCATCAGTTCAAAATGTTACTATAATTTTAATGTTTATTTTCAATATTAAGTACAAACGAAAATATTTGTCATAAAATTGGTTTTCAGTAAAGTGCCAATGACGCAGTAGGTTTTAGACTTTTACAGTGAGAGAAAGAGGTCATACCCAAACTCTTGTTTGTGGTGATTTTTGTTGGTTTCAAGCTTGATTTGCATGTTCAATTTAAGTTTCACTCGTTTTAAGATTTATTTATTCATCTACATTAATATCTATCGTATGTTTGTTCGCATTGATTGTTTATTTAATTTTTGTTCGTTTTAAGTTTCATTTATGCTTTAATAGCAAAATAATTTTTTCGTTTTAAACTTGGTTTTCATATTCAATCTAAGCATTACTCGCTTTAAGATCTATTTGTTCATTTATATTATTACTTTTTGTATGTTTTTGCTATGATTGTTTATTTAATTTCTGTTCGTTTTGGGTTTCATTTATTCTTTAATAGTAATTTCTGGTTGTTTTGAGTTTGAATTTTAAAAGGTATTTGTATCTGCTGAGCTTAAGTTTAAAATGGCGTTTACTTTTCTTTGAAAAACGTATTTTTCGGAATGTTTTTTTAATTAATTTGGAAAAAAAGAAAAAGCCCCCAGTTTGTAGAATATAGTAACACAATGACTGAATGTGACGAATTTTTAAATCAAGTTTTCTGGCTCTCTTTGTCCCCTCTTTAGCCCCTCTTTATCCTCTCTCCTATGTTAAAACTTTAAAATACAATAAAGAAATAACTCACTGATAGTTTTAACGCTTCCCAGCACGTATGAGCGTACTTTGATTTACTTCACTGCTTAACCGAGAATATATTTTAAGTTATATAGCTGCTAACGGTGTAAAAGTCTTTTGGTTGACCAAAAACAAAACAAGTTTAGACTCTCTCCACAAAATAAACTTTGAAATACCCTCTGCCTCCCCTCATTTATTTTGCTACGCAACTTGTAAGTAAGTAAGTAAGTTAATTCACCAATGAATACAGATTTGAAATACAATACTCTTATTACCCCTCGAAAGGCTCTATGGCCAGGGATACAAGGGGGATATAACAACAACAACAAAACAAAATCAATATAAGCAACAACTAAATAAATAACCTGAAAGTTTATACTTTGTCCCTGAAGCTGTTTTTGAGATATTTAATGTATGATGTTTTGATATTCTGGAGGAACACATTATTTTTTAATTTAAATTAAAAACCGATTTTACCGAGTTCTATTTCCAAGTCTGCATACCCTCTCCCCTGAATACTTCCCTAACCTAAACTGTTCATGAAATATTGTAGGAACGGTATTTTGATAACCAGGATACACATATTGTTTTTCATTCTCTCCCTCTTCCAAATCCAAATCTTGAGACCCCCCCCCCTCGATTGACACTCTCTGAGAAGGTCCATTTTTGTTGCAGTGGAGAGGCATACCCAGATTTTATGTTAAATTAGGTCCTCTAAGTCCAAGGATTTACAGCTTCAAGATTCAAACTGACCAGCAAAAAAAAGGTTTTGACTCATTTCTTAGCCTTTTTGCCCCTTGCTATTGGCCTAACAAAATATATGATCCTTTTGAATCAGGCAATGATTCCAGAAAATTTCGAGACAATAACTCACCCAATATCTCACGTTTTACAGCCCACGTTTTACAACATATTAATAAAAAAAAACTTTCAGAAAAAGAAATTTTTAAAGTTAAACAAAGAGCCCTGTTAAACTTAAGACTAGAAAAAATAAACTCCTGTAATAAGCCAAACTTAAAACGATATACCAGAAATTATTATGAAAAAATATATGAAACTCAAAACGAACAGAAACTAAAGAAAATAACCATATAAAGCATAAATTTAACAGTCACAGATGTAGATGATTAAATAAATCTCAGAAGAAGTAGAAACTAAATTGAATGTTCAGGTCAATCTTAAAATGAAGAAAAATTGCTACCAACACGGTTTTGGCTTCTGACTGGCCCCTCCTCCCCTAGCCGTAAGAAATTTCAAGCCTATTACACCATTTGCGTATTATTGAAAACTATATGTGCTCATCCAAAGACATCCGATCAAACTTTTGAGTTATCAATTGTTTTCAAAATAGTGTAAAGGTCAAATAACTACGTCTCTGGGGTCCCCCACAGATCCCTGGGCACGGGCTATAAGTTATGCATGTTATCTATTATGTACAAAATGGTTAGCTATTGGGAAAGAGGGGTTCGCTCCATCCCGAATACCCAGACAGGGGCTTGGGTATTAAGGAGAAACCTTCAGGAAATGTTGAAGGGGATGTTGTATAAAATTAGAACACACTATGTGCAATCTGGTTGTCCAAATATCTGTATTTCCCTTACTTCCTAGTATCCTTATATGTATCCTCAGTATCCTCAGTATACCTATATCCAAGGGTACGTCCAAATAAGGAACGTGCAATCATGTACCTTTTTATCCGGTTGGCAAAATACTCCTATCAGCAATATATCAGCAGTGGCTGAGGGTATTAAGTTGAAACGTTCAGGGGATGTTGAAAAATAGTCGAATTGTAACCAACCGCCTCCTCCTCCTTACTGTTTTTCAGCTCCCTGCTCCTAAAGACAACCGATAAAAAATCGAAATAGCCATTATGCTAAAAATAGTCTGAAGGGCAAAGAACTGTGCCTCCAGGGATTACATGACCCGCCTCAAAGCCATTAGGGCAAATCTGCAAGTTATAGAAGTTGTCCATTTTCGACAAATCGATTTTTTTGTGGTGAAAGATGGGCGTGGTTGCTCCCGAGTCTCCAAAAGGCTTTGGATATTAAAGTAAAACTTTCCAAAACTCCTGAAGGGAATTTTGAACAAAATCAAATCAAACTATGTCCATGCTGGCTGTCAAAACGATGTTTCAGCAATATCTCAGGAGCAGCTGAGGGTATTAAGTTGAAACTTATAGTGCAAGTTGACGAGGATGTTGAAAAGTAATCGTAAGGCAAGCATCCCTCCCCCTTGCCCTTTTAGATATACCTCCCCTAAGAAATTATCAGAGTTTTTAAATAACCATTTTTTTCAAAATAGTCGAAAGGTCGAATGACTATTCTTCCGAAGATGTCATGCAACCCATAGCCTCCATAGCTCCCGGGGTAAGGGTTGCAAATTATGTATTTTTGTACAAGGCTCTGAAATTATGTCATGCGCCCATCGTTTGTAAATAGGATTTATCATTGAGAAAGGCTGGTATCTTTGATCATGAATGGGTCAGAAAAAGCTAAGGGTATTAAGCTGAAACTTCAAGATATGTTGAGGGGGATGTTGAGATAAATCAAACGACACTACACATGTCCATCTTGTCAAAAAGACTCATATGCAATATCTCAGGAACGGCTTAGTGTATCCAAAATTTTATCCCACAAACAGTAATTGCTACACAAAAAAGTTTGGGTACGGCCCCATTCTCACCGTGAAAATTCTAAGGCCTGCTGTGTCATTTGCGCTTTACTAAAAACAAGATATATTCTGTACTGATTTTTTCTTTTAATTATTACATTGAAAAATGAAAAATTAGTGTTAAATAAAATCTGGAATCTAGAATCACTGATATTCCCAGGAATTAATATCATTATGTATTAAACAATTAGTTAACTTTTATCAGTTCTTTCCAGCTATCTTGACTATTATAGTTATTAATTAAAAAGAAATACGCAAAATAAGTGTTTCAAAGAAAAGTAAAGAGCTCCATCAAACCATAAATGAGCAGAAATGAAGTCAAATAATTTTCCAAGCGTAAAACTACCACGAATCACTGTCAATGAACAAATGAAATCAGAAACGAACAGAAATTACAATAAATAACCGAGTCAAACTCAAAACAAGCAGAAATTGACATGAGTAGGGCTGACCACCCCCATGCGTTCTTAAGACCACAACATGATTTGCGCTTTACAGAAAAAACAACAGCAACAAATGAAGGAGGATTTTCAGTTTAATATACATATATTTATCCCTTAAAGTCTTCATAATTTTTATTTATTAAAGTAAAAAAAAGCGAAAACGTTTAAAATGTTTCAGTAAAGTGCAAATTATAATCTAGTTGTTTATTATTATAGGTAATTATAGGTAGTTATGGCCTTATGGCCTAAAACTTAGCAATAGCAAAAATATGATAAAATTCAACTGTACGATGTGTGATCGTAGGCTATATTTTGATTTAAATGAATGCTACTTTTACTTCATATTCAAAAAAATGATAAATTTCAATGCAAACATTGTAGCCTAACTGCCTTAATTATTTGATGACAGCCTTTATTGTATGGCCTGAAAGAATAAGTGATAATGAGTTAAACAAACTTATATAGGTGATAACCATGCCCATGTAGCGTATATAGCTATGGAACCCACACACACACACATATATATATATATATCATATATATAATATATATATATATATAATATATATATATATATATATATATATATATATATATATATATATATATATATATATATAATATATAATATATATAATATATATATATAGATATATATATATATATATATATATATATATATATATATATATATGATATATATAATATATATATATAATAAATAATATATATACTCGCTGTGAGCGGGAGGATATCAGGGGGTCAGGTTTATTGCTAGGGGGTGGACGGGGCTCGCTGTGCACAACCTTTACGCGATGGCCCTGTTTACACAAACCTCAGTGTCTACCAAAGTATAAATATATATACAAACACTATCGAAAAGTTTCTCCAAACATGGCATACATTCATAGCGGGCTGTTGGGAAGTTCCCAGACCGTCAGAGCAATAGTTTCTAGTCGTGATGAGCTAAACATTTGTCATTGCACGTGCGCCAAGGCACGTGCGCTTGTGTGGTTTTAGATGTGTTTCAAAAATCTTCAATGGAGAGTATAGGACTTTTTACTGCTGTTCGTATGTATTTTGTGGTGCACACCTAGCCGTGTATCCAGGAGATCTAGAATCAAACATGACCTCTTCTCTTGATTAAAATAAAAAAATCAAGTTTTTTTTCAACTGAAAGTAAGGAGCAACTTAAAACTTAAAACGAACAGAAATTATTACGTATTTTGGGGGGTTGCCCCCTCCTCAACACCTCTCTATTCACGCTAAAGTTTTCGGCACTATAAAAAAAGTTATTTATTGTTCTAATTAAACAAAGCTTGAGTTTCAGAAGTCGTTTTTAAAGAATTGGGACAAAATTGAAACTTTAGCGGAAAGAGCGAGGTGTTAAGGAGAGGGCAACCCCCATCACATACGTAATAATTTCTGTTTGTTATAATTTTTAATATTGCTCCTTACTTTCAGCTCAAAAAACATGTTTATTTATTTTAATTTATGATCGTTTTTTTTTAAATAACGCCAGAAAATCTCGCTCCACCTCTACGAAAAAATACTCCTCCCTACGAAAATATCCTCTGGAAAATTTAATCCTGGTGAAAATTTACTCTGAACAATTACCCTTAACACCTCTACGCGTAAAATTGAGTCGGTAAAGAGAAAGCAAGACATATAAATAAATTTCGTATAGGAACTCTGGCAAAATCCCCAGTATAAAATTTTCCCTGAAAAGTTCACCCCCTGGAAACTTCCCTCCTCATGGAAAATTCTCCCCGTGTAAATTTCCCCCAGCAGAAAATACTCCCCTCCCCACCCGAAAATGTGTTCATACTTCCCAATAACGAATAATATACGTAAACAATGGGCAAATTTTATAACTTAAAGACCTATCCCCAGGTGCTGTGGGTGTAATTTTATCTCCAAAGACATAGTTATTGGTCCTTTCAGCTATGCTAAACAAAATAGCTATGCCAGAATTTCGATCAGAAGATTTAGGCGAAACGTGGTGTGGGAGGGGGCCTAGTTGCCCTCTAATTTTTTGGTGACTTAAAAAAGCACTAATTTTAATTTTAATTTTCGTTAGAATGAGCCCTCTTTCGATATTCTAGAACCACTGGGTCGATAAGATCACCCCTGAGAAAAAAAAACAACAGCAAATAAACACACGTCCGTGATCCTTCTGGCAAAAAATATACAAAAATTCACATTTTTGGTGATAGGAGATTGAAACCTTTACAGTAGGATTCTCTGATACTCTGAATCTGATGGGGTGATTTTCATTAAGATTCTACCACTTTTAAAGGGTGTTTCTCCCTTTTTTCTATAATAAGTCAAATTTTCTCATTGGTGGGTGAAACTTCATGGGTGAAACTAAACATCATAGAAATCAACTTCATAGAAAACTTCATAGAAATCAAACATAATGCGGAACTCTGTGCTTAAAGTGTTCTATTTTGGAAAAGATATCTTATCGTTAAAAAGAAAACGATCTGCGTTAAAAAGAAAACTTGGAGGGTGCTATTTCGATTTGAAATCAGATGTTCTAGTGCTTTTTTAAGAGTCAAAAGTGATCGGAGGGCAACAACCCTCCCCTCAAGTCTTATTTTACCCAAATGCATACGATACAAATTTTGAGACAGTTATTTTGTTCAAAATAGTCTATAGATCATATAAAAAGATCTTTGGGGTTGACACAACTCCCTTGAGCCGGAGAGCAAGGGTTGTGAGTTATACCTCTGGGGTATACAAGGTTTTTATGGAATGGGTGGTCGTATAAAATTTGGAAAGGTTTTATTTGATTGGAAATTGGAAGTTCTAATATCCTTTTTAAGAATTAAAAGTGATTGGAGGGCAACCAGTCCCCTCACCCACACCCATCATTTCCCAGAACACATCCAATCAAATTTTTGAGACGGCTATTTTGTCATTATTGTTGAAAGGTCCAGTAAGAATGTCTTTGGGGATGTCAACCTCCCCCCAGAGCCCTCAGACCAAGGGCTGTAAGCTAGGTAATTTGTCTATTGTTGACACATAGTATATGTTATTGAGAAAGGTAGGCAAGTTTGACCTTTACTTTCCAAAAATACAAAGGGCATTCATGTAAGCCTTTCTGAGAATAATGAACTAAATAAAAACATGCATATGGGTTGTCAAAAGGGCGTAACTCAGGAATGACTGAGAGTATTAATTTGGAACTTTCAGGAAATGATAAGGGAGATGATAAATTGACCAAAAAGGCAATATTTGCACGCTATTGCTACTACTACTACTACTGCAACTACCATTACTACGACTGCTACTACTACTACTACTACTACTACTACTACTACTACTACCACTGCTACCACTAAAACTACTGCTTCTGTAGCGAGTACTACCAAGGCTTAGGATGTTGCATGGGCATCTGAGGTAACATTTAGGGGAAAATTAAACTATATTAAAACATTCAGTGTGTAAACAGATTGCTTAAAGGCGTATCAGCTATATTTTTTGGAACGGCTTACCGTACCAATATGAAATTTCTTGGGCATCATGTGGGGGATATTCAACTGGCAAAGTGGCAACATGTGCCTGCTACTACTACTATGAATACTGCTGCTACTGTTGTTACTACTATTACCACTAATTCTACGATACTAGCACTATTAAGGCTACGCGTATGAAGGTGAAAATTTAATAGAATATTGACGGGTTATTCTGAACTTAGTCAAAATACACTTATGTGTATTCAAAGTATCAAAAGGGCGTATCTCAAGAACGGATTCGGGTATTGAGTTGGAACTTTCAGAGAAACCTTAAAGGGGAGATCAATGACAAAAAAAGATATGTGGGTGCTACTACTAACACTACTACCACTGCTACTTTTCCTACTACAACTGCTACTTCTATTAGTACTGCTACTACTACTGATGCTATCAAACTAATCCAACTTAATTCAATTCAATTCATTTTATTACAAAATGATATACCACATAACACTAATCCAAGTGGTTGCCCAAAGAAAGACATAAAATCACTTGATACTGGGTGACCACATATATAACAAACACTTAACAAACAAAACTCTTAACAAACAAAAAAAATGGAAATAAATAATAATAAATAAACAATCAAATTATGAACAATCTCTAATCATAAAAAAAAACGAAAAAAAATGAAAAGAAAAGGGGGGAAAATCATCTATGAACCCAGACCCAAGAGTAATTTTTTTAATTTTTCTCTTAAATAAACCAAGGTGCTCCTCCACCCGAATGCTCACTGGAAGAGAATTCCAAACCTTAGGACCTAGATATCTGACAGATAAACTTGCTATAGTTCCACTTCTGTATTCAGTGACTAGATTATAAGCATTGCGGGTACTATAACTATGAAGTGATTTATTTTCTCTGTAAAAAGCATGAAATACCTCGGGACTGAAATACCTCAGGAAGTAATTGCAATAACTTGTAAGACTAAGAGCATTAAAATGAAAAGGGCGTCAAAAGGGGTCAAAAGGGCACATCAGCAGTATTTTTGAACAGCTTACCGTCTCAAGATAAAACTTCTGGGGTTTCATGAGGGTGATGTTTAACTGATTGAAGGCAGCATGTACATGCTAGTTCTATTATTAATACTACTGCTACTACCTCTCCTACTATCACCACTACCACTATGATCCTAGTACTATTAAGGCTAAGTGTATGAAGATGAAAATGTAAGAGAATATAACGGGGAAGTTTGAACTAAATCGTTAGATACTATGTGCATCCATATCGCCAAAAGGAAGTATCTCAAGTATGGATTTGGGTATTAATTTGGAATTTTCAGAGACTGCTTGAAGGGGAAGATAAATTGACCAAAAGGCAAAATTTGCACGGTTCTACTAAAGCTACTACAACAGCCAAATTTACTACTACTGCTACCACTACTACTACAACTCCAACCACTATTTCTATAGCAACTACTTGTAAGGCTAAGAGCATAAAGATGAAAATTTGATGAAATATATGAATATACAGCTAATCAAAAGGGCATATTGGCAATGTCGTAGCAACGAGGAATTGTGCTAAGTTGAAACTTCCAGGACTTTAGCAGAGGGATGTTCAACTGACCCAAAGGTAATAAGTAAATACTACTGCTGATACTAGTACTAGTGCTATTACTGTTGATACTACTACTAGTACTACTAATACTACTACTATGAATACTATTACAACTATGCCTAAGGGACGAAGGTGAAAATTTTCAGGGAATATTGAGGGGGAAAGTAAGCTGAATCACAACACACTGTCTGCGTGCGGGTTGTGAAAAGGGTCATATCAGCAATATTTTAGGAGCAGTCTGACCAAAAGACAATATTTGCCTGAAATATGAAATCGATGGAAAAGTGAGCAGCATCAAGTGGGAAAATATCACTTTGGTTATTGTACACTTACTGTCTGGCACAAATAATTTTGAGCAGCGCCAAAAAATCCTCAGAAGGAAAATTATCAAGCATCTCACTGCTGAATCAATGATTGTCTTAGGTGACTTTAATTGCGTACTACAGCAAGTAGACATCAGAAGTAAAGCCAAGAAAAATTACAAGACAAAACTAAGCGAAGAACTAAAAGAAATCGTACGTGTTTGGGAACTGAAAGATGCCATGATCGAGAAGAATAAAGAGGTATCTTACAAACGTATTGACGCAAGAGGTGCGAGCCATATAGACAGGATTTACTGCACTTCAGACCTCATGAAAAATGTGACGAAGATTGAAAACGTTTTGGTACCTTGGTACCTTTCGCAGATCACACGGCTTTAGTTACGACTGTCAACTTTGATGCAGACAAGACCGTAGTATCGACGTAAATAAAAACTATTATTTCGGAGAATGGACCCAAATACATTACGAGAAAAAGAGACCAGAACAATAATTCGAAGTAAAGTAAATGAATTACTAAGAGTTTACGCTGAAGAAACAGACGTATGCCCGTTTTGGATTAGGTTCAAAGCGAAAATAGGTCATTTCATTTTAAGTCTTAAAAAGGAACAGAGAAGAGAGACAGAAGCTCACAAACGCCACCTGGATAGAACGTTAACAGACCTAAAGGTCTGTTAACGTCGATTTAGGGCAAAGCATCTGGCAGGAGTATTAGCAAATAAGTCAAATTGAAGAAAAAGAGTTCGAAACCTTCAAGATAAAAAAATAGGTCACAAGAGTTGGAAGGACCAAGACTGATAACGTTGTCAGAAAAAGTTAAAGCGCAAGCAAAGAGAAACAAAAACCGAATCCCGAAAGTGAGAACCGAAAACGCCGGAACAACCTCGGATCAAACGAGAATATCAAATGAAACCGTCTTCTTTTATAGGTTGTTGCATAAAAAACCTCCAGCAAGAAGCACAATATAGAACTGCTTCGGTAAATTCCAGTCTAGATACCAGGTTACAGAAGAAGAAAAGGCACAAAAAGGGGAAGAAATTACGAAACATGAAGTAGAAAAAGGGATATCTGGGTTAAAAAACGGAGTATCGACAGGAATGGACGGGCTAAGCTATGATTTTTATAAGTTAACGTGGAGTGACCTCGGGAATTTTTAATGAAAGTGCTAAATGAATTTGGGTCAAGAGGATACCCTGAAATGAACTATCAGTTATATCAATGTTACACAAGGGTGGACCTAGAGAAGACTTCCGAAACTGGCGACCAATCTCCTCAACAAACTGCAAATATAAAATATGTACTAAAGTATTGTCTTAAAGACCGTAGAAAAGTGCCGCGAAAATAGTTGGAGATTACCAGTACGGTGGAATAAAAAGCAGGAAAGCGCAACATATCCTGACAGTTCTCAGAGACCTTTGCCTTCGGCGAGATAAAAATCGATGGAAAAAGTGTTAGGTTGGAACCTATTAGCCCTAGTTGGCGCTGACATAGTGAAGGCGTATGATTCCGTAATACGAGAGGTTTTGTGGTTATTAATGTGACTAAAGATGAATTTCGGAAAGGAAGTCATAGATAAATTGGAAAGAATATATTCTGCACCGAAAGTGGTTATAAAAGTGAATGGAAGACTGACGACAATAATAAACCTAGAAAGAGGTCTGCTGCAAGGGGACCCTTGTTCTGGAACGCTATTTGAAATATATCTCGACCCACTCTTTTGGTATTGGGACTGACTTTTGAAAAAGTGCTGAACACAAAAAAAATTGGGAGGAAAAAGTAAATAAAATAGTCGGGATGTTGAGTCAACCGAGGAAAATCCTTTCCAAAACGATGTTCGAAAGAGTTCTGTATGTCAATACATATTGCCTTACGCTATTATTTTACACTGTTTCTGTTTTTGCATTACCTGAAAACCTTGCCAAACAAATTGAAAGAGCCATCTGGAGATTTGTTTGGACGGGGAAACTTGAAAAGTTACAGATAAAAATGTAACTATACCAGATATGTATACTATACCTTCCTGTGGAATCGGGCGGAACTGGGGTGGCAGATTTCAGGGCAATATACAAGACGCTCTTCCTCAGAAATATTTGTGAACTTGTGGTTAAAGAGGAGCCATCAACTGAAATTATGAGGCAGTGGTTTCTCCCTATAGTGAATGAGGATGCAGAAGAGAAGGTGAAAAAACTAAGCAAAACAAATTCCGACCCCTCTGCGGTGGATTATCAGCCCCCTGAAGAAAGAAAAGGAATTGGGAGCACTGAGATGTGACTTGGGAAAGTAGGAACTAAAGAAGGTATCTTGGGATGTTTTTAGAAGTGAGAAAGAACCGAATTTTAGAGCTAGAGAAAAGGAGCCTTTCATTGATTTTTAGTTATCTTTTAAAAATCTAAGTGAATTGTTGTTTAGTTATGAACAGAAAGATTGTGTGTACTGCATGATTCATGGAATCTTACCCTTTAGCGACAAAGTTAGTCGCATATTGAAAACCCAAACACCTACTTGTTTAATGTGCGGAGAAGAAGTGCCTGACGGACTGATGCACGAACCGATTCAATGTCCCTCGAACGGTGGATTACCCCAAAGATTATTGGAAATATTAGAAAATAAAGGAATAAAAACAATGTCTGTAGAAGAAAAGAAAAAAAGCTCTAAAGCGGCCCTTTTGTGTTAAAGGTAAGCCAAGGAATTATGCGCTGTGTTTGTTAGTGACAAGTGTTAGCATACATGTGTGGAAAAGGCAGAAACGTCAAAAATAAGTCAAAATTTCTTTGGCGAATGTTTTGCTTGAAAGTTATGTGGATGACTTGAGACGGAGTCGAGTATGGAGGAAGAGAATAGATGTGGAATGGATGAGTAAAATTGAATTTTAAATTGGAAAATTTTAGTTGAATGTTATAAACTAAAAATAGTTTTAAACTGTAGATTAAAAATAAATAGAGGAAATGAAGTTAGTACTATGATAAAAGATTTAAAATTATACTTTATTGGTTAATGTTTGAATTTTGAGTAGCCAAAAGGGTATTAAAATGAATTTAGTATTTTATTTGTGTGTTATTAGAAAAGGAGGATTAGAATGGCATGCCTAAAGATATTGTAAGGGCACATTATTCTACTCCTCCTAGGTTTGTTTTGGGGTTGAGGGAAGGTTGGGAGGATGGAGGATGATGTATAGTTAATTGAAAACAAGGTTTTAAGAAAAATACTTGTGTATTATTAATGTATTTCCACGGTGAAAGGGATGCCATATGGCAGAAGAGCACCCTGCAAAACCGAGAATGGTATTCTTTTTTTTTTTTTTTTTTTTATTTATAGTAGTATACCTTGTCTTCATCAGTTATGTTTGGCTACCCTAATTAAAAATTAAAGATGTTTTTGAATTAGTGTAGGTGACATTATAGGTTTGAAATTAAGTGAAAAAGATTATAATCTCACCAAGAGGAGAGGAGGTGGGATTAAAAAAAAAAAAAAAAAAAAAAAAAAAAAATATTTGCATCCTAATGCTACTGCTTCTTCTCATACTACTACTACTGCTATCTGCCACTAAAGCCAAGGCTACTGCTACTATTAATTCTAATGCTAATACTACTACTGCAGCTACTATTACTTGTGGTACTACTGCTACTAAAGCTAAGGGATTTAAGACGAAAAATTGGGGAATATTGAAACAAAAATTTAACTAAATCTGAATGCACTATGTCCATACAGGTTTTCAAGAGTACACTTCAGCAATAATTCGGGAACGGTTTATGGTATTAACTTGAAACTGCCAACGTGTGTTGAAGGGAATGTTGAAGACAAACAAAGGTGCTATGTACATACTGCTACTAATACTACTACTGCTACAACAGCTGTTGCTACTGCGCCAGCTAAGAGCATTAAGGTGAATCTTTCAAGGAATTTTTAGGTGGATGTTGAACAAAATCAAAACGAACTATAAACATGTAAATTGTCAAAAGGTCTCAAGACCATAACATGATTTGCACTTTACTGAAGTAAAACAATGAATAAGAATTGACAGTTTAACATATAGACACTGATAAACATTCATACATTTAAAATGTATGGTCTTGGGAAGCCATGGGGTTTTTCAGCCCTACTCATCTTAATTTATACTCGTTTTGAGTTTGGCTCGGTTATTTATTGTAGTTACTGTTTGTTTTAGGTTTGATTCATTTTATGATGGTGATTTGTGGTAGTTTTACGCTTAGAAGATTATTTGACTTTATTTCTGCTCTATTTTGGTTTAATGGAGCTCTTTACTTTTTTTTTTAAAACTTACTTTGAGGAAAAAGTTTTTTAAATTAACAAAAGAAAGAAAGGGGTATGAATACCCACGAATTTCACGAACTCTATTCAGCAATCCTTCGCATCCTGTCTGCTTGTCCCCACCGTTGACGAAGAAGTCAGCATGACCGATCGAGTTATGAATTCCAAGGCCAACAAATGTCGAACTTGATTTTCCGTTTGTGTGAATGACGTCGACAAAGTCAGCATCAGTAAAGTCGAGTCTATTCGAGGCTCCTCTGACGAAATACCACGGCAGGGCTGGGTCTAGTCCTAGATTAAATAAAAGCAAAATTTTTTGTTAGGCTCTTCAATTCTTGAGGCTTCATGAACAGTAATATTAATCTAATTCAAATTCGCACTTTTATATTAATCCAATTCTAATCGCTGTTATGCTTGATCAGCTGTTCTTAAAGCAAACAAGAAGGGGTGCTAAGAAGGGGGGTGGTATACATTTTTAAGTTCAACATGTTAATAATAGTTTTCTAAAGTAAGATGACTCTTCATAATAATATTACTGAACCTTCCGCCCCTTAATAACACACACCTCATCCTATATTTATCCATATATACCACTATTACTACTGACAGCTCAGTGCAGCACCATGCCGTCTGAAGGCAACAAAAAATAAGACCGAATGAAGCGGTGAAAATGACTTTAAAAATGATCCAGGAAAAGTGTACAGAAGCTTTTTTTAACTACAACGACTGCGGCATGCAGGATTGCCAACAATTTGGTTTTAGCAGATCGACCGCATTTTACTAGGTATTAACATATGTTTTGAAGCATGGGTGCTCCGAAAAACAGATGAAGATTTGCTAGATGTTTTCCAGAGAAATTACCTACGGGTTGTTTTGGGTACCCAGGTGATTGACCGTATTTCACAAAGTAGGCTGTGGGAAAAGTATGGTTCAATCCCGCTTTCTAGGGCTATAATGAGAGAAAGGTTGAGAAAGCTAAGGGCCGTTTTGCAGATGAAGGATGACAGGCTATCGAAGATTTTTTTTTTTTTGGCCAACCGTGTAGGGTTAAATGGAAAGCAGGTTGTCCTTGATTGGGCTGGGAGGATGTCATATAAAAAGATTTAAGGGAAATGAGGACTTCTTGGGAGGGTGTAAAAAAGGAGCATTTGAATAGATTGGGATGAAGGAGGAGCTTAAGTAGTTGTATCGGCCCAAGGTGGCTTGGGGCTGCGGTAAGTTGTTAGTAGTAGTAGTAGTATACACTCCTTTCTTAAGTTCTCAAAGCTCAAATATGATGTCCTATCTTACATTTGAACACGGTTAAAGGCAAAGAAAAGAAGAAGAAAAGGGGGAAAGAAAAGAAAAGGGGGAAGAAAATAAAAAGACAAGCATTTATTCGTTCTTCCCAAAAATGAGAGAAAAAGTCAAAACCGAAGAGTACGTAAAGCAAAAAATAAAATAGAGTAGGGTAAAAAAAAATAAAGAAAAAGTGAAAGATCTGAAAGTAAAAGCAGTATATCTTTATTTACAAGTCATGTTTATTGTTAAAAATAAGTCCATCGACCCCGATCGGTTTTTTTTTGATTAAATAAAAAAAACAAGTTTTTTTTAACAGAAAGTAAGGAGCGACATTAAAAATTAAAACGATTAGAAATTATTCCGTATATGAAAGGGGCTGTACCCTCCTCAACGCCCCCTCTTTACGTTAAATTCTTTTGTTGTTTTAAAAGTAGAGTTGTGAGAAAGAGTCAAACATTATCGTAAAGCGTGAGGCGTTGAGGAGGGGACAGCCCCTTTCATATACGGTAGTATTTCTGGTCGTTTTAATTTTTAATGTCCTTGCTTTCAGTTTAAAAAACGTGTTTTATATTTAAATTCTGAACGTTTTGAATAAATGCAGGTTTTGGATATGGCTCACCATACATGAATAATTAAAACGAAATTTATATTTTAGTTTTACTTTTTTAAAACTAATACTTACCTTATTTAAATTTTAAACTAATACTTAAACTTTGTTCCAATTATTTAAAAATGACTCCTGAATCACAAAGGCTGTTTAATTAGAATAATAATCTCTTTTAAAAGTTAAAAAAAACTTTAGCGTAAGAGCGAGATATTGAAGAGAGTCAACCCCGCTACACTTAATATTTTCTGTTCGTTTTAAGTTTTAACGTTGTTCGTTACTTTCAGCTGAAAAAATCTGATCTTTCTTCTGACAAAAAATACAAAATTCCACATTTTTGCAGATAAAAGCTTGAACACTAAGGTAGGGTTATCTGATACACTGAATCTGATGGTGTGATTTTCATTAAGGTTCTATGATTTTTAGGGGGTGCTTCCCCCTTTTCTCAAAATCAGGAAAATTTTTGTCAGGAGCTCAACTTTTGATGGGTAAGACCAAACTTGATGAAACTAACATATTAGAAATCAGCATTAAAATATGATTCTTTTGATGTATCTATTGGTATCAAAATTCCGTTTTTTAGTGTTTCGGTTACTATTGAGCCAGGTCGCTCCTTACTTACAGTGTATAGCTGAGTGTGTTTCTTATCTCATATATCATAATTGCATGAGAGGAGCCATGTAATAAGAAAAGCCACGTAAGTAGAAAAGCAATGTGGTGTAAATAGAAAAGTAGAAATGTCATGTAAGTAGAAAAGTCATGCAAGTATGAAAGCCATTTAGAAAAGCCAGAAAAGCCATGTAGTGTAAGTAGAAAAGCTATGTAAGTAGAAAAGCCATGTAAGTAGAAAAGCCACGTAGAAATGCCAAAAAAGCCATGTAGTGTAAGTAGAAAAACCATGTAAGTCTACTTACATGGAGCCATGTAAGTAGAATAAATTCTCACCAGTAACACGTGGTAGCATTTGTCCATAGTTTTTCTTAAAATGCTTTGCGGCAAATCCTGCTACGTGAGCACCCATACTAAATCCAACGATGTGCACAGTCGACAAATTAGCACCATTCGAGATTAGAAAATGCACAAGTTTTGAGATTTCCTGGCCAACATCTTTAGAATTAGCTGCTGCCGTGTTATAAAGGGGTGCCATGGCACTTTTCTCCCAATCAACATGAATTAAATTACATGGATCAGCATCTTCTGCCATAAAAGCTGAAATTGAAATGTTGAATATATGTTTTAATACTTTACTTAAAAAAAAAAAAATCAATTTTGTCTTGGACAATTATCTATTATTTTTTAGTAACGTTATCAGTTTATTTATCTTTTTTTTATCGTAGTCTCTTTTGAGAAATATTTTGATGTTCCCTTTAATTTTCTATATTTTTTATACTTTTTAAATATTGAATGATTATAATTATCTTATTGTGATTCTGACAAGATATTTCGTTTCTGCGATTTCTGATTGAAAAAAATATTTCAGTAATTGAAATTTATCTTTTCTAACTTTAAAACTTTATTTTAAAAGGGCGTTCCTCAACAAAAAAGGAAAACTTTTTCTTATTAATCTTATGATAAAAACTTTTATGATCAGTTCTCATTTAACTGTTAACTGAAAATGAGAGATGAGGAGGACTAGAAGAAACTGGTCTGTAAGTTAAATTAGACATTCCTGTCTAAAATAAATGTATCTAGGCTAAATTAACATTGGTAAGAGGGGTGGGAAGGGTGTGAATACCACTCATTCTTTGTTTTATTAACTATACAGATTCAGAATGAACCTTTATTATTTTCTTATTACATTTTAAATACCCGTAGAATATGCAATTGAACGGGTCCGGCCTCAGCCATCTAAAACATACATTTGTACGTTGTTATAATTTGAGTGGGGAGGTCCCTCCAATATATATTATTGTGATGCCACATTTTCTTGCCGCATTCATATCTTCCTCTGTGTAATTTAATAATGACGAAGACCACGCTGCCTTTCCATCATACAAAACAAGAGAAAAAAACGTGGAAATATATAGAAACAGTAAATGAGACAGTAGTACGATTTATGGAGATATTTTGGCTATCATCAGTGAAATCAGTCATCATCATCAGTCATCAGTCATCAGTCATCAGTGAAATACATTTTAAGACAAATAATCAATAAACAAACTTGCTCAAAAAATTCAATCACTAAGACAAATTTTTGAACAAAAATTATAAAATAAATTGTTTAAAGAGTCAAAGCTTCCTCAAATTACATAGGTTCAGCCAATACTCTTGGCTGAACCAAATTGTGCTACTCTGTCATTTACTGTCTTCACAAATTTCCT
Source organism: Artemia sinica (assembly GCA_027921565.1). Lineage (NCBI taxonomy): Eukaryota > Metazoa > Arthropoda > Branchiopoda > Anostraca > Artemiidae > Artemia > Artemia sinica. The sequence goes on from CM051269.1 coordinate 4,130,620, forward strand.
CGTTATCTTCTCTTCCTTTCTATATAAGTAGATAAATTTACGAGGTTGACCTTGACTTTTTTGGTCAATTCCATCATGCCAAGAACAAAATCCCATTTAAGAGCTGCTTTCACAAGTGTCTCCTTCCCCAAGAAATATACAAAGTTGGTTGTGTCAGTGTCACTAAGTGGCGTTCACGTGCATGTCTAGCTAGAATCCTGTGTCTAAAGACGTTTCTGGCAAGAAATGAACGTCTAGACAACTACCGTTCACAAGTAAAATTCAGTGGTTAGTTAAAACTACAATTTTAGTTTCAAATGGATTACGGCCGTCATTTCTAACCAATCATGAGAGCTTATAATGGCAAAAATTTCAAAATTGTAATTCCTGTTTTTACTGTCACTAAGATAATAAGCGAAATCAGCCAAACAATTGCCTAAGCGTATTTCAGTATAACGTCTGGTGCTGCTTAAAATAAACAAAACGATTAATGAAAAAATTAAATATAAATTTCGATTTGAAAATACAAACATAGATGATGAAAATAGTGAAACTTTATACATTTTGATTGGCTATAACCGAAAATTCTAGATTATGAGTTCTAGAGTCTAGAACTGGATGCTTGGCTATTGCCTGTTCAACCAAGCACCAAATTTTACTTGTGAATGGTAAAAGCCTAGACATTAGTTTCTTGCTATACACGTTTCTAGACATGGGATTCTAGATAGATACGCACGTCAACTCCACTTAAGCACTGTATGGGTCTAACACTGTCAAGAAAGTCCGGAGAGAGAGAAATAGTCGCCTCATGTACAGGAGAAACTTTATCCGGAAATTGGATGAATAGTTCCCTCTTTTTTCCACTTTTGTAGCTAACAGCCAAAAAAATACTATAGTATTCATTTTTTTTCTTGTATGAGACATTTTTCATCTCTTGATCGAGAAATAGTCCTTAAAAGTACCAGCAATCATATATACAACAAAGTCGATAGTATAGAGGCAGTGCCATCTACTTATCGATCAATAAATTATAGTGTAGCTTTGTTTCTTACCCCGAATAGCCAGGTTAAGACTTTGATCTCGCAGAAACCAATAAAGCACACTTCGGCCACCATGAGGTAAATCGCACACTTCATGAGGTAAATAGAATTTCCCTGTTTCGAACTAATATTACCTCGTGTACAGGAATATTACATTGGGAATGGTTATTTGATGACTTTAAATTTTTTCTCGTGACCCTTAGCTCTGAATTTTTGATCAAAATAAAGCTGGATCTGCTGTATCATAGAGGACAAGCTATTGACTGAAAAAAAACTTTTTCGTATGCTGACCAATGGTCTACGTTGCGCAGGTACCGATATCCTGATTCGAAACCTTCAGCCGGGAGTACAAAGCTTACATTGGGGCAAATAGCACAACGCTTCCCGTGTCTTTCCCCAAATTTCTACAGGTACCCATTTAGAGCTGGGTCTATTCTGGCTGAGTTTAAAGGGTCACACCATTGGCCCCGTTCCAAACCAAATAACCTTTGACACCAGGACTCAAATCCTTGATCTCAAGATTTCCATTCCGGAGCGCTACGCACTCAGCTAGGACGGCTCGAAGCTATTGCCCTCTGTAGGGTATTATAGATTCAACAATTGGCTTCAATTTTAGACAGCTTTCTTCAACTTGCGTTTTCCTGTCAACCTGATTGATGATGCTTTTCTGCCATTTTCTCCAAAACGCAAATGAAGCTGTCTGCGGTTGCAATGAATTTTTAAAAACTGAGTGTGTTGCTCACTTGTGCAACAATTGATTATATCCCTTCAGTTTATGAAAGGTTTGGTGAAAGACTTGATTAGGTATTACCTAAGCAGCTTTTTGGCTCGTTGTTTTTGGCTCGCAACATTTTGGATCGTAACAGTTATGCAAAAAGAAACATCCTCGAAAGCATGATAAGAAAAGTAGGTATATCAAATAAGCCAACTCAAATTCCCAATTTCCTCTGATGAATACTATAAAAAGAACAGAAGAGAGTGGTGAGTATAATAATTTTCCCTAACACATTCCGTATCCTTGAGATACATTGTACATTTTACCACCCTTTAGTTTTACACTTTTGAGTCTCCCATACTGAAAAACTGTCAGGCTCTACAAAATAAAATTTCCCGAGATATTTTTCGGTACTTCAAGGGGTGTTTCCCAATATGTTTTTCCACTTTGAGTTTTGGACTTGTAAATCTCCCCCATGAGCACTAGTAAAGCTTTATAGATAATTTCGGAGACCAAACTGCCTTTCCATGACGATAAATAAATGTTCAAATAGGGAAATTCTTTTATGAGACAGTGATTTTCAGAAACAGTGATAAAATTTCACAAAAAATACTAGATATTTCGTTCACATATGCAGTGACCGTCATCAGTAGTAAAAATAAACTAAAACAATTAAAAACAACAATTTATGTATGAAATAAATAAAACTAGATATTGTTTAATAGTCTAATTCTTTTCAAAACAAAAGCGGAAGCTAGCCTCTTTTACCTTCTTGGATCCGGTTCATTAGCGTTGAATGAACTAACACTTGGACAGAGGTTAACTACATTGGGTGAATTGAACTTCATTCTATTATATTTTAATAAATTATCGTAGATAGAATTCAAACCAAATTCACCTGTGTCACGATTTAAATCTTTATTTTTGAATAAAATGTTCATAATTTCAAGAGTTTCACAAAAATTTGCTTTAAAACCCGATCCCTAGAACTCAATGAGACATTATCAAACAAAATAGAATGGTCTGAAAAATTAAAAATATGTTCCAAAAGGGCTGAAAAGAAATCTTCAGGATTAGAATCCTGCTTTAAAGTCGATGAAAGAGAGTTTTTATGCTGTAATAATCTCATTTCCAAATTCTGGTTAGTACGTCCCACATATGAGCTTCCGCAAGTACATGGGACCTGATAGACCCCACTTTATTGCCCCAATGAAGTCAGATCCTTCCCAGAATTTAGACAACTACCCAAAGTATTATCAAACAATTTGTGGTAATAAACTGTAAGTAAGGAGTGACCCGGCTCAATAGTAATCGAAACTCTAAAAAACGGAATTCTGATACCGAGAGATACATCAAAAGAATCAAATTTTTATGCTGATTTCAAATATACAAGTTTGATCAAGTCTAGTCCTTGATAACCCGTTAAAAGTTCTGTAAATTTTAAAATCAAGACTATTTTCATTTTTTAAAAGAAGAACATCTAGAAAAGGAAATTTCCCATTCTCCTCTAATTCAACAATAAAGTTTAAATCCCCCCCCCCAAACAATTAAGACTTTTCAAAGATCCTTTTAATTCCTCCTCCGCATAATCCCAAACTGAAACTATGTCATCCATATACCGGTCCCAAAAAATATGTTTTAAAAAATAGGAATCTAACGCAATTTTTTCAATATTTTCCACAAAAATATTAGCTAATAATGGAGATCAAGGGGCCCCCATCGGTAAACCATTTACTTGTTAGAAAAATTCCCTTCTAAATTGAAAAAGATAAGAGAACCTATAAAAAACCTTACTAAATATATAATTACAGAAACTTCCAAATCTGTTTTGCCACTAATCAAGTCCAAATTACTTAACAGCTTTCTTTCTAGAAGAGTTTCGGCTGTTTCTACATCAATATTTGTGTACATTGATACAATGTCGAAACTTGAAAACTAAGAACTTGAAGAAATTTCTAATTTTCCAGTTTTTCAACCAAATTCGAAGAATTGTTAGTGTGCGAAATTGTGTAGATAAAAGTGGCTCACAGATTGACGCTAACCGCTTGCTCAAACACTTGTTGGTGACCTTGTACTTGACATAATTGGTCGTAATGGTAGGCTAAGTTTATGGATTTTGGGAAGTCTATATAATTTAGGACACAAAGAACTGCGTGGCAGGCATTAGTAACAAAGTTGAGATGTAATTTTTCCTTCATCCTTCAAACACTTTAATTCGTGCTTAAACTTATTCGTAAAAGAGTCTGTCGGATTATAAGATAGCTTTTTGTAGCTTTTTGTGCAGCTTGTTGTATCCAGATCATTAGCCTATAAAGAACTAACACTTGGGCAGAGCTTAACTAAATTGGGTGAATTGAAATTTACTCTATCAGATTTTAATAAATTATCGTAGATAGAGTTCAAACCAAACTCACCTGTGTCACGATTTAAAGCTATATTCTTGAATAATTTTTTTTTAATTTCAAGAGTTTCACGAAAATTTTGCTTTAAACCTCGGTCCTCAGGTTCCTGTCCAATTGTTAGTACATTCAATGCTAATAAACCTAATCCAAGAAGGTCAAAGAGACTAGCTTCCGCTTTTGCTGTGCTGTGTCCAAAATTTTGTTTTAAACCTGATAAAGTCCCCGTGGAAAATATTATCTCTTCAATAGAAACATCTTTGCATAACAACGCAAACCTAATAAAATATGTTAATTTATTTCGTGTATAAACTATTGTTTTTAATTCATTTAGTTTAGTTTTACTACTGACGACGGTCACTGCATATTTGAATGAAATACCTAGTATTTCTTGTGAAATTGTATCACTGTTTGTAAAAATCTCTGTCTATTAGAAGGATTTTATCCCTATTTCAACTTTTATTTATCGACATGAAAAGGCAGCGTGGTCTCCGAAATAATCTACGTCATATTTATGTGGATTATTTGACCAAAAATGTTTATAAATATATAAACACTCGGAAAAAACATGCAAATGTTATCAACCAGCAGGATTTTCTTCTACAATGTAAGAAGATGAGAATTGTGCCATCTTCGATAAAATTCAATTTACATTTGGGCACTTTCAAGGAAGAAAAGGTGAAAGAAGCTTACATTTCAAGACTTTAAATCATATTATTAAGGATTAAAGTCGAAAAAGAGCTTTAATACTAAGAGATAAACTTTCCCTGGAAAATCTTATATTAAAAAAGGTTAGTGTAAGTGACTTTCGTTTTATTCAACAAACAGAAAAAATCACTTCAATCATGACTTTCGCCTTTCCAGAGAAACATTACTAAAAAAAGTTTTTGAAATTATCAACCAATAATGCGGTAATAATTTCATCAATTCTTGGACCAGGTATGGTTAATTTTTCGTCAAGCACTTTAACGATACAAGAACAATCCGCGCTTGAAAAGGGTCCAAAATTTTGTTTTAAACCTGATAAAGTTCCCGTGGAAGATATTATCTCTTCAATAGAAACATCTTTGCATAAAAACGCAAACCTAATAAAAGATGTTAGCTTAGTAAGAGCTTCTACCGTGAAAACCCTTTCTAATTTTGTATTGAAACCGGAATTTCCTAGTTTGACCATCAAAGACAAAAGAATTCTATAAAACTTAAAAAAGGATGTTTCAATTACCATTACAAAAGCAGATAAGAGTAACACTTTTGTCGTGATGAATGCTGAGAACTATGAATCGAAATTAAGGATTTTACTAAATGATGAAAAAACATACAAAACCTATTGTATAATCCGACAGGCTCTTTTACAAATAAGTTCATACACGAATTAAAGTGTTTGAAGGATGAAGGAAAAATCCATAAGCCTAACCTACCATCACGACCAATTGTGTCAAGTACAAGGTCACCAACAAGTGTTGTGAGCAAGTGGTTAGTGTCAATCTGTAAACCACTTTTGTCTACACAAATTTCGTACATTAAGAATTCTTCAAGTTTGGTTGAAAAACTGAAAGAAGTATAAATTTCTTCAAGTTCTTTGCTTTCAAGCTTCGACATTGTATCAATGTACAAAAATATTGATGTAGAATCATCCAAAACTCTTCTAGAAAGAAAGCTGTTAAGAAATTTGGACTTAATTAGTGGTAAAACAGATTTGGAAGTTTCTCTAATTATGTATTTTGTATTGTTTTGCAATAAGTTCTCTTATTTCTTTCAATTCAGAAGGGAATTTTTGAACAAGTAATTTTTTGAACAAGCCCCTTTATGTCCATTATTAGCTAATTTTTGGTTGAAAATATTGAAACAATTGTGTTAAATTCATATTTTTTAAAACAAATATTTTGGACCGGTATAAAGATAATATAGTGTCAGTATGGGATTATGGGGAGGAGGAATTAAAAGAATTTTTGGAACATCTTAATTGTTTGGGGGGATTTAAAGTTTACTGTTAAATTAGAAGAGAATTGGAAACTTACTTTTCTTGATGTTCTTCTTTTAAATAATGAAAATAGTCTGGATTTTAAAATTTACAGAAAACCAACAAATAATAATAGATTTTTGTCATATAGCTCTGGTCAAACTCACCAATTAAAAATTTGTTTGATCATTTCTTTAACTGACCAGATCTTTAGTATTTGCTCTCCGAAATTGTTTGAGAAGGAGTTGTTAAGAACAATACTTATAAGTAACCTGTATCCAGAGTGGTTAATTAGCCAGGATTTTTCAAAAAGAAAGAAAAAGTTTCTAGAGATTCCTAAGGATTTCTTGGAGACAATTCGGGAGAACAATGTTTTTGTTCCTTACCATATGTACCAGGGCTAAGTGAAAAACTTAAAATAATTTTACAGAGTAACTGTCTAAAGGTAGCTTTAAAGAGTAATAATACTTTGGGTAGATTTCTAAATTCAGGGAAGAATCTAACTTCATTCGGGCAATAAAGTGGGGTCTATCAGATCCCGTGTACTTGTGAAAGCTCATTTGCGGGACGTACTAACCAAAATTTGGAAATGAGATTATTACAGAATAACGACTCTGTTTCATCGGCTTTAAAGCAAGATTCTAAGTCTGAAGATTTCACTTCAGCCCTTTCGGAACATTTTTTTAAATTTTCCAGACCATTTAATTTTGTTCGATAATGTCTCTTTAACTTCTAGGGACCGAGGTCTAAAGAAAAGTTTTCGTGAAACACTTAAATTAAGAAATTATTATTCAAGAATATAGATTTAAATCGTGACACAGGTGAATTTGGTTTTAACTGCTACTACTACTACTAAAAACTCACCGCAGCATCAAGCCACCTGAGGCCACTACAGATATTTACGCACCTCCTCCATCCCAATCTATTCAAAGCCTCGGTTCTACACCCTCCCAGAAAGTTCCCATTTTCTTTGGTTTGAACTCTATCTACGATAGTTTATTAAAATCTGATGGAGTAAAGTTCAATTCACCCAATTTGTTTAACCTCTGTGCAAGTGTTAGTTCATTCAACTGTAATGAACCGGATCCAAGAAGGTAGAAGAGACTAGCTCCCGCTTTTGTTTTGAAAAGAATTAGACTATTAAAAAATATCTAGTTTTATTTATTTCATAAAAAAATTGTTGTTTTTAATTGTTTCAGTTTAGTTTTACTACTGATGATGGGCACTGCATATGTGAACGAAATATCTAGTATTTTTTGTGAAATTTTATCACTGTTTGTGAAACTCCCTGTCTATTAAAAGGATTTTATCCCTATTTAAAGTTCTATTTATCGTCAAGGAAGGGCAATGTAGTCTCCTAAATTATCTACAAAGCGTTACTAGTGCTCAGCGTAGAAATTCACTAGTTCAAAACTCAAAGTGGAAAAACATATTGGGAAACACCCTTGAAGCACCGAAAAATATTTCGGGAAATTTTATTTTGTAGAGCCTGACAGCTTTTCAATATGGGAGACTCAAAAGTGTAAAACTAAAGGGTGGTAAAATGTACAATGTATCTTAAGGATACGGAATGTGATAGGGAAAATTATTATACTCACCACTATCTTCTCTTCTTTTTATAGTATTCATCAGATGAAATTGGGAATTTGAGTTAGCTGATTTGATATACCTACTTTTCTTATCATGCTTTCGAGGATGTTTCTTTTTGCAAAACTGCTGCTATTTTGCGAGCCAAAAAAACTGCCAAGTTAGGTGCTTAGGTATCAATAACTAAGAAACTCTTTCACCAAATCTTTCACAAACTGTATGGATGTAATCAATTGCTGCAAAAGTCAGCAACAAACTCAGTTTTAAGAAAATACATTGCAACCGCAAACAGCTTCATTTCTGTTTTGAAGAAAAGGGCAGAATAGCATCATCAATCAGTTTGATACGGCAAGAATAATGCAAGTTTAAGAAAGCTGTCAAAAACAGAAGCCAAATGTTGAAATACTGTTTAGAGGGCAATAGCTCTCTGGGCTTAGAGGGCAATAGCTCTCTAAACAATACTGTTTAGAGGGCAATAGCTTCGAGCCTTCCTAGCCGATTGGTTAGCGTTCTGGGATAGAAATCCTGAGTTCAGGGGTTCGAGTCAATGTGTTGATGGTTATTGGGTTTGGAACGGGGTCAATGGTAGGATCCTTTAAGCTCAGCCAGAGTCGACCTAGCTCTAAATGGGTACCTGTAGAAATTATAGGGGAATAACACGGGAAGTGTCGGGCTATTTGCCCCCAACTACGCTTTACACTCCCGGCTGAAGGCATCGAATAAGGAGATCGGTACCTGATTTTTCTTTTAGATTTATTTAAAAAAAGATATTCGCCTAATATGAAATTTATTTGTCTTTTAACTCTCTTTTCAAAAATTAGTAATAATTAGTTCCTTCCTCAAATACTCATGATATACTTAAGTAGACCCCCAGCTAATCCTCCAAAGACCCCCAAAAACCTTATCCATGCTTCCTCCTGCCACTTTTAGGAGCTTTTATGATCCTTATCTTTATTTTATACTCTAATTACAAGCGTTAACGATTACTATTTATCCCCTACTACACTTAGCATGGCCCCTCCAATATTTTTAGTAACTTCTATGATTTTTTAATCTAATCTAAAATAACAATGAAAGCTTGACCACAAGAAGCTTAAGACAGCTATAAGCGCTTCTTTAGCTCTCTCATCCCGCCTGTTATTTTGTATCCTTATTTTCATGTCTATTTTTAAATAATATGTATACTTTTCCTACTAAGAAGCCTGACACAGTTAACGAGACTCACCCCTTCCATCACTTTATTCAACTAATATGGCATTTTTTAGTTTTTGTTTGGCTATCCTTAAAAATTAATAATATCAGCCCCTCCCCCGAAGGGCCCTGACATGATTAAGCCTGCTCCTCCCAACACCACAATTACACTATTTATGCACCCCTCCCCTTTCCCGACACAATAAGCTACTTCTAAGAGACTTTTTTTTCTTTTGCACTCTAATTCTGAGTACCAGCGATGACTCTTCGTTCTTTAAATACTAATGATACCTGGTCCCAAGGCCGTTTACACGGCGATATATGCTTCTCTTACTCTTGAACCATTTGCTTTGATTTAATTTCATTTTTTTCGCCTCCACTCTAATCAGCTTACTTATCAGCATTCATCCAATTCACAAAATATTAAGATTTCACTACCGCACTAGGCCTACCTCAATATAACCTAAGAGAGGACCAAAGTAACTTAGATTCAGAATTTAGCCATGGCCTTTCGAGATATATGCATTTTTAAAAAGAATCAATTCCCTGAAGAGTCAAACTTAGCCATCAGCATAAAGAATGAACGAATTAATAATCTTGTTACTGACTTTTAAATGAGTTAGATGACGAAATTTTCAATCAAAAAATTTAGAAGAGCCTCCATCCAGGAAAATTAAAAGTGAAGTCCTAGAAACCACTTGGGAGGTTATTGGTGTTATATGTGGTGCTACTAGATAAATTACTACTACTACTATCAACAACTCACAGCAGTACCAAGCCCCCTATTGCCAACACAGCTACACACACTCGCTCCTCCTTCATCCCAATCTATTATAAGCCTCCCTCTTTACACCCTTCCAGGAAGGTCCCATTTCACTTAAATATTTATTTATGGCATCCTCCACCCCAACTGAGGACAACCTGCTTTCTCTTTAGCCCTAGACAGTTGTCCGATAAGGACAATCTTCAGCAATCTGTCATCCTTCATCCGCAGAACATGTTCTAGCCATCTCAACCTTTCTCTCATTTTAGCTCTAGAAAGCGGGGTTGAACCACGTTTTTGTATAGCCTACTGTTTGACATACGGTCAGACAGCCGGGTACTCCGAATAATCTGTAGGAGGAGAAAAAATCGATGATGTACCAAAAACTAACAGCGTTTCTTCCCAAAATAAAAAAAAAGTACAAAAAAGTAAAAGAAAAATACAAAATAAGGCCAAAAAAAGATGTTGAGCTTTCAAATAATCAAAGAAAAGCTATTTCAGGTGCTACCACATGACAGAGTCAGGAGAAAGACTTTTTAGAGAAAGAAATAAGGATTGGTCCTTACAGCTGCAAAGTGTGAAATAAAATATTTCTTTCGATTCCTATTTATCATACCATAGAAGACTTCATGGTACCGAAAATTCTTACAAGTGCAAGGTTAGCACAAAAGTATTTTCTCAGAATTCGAATTTATCACAGCAAATGTGAGTGCGTACAAGAAAAAACAGTATGAGTGCACAGAATGTAGAAAAATCTATCAAATCGTATTATCCACACACATATCTGCTATTCTGCTTTTTTTTTTCTGATGAGGTTTTGTTTTTGTTGAGTTTTCTCTTTTATTCGTTTGGTTTATGTTCGATTTAGATTCGAATGGTTAAGTAAGGTATATATTAGGTTCATTTATCAGGGACTGGCTAAGATAGCTTTAGATTAGGTTCACTTAGATTAGGCTGGCTAAGTTAGGTTTACATTAGGTTCACTTAAACTGGTTGAAATAGGCTTAGGTTCAATTATTTTAGACTGGTGCACCAGTCTAGTCTAAGGGAACCTAATATTATCCTAACTTAATCATTTTTAGGTAGATGGATCTAATATAAGCTTAACTTACCAGTCTAACTTAAAACTCATATAAATCACATGAATAAAGTAAAAGCTCAATAGCAAAAACCAAAAAGCTGCTCAGAAAAAAAACTAATTTATCAAAACTTAACGACAAAAACAAAAATAGAGGATTCTCTCGACAAAAAAAGTATAAAATGTCAGAATTTACTCAGCATGGGAATTTTCTCCAGAAAAAAAGAAAGTGTTAGTTTCCTTGACCAAAAACTGAAAAGGTGAGAATTCACTCTACTACTACTACTACTAACAACTCATCGCAGCACCAAGCCGCCTGAGGCCAACACAGCTACGCACGCTCCTCCTCCACCCCAATCTATCCAAGGCCTCCCTTTTTACACCCACCCACGAAGTTCCCATTTCCTTTAAATCTTTCTTTATGACGTCCTCCCAACCCAAACGGGGACGACCTGCTTTCCGTTTAGCCCTAGATGGTTGGCCGAAAAGAACAATCTTCGGCAATCTGTCATCCTTCATCCGAACAACATGCCCTAACCACCTCAACCTTTCTTTCATTATAGACCTAGAAAGCGGTATTGAACCACATTTTTCGTATAGCCTATTGTTTGAAATAAGGTCAGTCAGCCGGGTACCCAGAACAATCCTTAAGCAATTTCTCTGGAAAACATCTAGCAAATCTTCATCCGCTTTTCGGAGCGTCCATGCTTCAGAGCCATATTTGACCACTGTCATCACTGTAGCTTCTAAGATTCTAATCTTGGTTTGCAGACTTATCTTCCTATTCTTCCAGACTTTTATTAACTGTGAAAAAACACCCTGAGCCTTGGCTATTCTATTTTTAACATCTTCACTGCTCCCACCATCTTTACTAATAATACTACCAAGGTAAGTGAAACTGCCCACCTGATCAATCTTTTCATTACCCAACGTCACCTTTTCATCTTCACTTATTCTTAGCCTTAGTGACTTGGTCTTCCTAACATTAATTTTCAAACTAATACTAGCACCCTGAACTCGCAAAACCTCTAAAACTTCATTCATTTTGCTCACACTTTCATCTAGGATGCTTAAATCATCAGCATATTCCAAGTCCAGGAGACTTTTTCCTCCCCATTTGATTCCGTGGTCTCCCATTGCCTTTCCTGTGCTCCTTAAAACAAAGTCCATCAAAATAATCCATATAAAGGGGGATAGAACACAACCCTGCTTAACTCCTGATTTAATACAAAACCAGCTGCTAACCTCATTTCCTACCTTAACCGCAGCAGTGTTATTCTCGTACATAGCACTAATCACTTTAATGTATTTGTCTGGTATACCATACAAGGATAAAACCTTTACTAAAGCTCCTGAGAATTCACTCTATTAAAGACATATAGGCGTTTTATTTCCTCGACATAAAATTGAGATAAGAATTTACTCAGCAAAAAAACTTTGTATATAAGAATTTACCAACAAAAATGAAAACATTTGGATTTCCTCGACAAAATTGCAAATGTGCTAAGATTTTTCAGGAAAGAATTATTAAAACTTAAAATTTACTCGTAAAAATTATAAATATCTACCTGAAAAAAGGAAAAATGGGAAATTATTCTTAAAAAAAAAAGAATTTACCTGACAAAAAATAAGACATTGACGTCGTTGTGGGTTTAATTTTTCTATATGGAGTTTCCTTCATAGAATTAGGGTTCATGAATCTCAAGATTTTATTACCATAGGAAACGCGGTGTTTTTTTTATGAAAGATAGGAGTCTTTTTATGGTCTAATACGGTCTTTTTTCATACCATCCCTTACAAATAGGATGACAACTAAATAGAGGGCAATAGCAAGCTTACTAAAAGGGAAAGAAAGGATAGAGTATTCATTCTCGAACGGTAAATGAGCATTCTGAGCAGAGTAAATTCTTCAACCCTGAAAAAAGTGAATAAAAAGACATGTATCACAATATTTTGTACGAATAAGAACACCCCCACCCCCTTGCTTGAGTAAGTTGAAGTATTCTTTTTCCAGTAAAAGAGTAAGTTTAAGCACCTCTTTTAGGAATTTACAGGTATCTCACCTTCTTTATTAACTTTTATATGCTTGGATAAGTTACGACTAACAAATAATTTATTACACATCTTATATTTATGTCATTTCTATCCTGTATGAACCATATGGGTGCATAAGTTTGAAGCATGAGAAAAAGTTTTACTGCCGTGCATGAACTCTCATATGTGTGGATATATTAGGAGCAAAAGATAACACTTTAGCACACATTTTACTTTTATAAGGCTTTTCTTCATCATGGATCTCCGTATCATTTGATAAAGTGGAATTCTGAGATAATAGTTGTTCATTCTGCATTAAGAAGGCGTTTCTCCAGTACGAACTTTTAAATGTGTGGAAGTAATTTTTGCATATTGTACGTATATGTTATTTTTTCTTGTATGCACTAGCACCTGATCTGAAACGACCAGTGTTGCAGAATTAACCGATTAGTTTTGCTCATTTTTTTGTACGGTTGAGCGTGGCAACACTGACAAATATCGTAGTACGGCCATGACAACTTTATATTTCTGAAACAATCAACAGAAAAATCTTAGAAAATCATGTCTTTAAGGTAAAAAGTGGACGACATAATTAACTCCCCTACTTTTTAAAAAGGGCACTAGAAATTATGGGTTCAGCTCAAATGAGCATTCTTCTGATTTTCTAGGACCATTGTTTCCGCATGATCACCATTGAAAAAAAAAACAGGTATCCGTGATCTTTCTTCTGTAAAAAAATAAATAAAGTTTTTGTAGATAGGAGCTTGAAATCTCTGTAGTGCGGTTCTCTGATATGCTGAGTCTGATGGTATGATTATCATTAAATCATTTGACTTTCCGGGGTGCTTCCCCCTTTTTTCGAAAATCTGGAAAAAAATTTCAGGCTTGTTGCTTTTGATGGGTAACATTGAATTAAATGATTTTACAAATTTATAATCAACGTAAAAGTCAATTCTTTTTTATATATCTGCTGTTAGAAAAATTCTATTGTTTAGAGTTCTGGTTACTATTGGGTAGAGTCGATCCTTTCTTACTGTTCGCTACCACAAACTACTACTACTACTACTATTAACAACTCACCACAGCACCAAGCCGCCTGAGGCCAACAAAGCTACGCACGCTACTCCTCCACCCCCAATCTATTCAAAGCCTCCCTTTTTACACCCGCTCACGAAGTTCCCATTTCCTTTAAATCTTTCTTTATGACGTCCTCCCACCCCAGACGGGGACGACCTACTTTCCGTTTAGCCCTAGATGGTTGGCCGAAAAGGAAAATCTTCGGCAATCTGTCATCCTTCATCTGCACAACGTGCCCTAGCCACCTCAGCCTTTCTTTCATTATAGCCATAGAGAGCGGTATTAAACCACATTTTTCGTATAGCCTATTGTTTGAAATACGGTCAGTCAGCCGGGTACTCAGAACAATCCTTAAGCAATTTCTCTGGAAAACATCTAGCAAATCTTCATCCGCTTTTCGGAGCGTCCATGCTTCAGAGCCATATTTGACCACTGTCATCACTCTAGCTTCTAATATTCTAATCTTGGTTTGCAGACTTATCTTCCTATTCTTCCAGACTTTTTTTAACTGTGAAAAAACACCCTGAGCCTTGGCTATTCTATATTTAACATCTTCACTGCTCCTACCATCTTTACTAATAATACTACCAAGGTAAGTGAAGCTGCCCACTTGATCAATCTTTTCATTACCCAACATCACCTTTTCATCTTCACTTATTCCTAGACTGAGTGACTTAGTCTTCCTAGCATTAATTTTCAAACCAATTCTAGCACCCTGAACTTGCAAAACCTCTAAAACTTCATTCATTTTGCTCACAGTTTCATCTAGGATGCTTAAATCATCAGCATAATCCAAGTCCAGGAGACTTTTTCCTCCCCATTTGATTCCGTGGTCTCCCGTTGCCTTTCCTGTGCTCCTTAAAAAAACGTCCATCAAAATAATCCATACAAAGGGGGATAGGACACAACCCTGCTTAACTCCTGATTTAATACAAAACCAGCTGCTAACCTCATTTTCTACCTTAACCGCAGCAGTGTTATTCTCGTACATAGCACTAATCACTTTAATGTATTTGTCTGGTATACCATACAAGGATAAAACTTTTACTAAAGCTCTTCTATCAACAGAATCGAACACTTGCTCATAATCAATAAAACTGAGGATCAAAGGTGTTTGAAAACTCAGGCACTTCTCAATTATTAGCCTAAGAGTAAAAATTTGGTCGACACATCCTCTACCTTTTCTAAAACCGCACTGCTCTTCTCTTAGAACTTTGTCTACAGCATCTCTCAGTCTAAAAAGTATCATATTACTAAGTAATTTACTACCTACAGAGACCAGACTAATGCCTCGATAATTACCACACTCACTTTTATCACCTTTCTTATAAAGTGGCTTAATTAAGGTTTTCCTAAAATCGTTAGGTACTTCCCCTTTTTCAAAAATCATATTCATAATCTTCAGTAACTTATTTCTAAACTCAGAGCCATCATATTTAAGAAACTCATTTACCACCCTATCAGCACCTGGAGCCTTATTATTCTTTAATCCTTTTAGTACTGTCGCTAATTCCTCCTCACAAAACAAATCTTCCTTCACATCCAAGGTATCACAAACTTTTTCATTTTCCTCTATATTTTTTCCTGCAACTCTATCTCGGTTAAGCAAATTCTCAAAATGTTCGGCCCATCTCTCTTTAGTTTTTTCCTTACCGCTAATTGTGACCCCATTCCTATCTTTAACTGGGCCAAGTCCGGATTGACTACTCCCTCTCAATTTGTTAGCGTGCCAGTACAATATTTTGCTATTATGCCGTCTAGCTGCATCTTCCAGATCCTCGACAATTTTATCCATAGCCTCCACTTCACACCTCCTTAGTTCATATTTTAATACTTTCTCCACTTTCTTTACATTTCTTTTGTTTTCATACGATCTATCACTCAGATAATTCTTGTACAAGTCCTTTCTCCTTTCTATTAAACATAAAGCTTTTTTACTAATATTCTTAGCTGCAGTTCTAGCTTTCTTCCCTAATACGCCTTCAGCAACTTCACAAATTATTTTTCTAAAATCATTCCAACCATCTTCCACATTATCAAATTTTAAACTCTTAAGTTTAGTATTCAACTGTTCCTGGAAAGTTTCTCTCAAATTCTCATCCTGGAATCTACCAACATCATAACTTCCCGGAAGGTGGTTACCCTTCCGATATTTCAGCTTTAAATTAACCCTTGACACTACTAGATGGTGATCTTTACTTTTAACATCAATAACAGCACTCCTATATACCCTAGTATCTTGTATTGATCCTGCAAGTCTTTGGTTTACTATAACATAATCAATAAGGTTTGCTGTCTTACCATCACGTGAATACCATGTTAACTTATGAGCCATTTTATGACCAAACACCGTATTGGTTATAACTAGATTGTTATACCTACAAAATTGCAAAAGTCTGTATCCATTACTGTTTTCTTTTCCCACACCAAATTTACCTAGGCTGGGATACCATCTATCCCTATTTCTACCAACCTGGGCGTTAAAATCTCCCAGTAATAACATCATATTTCTACCTGGGACCCTGTCTATTTGCTCCTGTAACTGTAAATAAAATTCATCTGAGTCACTAGTATCTCCGTCAGTCGGTTCTACAGGGGCGTATACTACTATAACTGATACCCTGAACTTTCTAAGTCATAAAATGAGCAATTAGTATTCTATTATTAATACTTTCCCAGCCTAAACAAGACTTAGCAGCTTCCTTATTCATCATGAGCCCTACTCCCTGTCTATATACCCCATCCTTCCTGCCTGAGTAAACAAATTCTATATCACCTAATTTCATGCTTCCTACCCCTGGGATATGAGTTTCTGAAATTTCTAATAAATCCAGTTCGAATCGTATGACTTCGTCAGTCAAAATGTCGATACGATGGTCATTTTTTAACGTCGTAACATTCCAAGTTCCAATTTTCATGTTCTTTAAATCATTGAAATTATTTTCGCCTCAGGAAAAGCAATGATCCCGGATACCAGTGCAGGACGGGGATCACATATCTTCTCAAGTCTACACAAATGTGCTTAAGCTGGCTTAGAACCGGACAGCAAGAAGTCCCTGGGACCTCCAGTATGAATGAAGGCTTTGTGCAATCCTTGGCCCATCTTGGTCACAACATGGTTTTCAGCACTTGGCGATGCTCTTCTATCAACAAGAGTCGAAATCCTGCACAGACAGTCTCAAGCCTATTACCTCCAATTCATTATACATTCATGCCTACAAATATTATGCTGCTACGGGGAGGCAACCCATAATGGATAAATTAGCTAGGAAGAGGTTTTTCAGCCCAAAGACGCCCATCAAAACATACCAAGCCCAGAAAAATTGTCCATTAGTCATAATCCCGTGCGAATGCTGTGTCGTTTACTAGGCTATAATTTCCTCGAGGGGCGCCACTCCTCAAGTGGGAATAGAGTTGACCGCAAGGTCTCCAGTCTTGCCGGTACCCCGAAAAGGTCGAGGCAGCCCTTTGCAGAGGCCGTTGTCCATAGATCTGGATCTTACGCCCTGCCGCAGTTGTCCTCCAATAGAGGATCCTCCCGCGATGATGTTCTGCATCACCATGCGATTTAACCCATTACTGGGAGAAGGTTTGCAACTCATGGGACTTGTGGACAAACCAGTGGGCCCTTTTGAGTGTACATTTGAGGGGCCTTCTTCCTCCTCCGCCTGTATTTATGACCCCGGGCGAGGGTGCCCCAGTTTCTATTATGGACCCCCAGGGACAAGGTCCTCCCTTGGTCCGTGCCTCCTATGGAGGTACCCTACATATCTGTAGAGCGTTCCCCTATCGCCACCTGGGGACACGCTGAATGGCCTGGGGGAGGCCAGATGCTACTGGTGGGGTTGTTAACCCCAAAGGGGTTATAAAAGTTTTAATTAAATAGTTGACGTTTGTGTCAATAGTTGAGATAATAGGTAAGTAGTTACGTGGACTTTCGCACGATCGCAAACCTTCATAGGTTTTCTCTAGCGTGAAAGTGTTGTTTAATTTTATTTATTTGTTTATGAATGTGTATTAATAAACTTATGAACTTATATATCAAGCTTACTTGAAAGGGTATTAAAATTGTCAATTAAACTAACTTCACAACAATTCAATAAAATAATATCATCAGCTTACTCAATAAGACACATCCTACCCCCAGGAGATAAAAGTTGTAGAAAGTGAGCGAAGATACTCCGCCAAACATGTATTAAAAACATAAGGAGATAAAACTCCGCCTTGTCCAACTCCCTGACAAACAGATACTAGATTAGAAAAAGAATCAGAAGCAGCAATTTTTATCCGAACCATCCGATGCTAAGATCTAAGAACTGTAACAACAAAAAGGGGAATCCCACCACTAATTAGGGCTGAAAGAGTAGAAGCCTGTGAAATGTTATCAAAAGCTCCTTTTATATCAATTTAACCTTGAATAATTACTATTTCCATCAAATGTTGCATGGGTATGGTCAAAGTCTATTTCTTTTTTGAAGCATACTTGAATTATAATTTTTTCGCGTTGGAATATTACCTGAAATAAAATTATGTATGGGGTCAAAGATAATATACAGTCGTAACGAACTGTAAGTTTCCGGCAGTAGTGGGTATTAAATTAAATAATATTAAAAACTAAAATTGAAGAAAAGAGCTGGACACATATGGACATATATGAACCAACAATATGAGACAAAGTTTTAAGAATTAAATGCTTTCATCCATCTCTACTCCTTTCTCCTATAGAGGGCACTGACCTTTGATGACCTTCAAAAAATCTTCTTTTTTTTATACCTCGCAGAACAGATCTTCTGCTTTAAAAAAAGTAAAAGAGAAGTGTTTTCAGCCTTACAACTTTGCTCAATCCAAATTTGTGAAGTTTCAGACATGTGAAAATACATTTCCTAAATTTAGGAAAAAACCTTTGATATGGCTTAGAATTCTACTCTAATAACAGGATTTGTATTTTTGAGATAAAACCGGGGAAAAAGAAACTCAAAATTAAGGTATAATGTTGTTTTGTCAAAATTCGAAGACTTAGAAATCAAAAAGGGATTAACAGAGTAGGGATTAGCAGAGTATCCAGTGGCTGATGGATACAGAGTGAAGATGAAAATTAATCCATATATTCCACAGCTAATTTTATGACTCCCTGCTTAATGGTCAAAGTCCAACTATATATTTCATGGCTGTTAACACTGTCTCAGCTGTAATCCAATCTGAACTTTGTATGAAGGTACATGGATAATGTTTACTGTAAACAATTTAGAAGAATGCATAAGGCCTGGGCCAATTACAAATTGTGCAATGTAGTTTGGCAAAAAGATATATTAAAGAGAAAATCTAAAATTGCTTCTGCAGTATGAATAATCATGGAAACTGAGTGTGCAACTTAAGAAAATATCATTAAAATTTCGCTGTATGTCTTACATGTCAGTACTTAGCTTTTGACTTTCTGTCTATTACATTGCCTTGACATCTTGAGTTCATGTTTTTAGTTAGCATCGATAAAATAATTCAACCTTATATGGCACATATTTCTGCATATGAGAGAAGAATTTAAATAGGTTACATTCACTTCCCTTGTTAGGTTTGTATACACGGAATTTATCTCTTTTTCGACCACCTTGCCTAATTGCAACATGGGTGCTATTTAAAATTTTAAATATTTTTTCCTGATGTATGTAAAACGTAGCCTACTCTCTATCTTTTTCTACAGCAAATTTCTTTTTCCCTTAATAGTTACCAGGTCAAACCTGCGTACACCCTGATCATTCCCGGGTTTTTTTATACCATTGTACTTCTGATATTTTAGCCTTTCTATTCACTCCGAGCATTGTGGTGGTGTGGGAATTTCTGCCCTGTGTGTTTGTGTTAAAAAAAACTCCAAGGCTGTTGAAGAACTTGAGTACTCTGAAATTTTGATAAACACGATTCATCCAGTCGTTAGTTGAAACGGTACTTTAAATTGCCTACATCCGTTAACAACTGTTACTGCATATTTTTTTTTTTTTTAAATATTAGTGCCTCATAAAAAAAACCAGTCAATGAAAGGCCGAAAAGCAATAAACATTCGTCGTTCACTATTTGTATGAGATTCAAAGGAAATTTTAAAATACGTAAAAATAATGATAAAGCGCAGCAAAGACCTAAAAACAGTCTTTAATTAAAAAAAAAATAAAATGGTATGAGCAACAACACAGAAAATCAGACCAAACAAACTTTCCCAAAATGTTGTTTATCAATTAAAGACATTGAAAAAGCAATGACAGTATTTTTAAAGACCGTGCAAATGTAACAAATTATGCTATAGTGTGTGTAGAGAAATATAAAATTATCGCTTTAACTGATAGGCCATTGTCAGACGCTAAATTTCAATGCCACAGATCACTTTTTCTCAGCCGTTTTTTGAACATTCTTGGCAATATTCGAGCATTTTCCCTTCTTGGGAGAAAAATGAGCAGAAGAGTGAGGACACTTGTTTCAACGGCTGTAGAGGTACCTGCTAGGTCCTTTGACTCTTAAACTGCGGGGAATAGGTAGTGGGGCTCTATGCTTCCCTCGTTTCCCTCGACGTAAAAGACCCGATGTTACGGCGCGCACGAGTGATTTGAAATTGAAATAGCCCATTAATTTTAAAAGCGGCAATTAAAGATTATTTTATCATTTTGTGCCTATAGAGGACATTATTTACAACATAATTAATAAGCTGCCGAGAGAGATTTGAAGGAAGAAGAAAAGGTTAGGCGGCTGAAAGAAAGACAATGGCAAGTAAAGTGTCTGGTTCGGATAAAAGTTATTTGCAGATTTTAACAGCAGGTGGTAGAACAATGCGCTCTGATTCAGAAGTGAAGTTCTCAGGCAACGAAAGTACGGAAGAACAATTAATCATACTGACAAACCAAATAAGCCAACTGAAGGTTAAACCAAAGCAGTGGACTGGCAAAATCGAAAAGGACTTGGACTTAAAAATCAGCCAAGAATTTGAAACAGCTGTCCGCAAACTGGGTGCTGCAGATCAGAGAACAGAACCGAGTGAGTCCAACATCGAAAACATCAAAACGGAGATTTACAATAGTCTGTCGCTCGATCTTGAGAAAATGGTGAAAGACAAGTTCTTTGAACTTGACCGGCGTTTAACATCCCTTGAGAAGTCCTTTTCTGATACCGATCAAGCTACTAATGCTGTGCAAGCGTCAGTCAGTGAAATTAAAGGGAAAATAGACAATCACAATGAGACCCTTGCACAAGCGTCGCTAGGTAACTAACTGATATTTTTCGGCCTCGAAGAAGATGTCACCACGAACACTGGTACCAACGAGAACGTAGAAAATAAACCTATGGATATATGTGCACAGAAATTTCCGAGCATTCCTTTAGATGCCTCTGATATTGTCTCTGCCGGAAGAATAGGACGCAAAGTGTCAAATCTGCCAAGACCGACTGTAGTGACACTTTCAAACCTTAGACTTCGGTCGCAGATTTTAAGAAATAGGAAGCAACTCAAGGGGTCTAGAATGTCTGTTACTGGATGCCTAACAAAAACTAAACATGAGTTATTAGCATACATAAAAACTGAATTTGGACTGAAAAAAGTCTTGACCACTGATGGAAACGTTATGGTTAAAACCGGACTCACAAGTGCCCGTAAAGTATCAAATAAGGCTAGATTATCATTTTGAAAAGATAACTTGATGCTTCGATCGGGGGTATTTAAAACTAAAGAAGTGTATTAATAATAATATTCATGGATGTAATTAATTTGTAACATTGTTGCTTTTCTACCTTAGTGTTATCATTTCTCTTTCTACTTCTCTTTCTTATTTCTTTATTTCTTTTTACTTCTTATCCTGCTTATGCTTTCCTGCTCTTTTTCCTGCTTATGCCTCTCTTCTTGTTGTGATCGACGGTCGGGTTATTTCTCAGACTCAAAAAAAGGGGGAGAGAGAAGGAACAGGGATGTTTTTTTCACATGGGGGCTGCCCGTTTTTGGCGGTAAAAGTCATCATCAGCACATATCATGACGAAACATACAAACACCGGAACACTCCTGTTATTATTATTTTCCTCCGCTATCATTATTTAGTCTAATTTATGAAATTAAAAAAACATCAGTGGTCTCGACGATGAATGATTTTTCATTCTTAAATGAATAGTCCCTGCTAAAAACTGCATTTCTCAATCTGCCAGGATGCAATGACGAGTCAGCTACTGATCCTGCGATGGACAGGGTGAATGCCTTGTCCTGCTCATATGCAACACCCCAAGAATATCTTAATGAAATACTTCCTGCAATTTCTACTAATGATAAGTTTAATCTTTTTGCCATAATGTTCAAGAAATTAAACACATATGGGATGATATTTTTACATTCACTACTGAAAAGAAAATCCTTTTAGTTTAGTTGGTTTTACTGAAACTTGGCTGTCTTCTCAAGATGAAATTTCGCCATACTGTTTGCCCGGTTTTAAGGCCATACATCTTCCACGGCACGTAACAAAGTGCTCCGGTGGCATTACATTATTTATAAATGAATCTATCTGTTACAAGCGCCGCGATGATTTGGAATCAGTTTTTAATGGTGTGGTCGAACGTAGTGGATCTGTCTACTCAATAGTCATTGAAATCCTTGGAAAGTCATCTCTAGTAGATATAGTATGCCTTTTTTATTAGCCACCTACATTTCCAAGTGACATTTTCTGCTCGCAAGTTTAGCAGCTTATGTCGAAGATTAATGAATATGGTCGAGGTAAAAATAATTGTCGTATGGTTGAATTTTACATAAACTTGCTGACGACTGACGGTGACGCCAACTCGCGTTCGTTCCTTGATAAAACCACATCATCTGGTATTCTCCCCACTGTATTCTTTCCCGCACGGTATTGTACAGCTAGAAATACTGCAACACTGATTGACAATATATTCCTTTCCTTTAACCCTCACACATCTTTTACCTGGCATATTATAACATCTGATGTTTCCGATCACTACAAAAAACTGCATCATAGTCTTCGCTTCTGCTCCTTCAAATTCCTCATTGTCTCACACTGTCGCACTGTCAATCAATGGAAATTCCATTCCTCAGACCACAGTCACAAAGTTCCTTGGCGTATTTGTAGATTCCTCTCTTTCGTTCAAACATCACATATCCCTAGCTGTCGTCAACAGTCTCACGGCAAACATCCATGTTACATAGAGATAGCCTGCTTCTAAGTGCTGAAATGATGGAAATGCTTTATAATGCTTTTGTCTTCCCCTACTTGAATTACTGCTGTTCAGTCTGGGGCAATACATTCAAATCTCATATAAAATCATTAAAGAGATCGTAAAACCGTGCACTCAAGTCCACATATTGCCTCCATAGGCTATACCGCTCGACAAACCTATACAGAGACACTGGAACAATTGATATAACAGAGATAATCAACGTTAGTAATCTGAGTTTAGCAAACTCGGCAATATCGAATAGAATTCCTCAAGATCGTTCCAGGTACTTCTAACTTTGTAGCAAAATTCATCAAGGAAGAACTCTCCACCGCAACCAGAACAATTTTATGCTACCAAGAAGAAGGCATACAAGGTCTGAACAATTTCCAGTTTATAGAAGTATTTCTGTATGTAACTCAATTAATGAATCTATTAAATCCATAAAATCATTTGGCAAACTCCATAAGCGATACCTCTCTTACACAGTATTCGATACTGCATGAGTTAATGTCTCAATTTTTCTTTTGTATCTTATCCTCTCACTCTCTTTCTTTGACTCCACCTCGTCTTAGTTCAATCCTTTCTAATTCTTTATCCCTCTCTTATGTTATCAGCTCTCCTCTTTTCATTTTATAGTGTGATATAAATTTGTTTACCAATATCAGGTGTGACTCACACAAGCTATGGTTTGAGTCGAAATGTTCATGTTAATTATTTCGTTTGTTCATTTATTTAAGAATGAAAGGTTGACTGATTGATTGATTGATTGAACATTATGTAAACTCCCCTAAATAATCAAATTCTTGGCACATATTACATAACTATTACGACATAAAATGTACAAAAAAATTAAAAAAAAAAACATTTGTGCCCCTTATTTTTGTTTTACGCTTTGTTTCGTTTTATTTTTTGAAAATAAACGTTTAGTACTTATTTTTTTCATTTACCAGAACATACGATTTTTTTATAGATACCTAACGTGTTTTGCATGTTGAGTTGATGTCAAAGTCACTTATTATACATTGTTGACATGTCTGGGGTTGACCACAAAAAAGAAGGGCTCGGTATGCTTCCTGGAGTCCTCATTTTTCTTCAAGTTTAGGTGCTCCTTACTCAAATTTTCAAATATAAATTGTAATTGGCTCCCCCCAAAAAGAGTTTCTACGTATATATCCATACCACGGGGGTCCAGCATATTGGTCCCGGAGAATTCCCTCCTGACAATACCCTCTGGAACATTCTCTCCACATGAAACATTGCACAGCCAAGGAGAAATTGAAACAAAAAAAAAAGATGAAGGAAAGGAGGAATTCTGGATAATCAACATATATTCCAAGATTCATGCAGAATACGGTGTATAATCAAACAGTTCATGGTAACGAATTGTTAGCAATGTGCGAACTCGGGCAAATAGTAACCAAAACTCAAAGAAAAGGGAATTTTGATAACGACTAAGAATTGATTTTTTGTGCTTTTTCCAAATATATAAAATTCGTTAAATTACACATGGTTTAGTGTTACAGATCAAGCACCACGAGCCACAAAAAAATTTGCCTGATTTTAAAAAAATGGAAAACAATCACTAATAAGGCAAATGATCTTAATCAAACTTTTCGATTCAGCATACTAGGGAATTTTACTATGGAGGTTCTAAGCTCTAATGTATAAAAATGTTGTATTTGTATTTTTACCTTCAAAAAATTACAGATGCTTGTTTATTTGTTTTTTTTTTTTCAGAGATGATCGTGTCGAGCTAACGGTCCTAAGAGATTGGAGGATGGCTCAATCAAACGATAATTAAAAGTTCTAGATTCCTATTAAAGTACCCAAAAAGAATGAGCCATGGAAGAGCGGCGTTTTCTGTCATTTTTTGGTACTAAACTACGGTTTTGTCCCAATAGAAGACCAAACTGATATCCATCATAGATAGTGAGACAGCCATCAATTTAAAAGTATTAAAAACTAGATATTGATGGTCCCAGTTGTGGAGGAAGTAATGTCGCACGGTTGCACATTCGCTCTAGAAATTTCACATGTTTCATAAAAATAAGGGTACTTTAGACTGGAAATTCTTCCTTACTTAAAATATTGCTGGCGTATAGGCTCTTTCAGCTTTAAATGTGCTTAATATTGACATTGAGTTTGACCCCTCGTTACTTAAAGTTAATAAAAAAAATGTTAAAAAATAAATATGCTTCAAAAGGGATAGCCTTCTGATGAAAGCCTACCGAACACGTTCTCAATGATTAGGGGTGAATTGTTATCATATAATATAGTTTTTGACAAAATTGTCACGCATGGAGGGAGGGGGACGCCCTTATCAAACGTTTTCAGCCATTCGGATAGAAAATTCGAATGGGTTAAATTTAGGCACAAACCGCCACTTTTTTACTTGCTCAATTTATTTTTTAGGGCATAAGGGCTGATGGAAATATTTGACGTATTTTGGCATATTTTATTAAAATTTTGACGTATTTGACGCATAATATTTGAAACATTTGAGGTGAAATCAATGTAAGAAGTCCAATGTCAGTTAATGCAGAAAAAAATGAAATAATTTTTACGGCAACATCACCCAAATCAGTTGATAATGTGGACCAGCCAGTCTGTATAGTTCATTGCCCCCCCCCCACATCCCCAAAATATGAATGAATTTGGCTAGCGACGCCTCTAATTGGTACTGGGCCATGTCCATGAGATGTGATTACCCGTACTTTTAAGTCTCAGCCTGTAATATCTGTGCACTTCTATCATATGGCAACTCATCTAAACTTGCCACTAATTTTATATTTTCATTTATTTTCCTTAATCTTTATATTGTCCCGTTACGATATCTCAACCCAGAAAAACACGGAAAAAATATTAAAATAAACAAAATTATAAAAAATGAATACTACAGAATACTCTACACTATAAATTATCTCTGAATTTCTGAATATTGGCAGAATATCCCAAAATTCCCTTTGGAATTTTCAAGGAAAATTTACGCTTGACGATTTTTTCGGGGGAGGGGGAGGGGGGAGTTTTCTGGGAAATTTTTCCGTGAAGGGGAATTTTCCGCAGAGTAGAATTTTCCAGGGGAAATTTTCAGATCGGAGTACGCCAATCAACCTTGGCACGTCTACATGACTAAAGATAAAAAAGATGTTGAGTCGGAGACAGAGGAAGGAGTAGACAAGCCTATTTGTATTGATGATAGAAAAATTGAGTTTCCTAAGAAATAGTTACTTTGTAATCATGATAATAAAAAAAGAAGAAAAAACTTCACTTTTTATAATCTTTGTTGCGAATTTTCCTAATCTTGTACTCATTCCAAACCCGTGAATGAATATTCTTACTGGGATGTTTGGCATAAATGGCGAGGTTCTTAAAATCTTCATATTATTAACAAATATCCGAAATGCCTTTTTTCTATTGGACCTGTAAAAGAAATAAGCATTACATACAGCATATTCAGCCAAACTGAAAAAGTAAGGTAAAAACACAATCAAAATTGGGTTTAACTTTTGTTATTTTTGCCTGTGATGTATTTATGTAACACAGTTGTATTGTTCCTCAAGGGGAAAGGACTGTCAAATTGAATTTCCTGTCCCCCCATCTTGACCATTATGTTGTTTCAATTTGATACGTACTTGAGTGATTTTTTCAATTTTGGTGTTGGGTTATAAAAACGAAAGAGAAAAACATTTTTTAGGGGAAAAAACTAAAGCTGATATATATTTTCTCTGAGATTTTAGACAAACTCCAAAACTGACTTCGTGTTTGCTTTTTAATCTGCTACATTCGATATTCTCGTAAATAATGTCAAAAAATGAAGATAAATAAAAGAATAGGAATGCCATAATCTATTCTATGACAGCCCTCCCCGGGTTTCAATGACAACCCCATCTCTTTTCCATGTGATTTCTATGACAGCCCTCTGATGTCACAGCGCCCCCTATCAAAATTCCCATGACAGTCCTGGCAAAAATTCCCATGACAGCCCCTGGCAAAATTCCCAACCCTAACCTGAGTCCTGGGTCTTTCAATATAATTACTTGGAATGTGGCCGGGATAATACACAAGTTCAAATAATATAGAAAATTAACAAGGGGAATGGAGCTCCTAATCCCTCGCACCTGTACAATGTTGTCAGGTGGCAAGATTTCTACCGGAGCCCTCTGACGTTATGGCACAGATAGGGAAATTAGTATCGAATTTTAAACGCAGCCTGTTTCTAGGTAAAATTCCCAGGTGTTTTAGTATGTCCCCCTATTGTTTTTCTATTTACCCATACACTTGTCTGGACAGCTATTGGGGAATATGTCCAGGTGTTTTTATTTCCCCATGGCAATTCCTTTTGTTTTTCTATCTTCCCATGTTGGAGTCTAGACGACTTTCTTGGAATACATGTAGATATTCCCTCAAAAAAGAAGATCCCTGTGTGTTCTAGGAATTGTATAAATACTCAAGAGAAGGACAATTCCTCATCAGTATTGATTTTAAGCTATAACGTGATACAGGTCTCATATAAAAGGGAATTTGTCTCGTTCATATCAAGAAGTAAGTCTCCTTCTATATTAGAACTTTTCCTGTCTCCAGGTCTTCGCTAATCGAGAGCAAGCCTATACCGACCCCCTTCCAAAACCCCTCCACACACACTGCATTGTTCATACTCGTTTAAAGCTTAAAATACCCTCTTTTTACCATGTACCAGCCCCCCCCCCCCACATTCGATGATAATTAATCCTTTCAAAAGAACTTATTCTTTCCCATTGATATATACATTATTCCAGAAAAGCGTTCATTTTGTCTCTATGCATTGAAACCGAGAATCTATCAAATTTGACGCGTCTCTCTTGCGATCTGGACAAAGACATCTCTTATTATCAAAGCGAAGGGTTGCTTTGTTCTCGATTATACCTTACGGGGATGATGAATTTACATAACTCTAGGCTAGTTTTATTCATTGCAGATTCTACTACTTGGTTTTCTTGAAAAAGGTTCTAGGACCCTATTATTTTTATTGTAATACAATTAAGCGGTCTCATCTAAAAAACAATTGTAGCTTACTATTGTCTATTATAGGGAGAATAAAATACTCGCTCAGAAAAAAATATTCCCTTTTTTCATCGTACACGAGCTATTTGTTGATGTTATACTATTGGTCCTAGGCATTAGGGGTCTATCCGCAGTCTCGACGATACCTTTAGTGGGTTTTATAGTATTCCTTTATGAAGTAAAATGAGAGGTTTCTACAGTTCGACATTGATTGTTTGCGTAAAATAGTTATGTAAAAAAGCGATTTATATTTCAAATAGATGCAGGGTGGGGGTGAGAAGATTTTTCTAAATGGTAAATACAAATGGTAAAACAGAACATTATGTAACACCCCTCCTCCTTAATAAGGGCAGACGCAACCCTATTCTAAAGACTAAAAATTTTTCTGCTATATCCCCTCTAGAGTGTCCGATTTATTTTACATGTTTTTTTTTTAAAGCTAGAGATATTTGTGTATAAAGGGACCAGCAGGTCTGTAGCTCGGGTGCTATTACCTATTGTTTGATAAGTTGAATTCTAGACCCCTTAGCTTTGATATTTGATGATAATAATAATAATAAAATGCAAAAACGTAGGCCAGAGCCTCTGACAAAACAGGAAAAAGACAATACAAAAATTTAGATAAATCTTCTAAAGTTACTGAACTCGTACATACGACTCACGTATATCTTGTCAAACGAGTTCTTGAAAAAGCTGATGGAGGATGCCAGGACGGTCTCTTCATGTAGGGAGTTCCAGGTTTCGAAGACTCGGTTTCGAAAGGTCCATTTGCCTACAACTTTGTAGAACCTCTGAGTTTTAAGCTTCAAGGGATGGCCACGTAAATCATTTTCGTTAAAGACAAGCAGTGCTTTTCCGGGGACTTTGTCATAGCAGCCATGGCACAGCTTGTATAGCTCTATCATATCACCCCTAAGAAATCTATATGAGAGCGCTGGTAGGTGAGGCAGAAGAAGACGTTTTTTGTGTGGGAGGTCTTTCAGACTTGTGGAGAACTTCGTCATCCACCTTTGAACTGCTTCCATTGCATCTATATCCTTAATCAGGGATGGACGAACTGTGCAATGACCTTATTCGAGAATTGGATGGACTAGCGACTTGATGAGAATCGTGAGGATCTCTACATCGAGACACTTGAACGTTATGATACCCGCGTTGATACCCGATCAGCGTGGATACCCGCGTAGCCTGTTTTATGGCCAATTCGTAGTGGTCCGAAAAGTTCAACTTGTGGTCAACCATGATACCCAAATCTCTTTTGGCCGATCTTTAAGCAAGTGATGAGGGCCCAATCCTGTATGATCCAGCAGGATATTCCGCTCCGAGAGTCAAGTAGTGGCTTTTCAGGATATTAATTTCCATCAGTAAAGTCTTCATTAAGGCGCTAATGCGGTCGTGATCTTCTTGAAGTTTTGCAGAGTCTTCATGTGACATGATGATACGATATAGCTTGGTGTCATCTGCGTACAGCAGAAATGTTAAGTCAAAACCATCATTTTGGTCGTTTATATAAAGATTGAACAGAAGGGGACCTAGGCTAGATGCCTGTGGGACACTACTGATAACGCTAAATTTTCTTTGGCTTACCTGACCTTCTACAGCAATGACTTGCTTGCGCCCCGTTAAAAAGTTCGTTATCCAGTCAAGAATTTGCCTCCCATCCAGGCGATATTTTGCAAGCTTGAGAAGTAGACGCTTATGGGGCACTTTGTCAAAAGCGTTCTGGAGATTCAAGTAGATAGCATCTATTTCAAGTCCCTTATCAAGAGAGGTCTTCCAGTCGTCTATTGCGTAGAGCATCTGAATTTCCGCAGGTCGCTTTTTTAGAAAGCCAAACTGTTTAAAGTAAGAATTCATTTGCTTTTTAGATAGACGAGTATATGTTCTGATATTATGACTCAAGAATCTTGCAGGGAATACTACTGAGACTGATCAGACGGTAATTTGACGGGATCTGCCTTTTGCCAGATTTAAAGATAGGTGACGCGACTGCGCTCTTCTAGACCCATGGCAGTTCGCCTTTATCCAACAATTATATAACACAACTGAAATCTATAACACAATGTCTTTAATTTTCTTGGTGATATTAGTGATCTCCTTCTTATTTTCAATGTCATTTAAAAGGTTGCGGATATATTCATCCCATTTGAGGGTTTGTCGATATACCCTTGGCATTTCTATTGCAACTTGAATGAACAAGGGAGAGCTTACATAGAGAGGTGATGGCTTGACAAGGGACAGGGGAATGGTTTGTAAAGTGCCCCTGAATAGTCAGCATCTTTAGACAGGATTTACTATTAAATATCATTTGCTTCTACAGAAGAAAACAAATATGCTATAATTTAGTGCCCCCTTTTAGAAACTATTGTTTTTATTTTAAGAGCCCCTACAGCTTAAAAAAATATGGTATTTTTTGTATAGGGAGGGGGGGGGGGTACTCCATTGCCCAAACCTGGTGTTTTCTCATTGGCAAAAATAATTTATTATTTGTCTAAGAGGCGATAAAATCCAAGAAATTGAAATTAAGATCATTAAAATGGCTATGGAATTCCGTCTTCAAAATAACAACCCATATCAAAGCGTAAGAACGGAGGTGGAATTTCACCTTTGTTTGACAAGCAGCTGGACACCCACATAGAAGACCGAAAGGGCAAAGCAGACTTTCTTGGCAAGCAGTTTGCAAGAGTCTTTACTCAAGAACCACACCTTAAAGAACCCATTTTCTCGACCAGCAGATCAACCGAGCACGAGCCGATCTCCAGTATCAGTATAACTGAATCTTTAGTACTCAAGAAACTGAAGGCTATAAACACAACGAAATCCCTAGGGCCGGATAAACTGCATCCAGGGGTTTTAAGAGAGACAGCTGACATAACCGCTCGTCCGTTAACTATCATATTCCAGAAATCGTTGGATAAAGGCGAACTGCCAGGGGTCTGGAAGAGCAAAGTCATGTCACCTATCTTCAAATCTGCTAAAAGAGAGATCCCGTCAAATTACCGTCCGATCAGTCTTACTAGTATTCCCTGCAAGATTCTTGAGTCTATTATATCAGACAATACTCTCGTCTATCAAAAACCAAACAAATTCTTACTGTAAACAGTTTGGTTTTCTAAAACAAAAATCTCTACTCAGTGTCCGACTGGAACACCTCTCTTGATAAGGGACTTGAAATAGATGTTATCTACCTAGATCTCCAGAAAGCTTTCGACATAGCGCCCGATTAGCATCTGCTTCCCAAGCCTGCGAAATATGGCCTGGATGGGGGGCAAATACTTGACTGGATAACGAACGTTCTAACGGGGCACAAGCAAGTCATTGCTTTAGAAGGTCAGATAAGCCAAATAGAATTTGACGTTATCAGTGGTGTATCACAGGGATCTATTCTAGGTCCCCTTCTGTTCAATCCTTATATAAGCGACCTAGTTTATGTTATTGACTTAACAGTTCTGCTGTACGCAAATGACACCAAGCTATATCGTATCATCATGTCATCTGAAGACTCTGTAAAACTCCAAGAAAATATCGACCGCATTAGCGCCAGGATGAAGACTTGGACATTAATATCCCGAAAAGCCACTACTTGACCCTCGGAGCTGAATGTACTTCTGCATCATAAAGCATTGAGCCCTCAACGCTGCTCAAAGAACGGTCAAAAGAGATTTAGGTATTTGGGTTGACCCAACAAGTTGACCTTTTCGGACCACTACGAATTTGCTATAAAACAGGCTACGCGAGTATCAGCGCTGATCAGAAGAACTTTCTTAAGTATCTCGATGTAGAGATCCTCGCGACCCTCATCAAGTTGCTAATCCGCCCAATTCTCGAACATGGTAATTGCTCAGTTCGTCCATCCCTTCATATAGATGCACCGGAAGCAGTTAAAAGGCAGATGGCGCAGGGGAATTCTCCCAAAGTCTGAAAGACATCCCATACGAACAACGTCTTCGTCTTAAATTTACCTACCAGCACTCTCATACAGATTTATTAGGGGTGATATGATCGAGCTGTACAAGCTATGCTTGTACAGCTAGAACTGCTGGTCTTTAACAAAAATCATCTGCGTGGCCATCCCTTGAAGCTTAAAACTCAGAGGTTCTACAAAGATGTAGGCAAGTGGGCCTTTCGAAACCGAGTCTTCGAAACCTGGAACTCCCTACATGAAGAAACCGTCCTGGCATCCTCCATCAGCTTTTTCCAGAACTCGTTTGACAATATATACAAAAGTCGCATGTACAACTTCAGTACATTAAGAAGATTTATTTAATTTTTGTATTGTCTTTTTCCTGTTTTGTAAGAGGCTCTGGCCTACGTTTTTGCAGTATATTATTATTATTATTATCATATATCAAAGCTAAGGGGGCTAGAATTCAACTTATCAGATAATAGGTAATAGCACCCAAGCTATAGACCTGCTTGCCCCTTTATACACAATCATCTCTAGCTTTAAAAAAAGGTAAAATAAATTGGCCACTCTAGAGGGAAAATAGCAGAAATATTTTGAGTCTTTAGAATAGGGTTACATCTGTCCTTGTTAAGGAAGAGGGGGTGTTTACATAATGTTCCTGTTTTATCATTTGTATTTACCATTTAAAAAAAAAAATCTCAAACCCACCCTGCATCTATTTTAAATATTAATTTAACAGACTTTTCCCATAAAATTAGTTTTTCCAAGATCAGTAAAGAACTCCATTAAACAAAAAATGAGCAAAAATAAAATCAAATAATCTACCAAGCGTGAAACTACCACAAATCAGCATCGATAAATAAATGAATCCCAAAACGATCAGATGTTACAATAAATAACCGAGTCAAACTCAAAACAAACATAAATTAATATGAGTTTGGCTCAAAACCCCTATGCCTTCCCAAGGGCAGAACAAAATTTGCACTTTATGACTATTAAAAGGGCACTAGCCTTTCGATTTTCAGTCGAATGAGCCCTTTTTGAAACGACAAAGCTTTCTATAATTACCTTATATGCCCCCAGGGCATACATTACAACCCTTACCCTAAGGGATGTTAGGGTGGTT
The DNA here is from genome assembly GCA_027921565.1 of Artemia sinica. Lineage (NCBI taxonomy): Eukaryota > Metazoa > Arthropoda > Branchiopoda > Anostraca > Artemiidae > Artemia > Artemia sinica. The sequence continues at coordinate 4,163,702 of CM051269.1, forward strand.
GTCATACTCTGAAACCTAATTACCAGAACTTTCAACTACGTTAAAAAAATGGCTATCTCAAAATTTCAATTGGATGTGTTTGGGGAAATGGTGGTCTTGAGAGGGGTGTTAGTCACTCTTCAATCATTTTTCAACTGTTAAAAATGGCACTATACATTTCAATTTCCAATTAAATGAGCCCTTTTGAAGTTTCTATGACAACACTTTCAGTAAAAACCTTATATGCCCCCAGGCCATAACTTACAACCCTTGCCCTGAGGACTGGAGGGGATGTTTGTCATTCTCAGGCCTAATTTCCAGAATTTTCTAATACGTTTAGCAAAATGGCTATCTGACAATTTTGATTGGATGTGTTTCTGGGAACGGTGGGCGTGAGAGGGGGGTTAGTTACCCTCCAATTACTTTCGACATTGAAAAGGCCACTAGCCCTCTCAATTTCCCATTGAATCCCCTTTTGAAGTTTTAAGACAGCTCTATCTATAACAAACTTATATTCCCCCAGGGAATAACTCACAACCTTTGCCCTGGGGGCTCTGAGGGGATTGTCATCCTTAAATATATAATTTCCAAAACTTTCAACTACGTTGAACAAAATGGCTATCTCAAAACTTTGATTGAATGTTTTTGGGGAATAAAGGGCGTGATAGGGGGGGGGGGGGGCAATTACTCTCCACGCATTTTCGACTATTAAACAGGGCAATTTCAATTTCCAATCAAATGAGCCCTTTTTGAAATTTCTACAAGAACTTTCTATATAAACCATATATGCCCCCAGGGCATAAGTTACAACCATTGCAGTGAGGGCTCTGAGGGGGGTTATCATCCTAAAAGACCTAATTTCTAGAACTTTCAACTACGTTGAACAGAATAGATATCTAAAAATTTTGATTGGATTTTTTTTTGGGAAAATGGTGGGCGTGAGAGGGACGTTAGTCGCTCTCCAATCACTTTCAACTATTACAAAAAAAGCACTCCCCCTTTCCATTTTCAATTGAATGAGCCCTTTTGAAGTTTCTACGACAACGCTTTCAATAAAAATTATATGCCCCCAGGGCATAACTTTCAACCCTTGCCCTGAGGGATGTGTGTGTGTGTTGTGTGGGGGGGGGGGGTTATCATCCTTAAAGGCCTGTTTTCTAAAACTTTCAACTACTTGGAATAAAATGGCTATCTAAAAATTTTAATTGGATGCGTTTGGGGAAAAAGTGGGTGTGAGAGGGGGTTAGTTGCCCTCAAATCACTTTCGACTATTAAAAAGGGTACTAGCCCTTTGAATTTCTTATCGACTGAGCCCTTTTCAAGTTTCTACGACAAATATTTCAATAAAATCCTTATATGCTCCCAGGGCATAACTTATAACACTTGCCCTGAAGACATTGGGGGGAGTGGTCCTGCTCAAAGGAATAATTTCCTGAACTTTAAACTGCGTGGAACAAAACGCCTATCTCAAAATTTTGATCGGATGTGTTTGGGGAAATGGTGGGTGTGGAAGGGGTGTTAGTTGCCTTGCAATCTTTTTCGACTATTAAAAAGGGCACTAGCCATTTCAATTTTGAATCGAATGATCCTCTTTTGAAGATTCTACGACAACACGTTCTATAAACACCATACATGCCCCCGGGGCATAGCTTGCAGCCCTTGTCATTTGGGCTATGGGGGGTTGTCATCCTCAAAGACCTAATTTCTAGAACTTAAAACTACGTTGAATAAAATGGCTCTCTGAAAATTTTGATTGGATATGTTTGGGGAAAAGGTGGGCGTGAGAGGGGGGTTAGTTACCCTCCAATAACTTTCGAATACTAAACAGGGCACTAGCCCTTTGAATTTTCAATCGAATGAGTCTTTTTTGAAGTTTCTACGACATCACCTTCTATAAAAACCTTAAATGCCCCCAGAGCATAGCTTACAACCCTTGCCCTGAGGGCTTTGGGGGAGTTTCCTCCTCAAAAACATAATTTGTATTGGAAATCAACTACGCTGAACAAAACCCTATCTCAAAATTTTGATTGGATGTGTTTGGGGAAATTATGGCGTGTCGGGGGGCTAGTTGCCCTCCAATCACTTTCGAATATTAAAATGGGCACCTGCCACTCCAATTTCCTATCGAATGAGCCCTTTCCGAAGTTTTTACGACAACTCCTTTGACATGAAGTGCAATGGTATGGGAAAAAATAACAATAATACATTGTGCCAACATCGTTCTTTACTTAGGCAGCGCGATTGCGCTGCCTATGATAAATCGCTTTTTTATATAACTATTTTACGCAAACAATCAATGTCCAACTGTATAAAGTTCTCATTTTACTACATAAAGGAATACTATAAAACCCACTTAAGATATTGGAATACCCACTTAAGATATAAAACCCACTTAAGATATCGTCTAGGGTGCGAATTGAACCCTAATGCCTAGGACCAATGGTATTACATCAACTAATTGCTCGTGTACGATAAAAAAAAGGGAATATTTTTTTCTGACCGAGTATTTTATTCTCCCTATAATAGACAATAGTAAAGCTAAAATTGTTTTTTAGATGAGACCGCTTAAATGTGTTACAATAAAATAAGAGGGTCCTAGATCCTTTTTCAAGAAAACCAAGCAGTAGAATCTGTAATGAATAAAAACTAGCCTAGAATTATGTTAATGCATCATCAACCCGCAGTATTTTTACTTTTTAAAGCTACCTTTAGACCATTACTCTGTATATGTTACAGAGTAATGGTCCAAAGGTATGTTTAAAGGATAATAATACTTTGGGTAGTTTTCTAAATTCTGGTAAGCATCTAACTTCATTGGGGCAACAAAGTGGGGTCTATCAGATCTCCTGTACTTTCGAAAGTTCATATAAGGAAGGCACTAACCAGAATTTAGAAATGAGATTATTACAGGATAAAGATTCTATTTCATCGGCTTTAAAGCAAGATTCGAAGTCTGAAGATTTTACTTCAGCCCTTTTGAAACATATTTTCATTTTCCAGACCATTGTCTGGAAAATTTCCAGATCAAGTTTCTAAATGTGTTACAGGGAAGATGATGGATAAGTGCATTGTGAATCTTGGGACGAAGAGTACCATCATTGGTACTCAGAATTAGAGTGAAAAAGAAAAATAAGTCTCTTAGAAGTAGCTAATTGTGTCGGGAAAGGGGAGGGGTGCATAAATAGTGTAATTGTGGTGTTGGGATGAGCATGCTTAATCATGTCAGGGCCCTTTGGAGGAGGGACTGATAACATTAATTTTAAGGATAGCCAAACAAAAATTAAAAACGCCAAATTAGTTGAATAAAGTGTATGAGGGGGTGAGTCTCGTTAACTGTGTCAGGCTTCTTAGTAGGAAAAGTATACATATTATTTAAAATAGACATGAAAATGAGGATAAAAAATAACAGACGGGATGAAAGAGTTAAAGAAGCGCTTTTAGCTGTCTTAAGCTTCTTGTGGTCTAGCTGTCATTGGTATTTAAGATTAGATTCAAAATCATAGAAGTTACTGAAAAGAATTGGAGGGACCACACTAAGTGTAGTAGGGGATAAATAGTTATTGTTAACGCTTGAAATTAGAGTATAAAACAAAGATAAGGATCATAAAAGTACCTAAAAGTGGCAAGAGGAAGCATGAATAAGGTTTTGGGGGTCTTCGGAGGATGGCTGGAGGTCTACTTAATTATATTATGAGTATTTGAGGAAGGGATTAATTATTGCTAATTTTTGAAAAGAGGGTTAAAAGACAAATAAAATTTCATATTAGGCGAATATATTTTTTAAATAAAGCTCCTTATTCGATGCCTTCGGCCGGGAGTGCAAAGCGTAGTTGGGGGCAAATAGCCCGACGCTTCCCGTGTTGTTCCCCCCGAATTTCTAAAGGTACCCATTTAGAGCTAGGTCAACTCTGGCTGAGCTTAAAGGGTCATACCATTGACCCTGTTCCAAACCAAATAACCATCGACAACAGGACTCGAACTGTGGCGACTCGAACTGTGGACTCGAACTCTAATTAAGGCAATTTGGAATTTAGTAAAAATGTTAAGACGCAAATACAAAATTTCAGAAATACCACTTTTTATTAAGATAAGGAACATATCCTGGTAAGTTTTTATGCTCAACAGGAAATTGAGAAATTACCACTTCCTAGCTATGTGCGTCAGTTGGTTCCCGGAAGGTGTAGTTAATAAAATTTTCGGCCCTGATTTCTACGCTGAGCGCCAGTAACGCTTTGTAGATAATCTCGGAGACCACACTGCCTTTCCAATGACGATAAAGAGAACTTCAAATAGGGATTAAATCCTTTTAATAGACAGTGATTTCCATAAACAGTGATAAAATATCACAAAAATACTAGATAACTCGGTCACATATGCAGTGCCCGTCATCAGTAGTAAAACTAAACAAAAACAATTAAAAACAACAGTTTATTTACGAAATAAATAAAACTACATATTGTTTAACAGTCTAATTCTTTTCCAAAAAAAAGTGGAAGCTAGTCTCTTTGACCTTCTTGGATCCGGTTCATTAGCGTTGAATGAACTAACATTTGCACAGAGGTTAACCAAATTGGGTGAATTGAACTCTATCAGATTTTAATAAACTATCGTAGATAGAGTTCAAACCAAAGGAAATGGGAACTTTCTGGGAGGGTGTAAAAACCGAGGCTTTGAATAGATTGGGATGGAGGACGAGCGTGCATATCTGTGTTGGCCTCAGGCGGCTTGATGCTGCGGTGAGTTTTAAGTAGTAGCAGTAGTAGTTAAAACCAAATTCACCTGTGTCACGATTTAAAGCTATATTCTTGAATAATAATTTCTTAATTTTAAGAGTGTCACGAAAACTTTTCTTTAAATCCGGTCCCTAGAAATCAAAGAGACATTATCGAACAAAATAAAATGGTCTGGAAAACTAAAAATATGTTCCAAAAGGGCTGAAGTGAAATCTTCAGACTTAGAATCTTGCTTTAAAGCCAATGAAACCGAGTCGTTATGCTGTAATAATCTCATTTCGAAGTTTTGGCTAGCACGTCCCGCATATGAGCTACCGCAAGTACACGGGATCTGATAGACCCCACTTTAATGCCCTAATGAAGTTAGATCCTTCCCAGAACTTAGAAACCTACCCAAAGTATTATTACTCTTTAAAGCTACCTTTAGACAATTACTCTGTAAAATTCTTTTTCACTTAGCCCTGGTGTATACGGTAAGAAACAAAAACATTCTTCTCCCGAGTTGCCTCCAAGACTTCCCTAGAAATCTCTAGAAAAAATCTCGATAAAAATTTTCCTTCGTTTTGAAACAGTCTGGTTAATTAACCATTCTGGATGCATGTTACTTATAAGTATTGTTCTTAGATAAGACAACTCATTCTCAAAAAATTTTGGAGAGCAAATACTAAAGATCTGGTCAGTTAAAGAAATGATCAAACGAATTTTTACTTGGCGAGTTTGACCGGAGCTATATGGCAAAAATCTGTTGCTATTTGTTGGTTTTCTGTAAACTTTAAAATCCAGGCTATTTTCATTTTTTAAAAGAAGAACATCAGGAAAAGGAAGTTTCCAATTCTCTTCTAATTCAACAGTAAACTTTTAACAACCCCCCCCCCCAAACAATTAAGATGTTCCAAAAATCATTTTAATTCCTATTCCCCATCCTCCCATACTGAAACCATGTCATCCATATACCGGCCCCCAAAATTTTTTTTTTTTTAAAATATGAATGTAACACAATTGTTTCAATATCTTCCACAAAAATATTAGCTAATAATGAAAATAAAGGGGCCACCATCGCTAAATCAATTACTTGTTCGAAAAATCCCTTCTGAATTGAAAAAAATAAGAGAACTTGTAGCAAAACCATACTAAATACATAATTAGAGAAACTTCCAAATCCGTTTTACCACTAATCAAGTCCAAATTTCTTAAGAGCTTTCTTTCTAGAAGAGTTTTCTCTTCTAAGAGAATTCTTAATGTACGAAGTTTGTGTAGACAAAAGTTGTTTACAGATTAACACTAACCTCTTGCTCCAACACTTGTTGGTGACCTTGTAATTGACACAATTGGTCGTAATGGTAGGTTAGGCTTATGGATTTTGGGAAGTCCATATGATTTAGGGCACAAGGAACTGCGTGGCAGGCATGAGTAAGAAAGTTAAGGTGTAATTTTTCCTTAATCCTTCAAACACTTTAATTGGTTCTTAAACTTATTTGTAAAAGAGTCTGTCGGATTATTCGATAGAATTGTATGTTTTTTAACATCTAGTAAAATCCTTAATTTTAATTCTTACTCCTCGGTATTCATCACGACTAAAGTTTTACTCTTATCTGCTTTTGTAATAGTAATTGATTCATCCTTTTTTAAGTTTCATAGAATTCTTGTGTGTTTGATGGTCGAACTGGGAAATTCCGATTCAATACAAAATTAGAAAGAGTTTTACACGGTAGAAGCTCTTACAAAACTAACATATTTTATTAGGTTTGCGTTTTTTTTTGCAAAGATGTATCTTTTGAAGAGATAATATCTTCCACGGGGACTTCAGGTTTAAAACGAAATTTTGGACCCTTTTCAAGCACTGATTGTTCTTGTTTCCTTAAAGTTCTTGAGAAAAAATTAACCAAACCTGGTCCAAGAATTGACGAAATTTTTATTGCATTATTTGTTGATAATTTCGAAATTTTTTTTAGCAATATTTTTCGTGGTAACGAACTGTAAGTAAGGAGCGACCCGGCTCAATGGTAACCGAAACTCTAAAAAACGGGATTTTGATACCAATAGATACATCAAAGAATCAGATTTTAATTCTGATTTCAAATATGTAAATTTCATTAAGTTTAATCTTACCCATCAAAAGTTACGTGCCTGAGAAAATTTGGCTGATTTTCGAAAAAAAAGGGGGAAAGACCCCCTAAAAGTTATAGAACCTTAATGAAAATCACACCATCATATTCAGCGTATCAGAGAACCCTACTGTAGAGGTTTCAAGCTCCTATCTACAAAAATGTGGAATTTTCCATTTTTTGCCAGAAGAAAGATCACGGATGCGTGTTTATTTTTTTGTTTGTTTGTTTTTTTTTTTTTTTTTTTCCCAGGGGTGATCGTATCGACCCAGTGGTCCTAGAATATCGTGGGAGGGCTCATTGGAACGGAAATTAAAAGTTCTAGTGCCCTTTTTAAGTGACCAAAAAAAAATGGAGGGCAACTAGGCCCCCTCCCACGCTCATTTTTTCCCCAAAGTCACCCGATCAAAATTTTGAGATAGCCATTTTGTTCAGCATGGTCAAAAATATGATAAAAATGTCTTTTAGGATGACTTGATCCCCCAAAGTCCCCAGGGGGAGGGCTGAAAGTTATGAACTTTACTCAATGTTAACATATAGTATTGGTTATTGGGAAGTATACAGACTTTTTCAGAGGAGATTTTTTCTGGTAGTTGGGGGAAGGAGAGGGTCGGGGGCTATATGGAAGGATCTTTCCATGAAGGAAGTTTTCATGGGGGAAGGGACATTGCTATGAAGGGGGCGCCGGATTTCCCAGCATTATTAAAGGCTCAATAGTAATCGAAACTTTTAAAAACGGAATTTTGATGTCAATAAATGTATCAAAAGAATGTGTTTATAATGCTGATTCTAAATATATAAATTTTATTAAGTTTAGTATTACTCATCAAAGGGTACGAGCCTGAGAAAAATTTACTCGATTTTTTAAAGAGGGGGGAAACATCCCCTGCATTAACTAAAACAACGATCAGAAATTAAATAAAAAAAAAACAAGTTTTTTTAAACTGAAAGTGGAGCGACATTAAAACTTAAAACGAACAGAAATTATTCCGTATATAAAAGGGGCTGTCCCCTCCTCAACGCCTCGCTCTTTACACTAAAGTTTGACTCTGTCTCACAACTTTATTTTTTAAAACAATAAAAAACTTTAGCGTTTAAAGAGCGAGGCGTTGAGGAGGGGACAGCCCCTTTCATATACGAAATAATTTCAGTTCGTTTTAAATTTTAATGTCGCTCCTTACTTTCAGTTTAAAAATCTTGTTTTTTTTTATTTAATCTCTGGAAAGGCGAAAGTCATGATTGAAGTGATTTTTTCCTGTTTTTTGAATAAAACGAAAGTCAATTACACTAACCTTTTTTATATAGGATTTTCCAGTGAAAGGTTATCTCTCAATATTAAAGCTCTTTTTCGACTTTTATCCTTAATAATAAGACTTAAAGTCTTGAAATGTAAGCTTCTTTCAAAATTTTCTTCCTTGAAAGTGCCCAAATGTAAATTGAATTTAGCAAAGATGGCACAATTCTCATCTTCTTACATTTGTAGATTAAAATCCTGCTGGTTGATAGCACTTACATGTATTTTCGAGTGTTTATATATTTATAAGCATTTTTGGTCACATAAGTAGTATCCCATCACTGCTTCCGATGACATGCCCTCCCCCTTTTCGATGAAATGCCCTCCCTTTTCCCATTGAATTCCTATGACATGCCCTTTGACGTCAAGGCAACCATAGGAAAAATAGCAATGGATTTCAAACACATGGATAGGGAAATTAACATTGGATTTCAAACGGAGCCCTCGGACGTCAGACCTGTCAAAATTCCCAACCTTAGCATGGTTGGGTGACACACCCCTTTGTTTTTTTTCCACGACATGCCATTGGAAAGAGTTCAATGGTTGGGTTAGGTCAGCTGTTTCTAGGCGACGGCTGGCAAGATTTAAAGGATTTCAGTTTTATATTATTTGATCACTTGGGATGTGGTCCGTATGATACAGAAGTTTTAATAATAACCTCCTAGCCCCTTACCCCTGTTTCTAGCGATTGTTACACCACGCGACACAACACCGCCTTTAAACGGCCCAGATAAGTGGAGCTACCAACCCATCGTACCTGCACAGTGCAGGTACCTGTTCTATTAAAGGGAACACACGTGGCATGACACCACGACTCACCCCTCTTGAATCCAATGACGTCACACGACTTATCCCGTTTCAAACGGACAGGTCTAATATGTATTACGCAATTTTGCGTAACCCTACCACAGGAACCCATGGGGGATTCCCTGTTTGTAGCTCACACCTTACGTAATGATTGTGCAACATTGTCACGTAATACTTTTTTTTTCATAATCTTAATGGCGATACACACTTTACGTAATGGTTGCGCATCCATCACTGCCAGATAATACCATTTTGACATTTTTCACCGAAAACCCTCAAAACATTTTCTTTTTCAGCGTTTCTTTTTTTCGCCCAAAACCTCCAAAGCTTTTTTTCATTAACTTAATGACGGTACACACTTTACGTAATGATTGCGCATCCATCACTGTCAGATAATACCATTTGACATTTTTCGCCCAAAAGCATTTCTTTTTTGGCGTTTTATTTCGCTCGAAACACCATTCATTTCTTTTCTAGAGTTCTTGACCCCTCCCAGACTCAAAAGGTCATTCCATTCCAGTGGTACAGCGTTCCAAGCAAGTCCACCATGAAACCTTATCAATTTTTGTATCTTGAACCATATTCTAAAATAAACTATTGCATGACACCCGAGATTCCCCATTTGTTGACAGTCACTAAAACCACGAGTTTACATCGAAATTTGGCACGTACTAGAAAAAACTTCTGTTTCCGGGGGACATTTGCTTTCAAGATATTAATAAAGGGGAAATGTGTGTTTTACTTGTACTGGAGACTACATCTTAAAAATACGGACAATGAAAACAAATTGACAAGCAACAAAACATAAAAAAAAAAACACGACGAAAAAAAAAGTTGAAAAAAGCCGTATCTTCAAAATATGAAAATCAGAACCATCTGTTACAGAATACCGGGTCTTCTAGCCTACAACCCTGAGGGTAGGGGAGGGGAGTGATATTAGATGCAAATTTAAGACATATTAAGAGCTTTTAAGAAAATACCCCTTTTTCATTAAGATAAATTCATGGTTATTTCACAATATCCTATCAATAGGTTTAACACTCCTAGTAGCATTCATTTTCAGAGGATGCATTGATAATAGATGTAAGCTTTTAGGTGTTATTGCAGCTTTAAAATGATAAAGAATAAAATGCCAAATTTAAGGAAAGACGATGGGAGAGGACTCAGGGGGGGGGGGAACCGTCTGTGGGGGAGGAGATTCAAGTGTATATTTATTGTTATCCAGGCCTCCATTCAGTGTTCGCTGCTTGCCTCCGAAGAAGTGTCCAATCCCCACGAGCGGTTTGTCCGAGCCCGACACACCCCCAGGACAAAATTTTTCTGCAAAAATATGAAGGAGGGAATCATAATAAAGGGAGAGGACTCCAGGGATGGGGACCATTTGCATATCAGTTTTATTTGGCTGCCTTATGGCTATTGTATCAGTTAGGGGTTCCCATACGATCCCATATTCTCTTATAGTATCTACTCCTAGAATACAAGGAAATGGTAGCTGCTAACATATTATCACCGTTACTGTTATTTCTTTATCCCCTATGCTAAATTTTAATGTAAATTCCCCCAAAATTGTCAGTTTGTGACGTATTACTAATGTCAGGGTATTTTGGCATCTGCTTACGCGATTTTTGACACTATGAGGAAACCTCTTAAAAAAACTTCATCTCGAATTAATGATTTAGACGCAGCCGTATCGAATAAACACGGTAAATTTTGGAAACACTCAAGTTTAAAACAACGCAAAATCGGTAGATTATTATTATTTGCATCTGTATCACAACACTCTAAACTATATAGGGGTGTTTGTAATGATTCAGCTCTGTTGACCCTTACAGTCTGGTTCCTCTGTTTAAATACCACTGTTTTACCAAAAGTTTCTGCGGTTATCCCAGTTTTCTTCAGCATTGCTATTTTGAACCTGGGTGTTGTTAACCGTTTAATTTCTAGGCCTAAACTCAGGATTATTATTCGGCGTTTGCCAAGTATTATTTCTTCCCTGCCTTCCTAAATATCTGCCCCCCCCCCTGCGTTTTGAACTGGTGTCTTGTCTTGTACGTCTGGCCTACTTTGCGTATTCTATGCCAACAATCTGCCGCATAGTGGTTTTGTTTCCTACAATAATAACAATTAAACTTTCTCTTAAATTGTTTGTTGGTTTCCTGGTTATTTCTAAATATTTTTGATCTGTCATTGTTGGTTCTCCAACTATCTGTCTTTGGTGGGGGTGGTTGCCCATATTTTCTATAGTTATTAGCTGCTAACAACGACTCAAGGTCGTAGAATCTGTTAGCTACTTCCCTAGACGGTGAGCCTTGGCCTCCGTCACGCCTTTTTGGTTCACGATTTGGCTCCTGAAAGCTTACCCGCTTCTGTCCCCTTTCATATTTTACACTTTCTTGGGCTCCTGTGTTATTTATTGACATCTGATCAAACTTTTTCATGGCCTCGTCAATTTTTACCTCTGTTTCTACTAGGATTATAGCCGCCTCTAGATTTTCAGGTTTCCGTGATAATATTAGTCTTAGTAGCTTTTTTTGGTAACCCTTGCGTAAAATTATGTAATTGTACTTTCTGTACTGTCTCGTCATTTCCACCCTTCTCTAACTCTAAGCATACAGACCGACAAATTTTGTCTGCATATTCCCAGATACTAGTTGAGGTATTGAATGTCACTACCTCTGTTCCTAGCCTCTCAGAGATACTCGTTTCTATGAACCTTGTTTTAAAAGATTCGATTAGAGTGCTAATGTTCTTGGGCTCTTTTTCTTTAATCTCAAGTGTTTAAGTGCGCTTCCCTTTAATCTAGCCTCAAAGCGTTTAAGGGCGCTTCCCTTTAATCTAGCTCCAACGCATTGCTCTTTGACCTTATCGTGAAACGACTCAGTTAGTTCGTCGAAAATTTTCTATTTTTTCGATAAACTCATCTACATCTGAAATTTTGCAACCACCATCAGCTGTGGTAAAGTGGTTTTTATGGTATTAAGGTGAAGTTGTTGTTGATACCTTTATTCTACCTTTATAGGGGAGATAAACTATAGCCCTAAGGTAATTAAAGTTGGTAGCGTGCCTTAGGCTATGACCTGACTAATGAGGCATACCAGCTTGGTAAATTCGAGGGACTGAATTTAGATTGTAGAGAGGTGGGCTACAATATGATACTTTTATTTAGGTAACATACACTAGTACATGGATTGATAATAGATATATATTCTGCTAGGACTGGTTGTCCCAGGGAGACCACAAGTATCAGAAAGCTACAATAATATATAACACAGTAGGATAGTTAGACACTTACAATAGTCCGACAATATTACAAGGTATTTCTAAATCAATGAACCAGAGGTCAGTAGTAGTAATGCATCTTTATATTCGGAACATTAGAGTCAGGGGCAAGAATATGGATGCAATTTCAACAGTACATGCCTTACCATGGGCAGGTATCTAGTACTACAGACGGTAAATACAAGCCAGACGGTTTTATGAGGTTAACAGCCTAGCTGATTAACAACCATGCTTTCGGCTATTAGCATTCAACGGAAGGTTTAATGATTACATACAGTATTAGATACCAAAAAGTTATATCATTAATATCATTTTTAATTGGTGATTGAATAATAGGGATGAAACAGAGCTCGAGTTTTATTTTAATTGTATTGTATGAAAGTAGTAAAAAGGGTTAAACTGGTTACCAGTTAAGGTAAGCCCAAAGGGTGTGGTAACTCTTAGGCAAATTATTTGGAATAGCATCGTTGGCATCAATCTATGGAAATGGTTAACGATGACAAGGTGATCATGGGACTTGACTTAGATTTACCTTTTGGCTGTTTTCTGTACAATACACAAATACCAGCTGAGCATGCTGCCAATATAAAATATGGTTTAGCATTGGGGCATCCTAAAAAGTTGAAACTAATAGAGTCATAGGCCCCAAGATGACCTTATGCCTTGACCTAGCTTTACTTCTCGGGTGTGTTCTGTATAATACACAATACCATTTGAGCAGTGTTGTCAATATAAAATATGCTCTAACATTGTAATATACTAAAAAGTTGATACTAATAGAGATGTAGATGCTATGAAAAGAACTTTAAAAAAGAAAAGTTAGAAATCCTTAGAAATCAACTATTGATATAATTATTGGTTTGAACCATAAAAACAAATAGACCTTTGGGCCCCCCCCCCCCCCCCCCCCCCACACCCACCCCCCCCCCCCCCCCCCCACCCCCCCCCCCCCCCCCACCCCCCCCCCCCCCCCCCCCCCCCCCCCCCACCCCCCCCCCCCCCCCCCCCCCCCTAATCATAGGCCCCAAGATGACCTTATGCCTTGACCTAGCTTTACTTCTCGGGTGTGTTCTGTATAATACACAAGTACCATTTGAGCAGTGTTGTCAATATAAAATATGCTCTAACATTGTAATATACTAAAAAGTTGATACTAATAGAGATGTAGATGCTATGAAAAGAACTTTAAAAAAAAGAAATTCAGTACAATCCTTAGAAATCCTTAGAAATCAACTATTGAGATAATTATGGGTTTGAACCATCAAGGACCGCAACCATCAATGACCCTAACCACTCAGAACCTCAAACATCCAAGGGTCCCCTATCTCCAACCTTCAGGGAACCCTCCTCCCCCCCCCCCAAGTCTTTGGGCCCCCTCCCCCATTTTTGTATCCTTTTTTTGAAGTTTTTTTAACTTTTTTTTCAACATGGTATTTTTTTTACATGTCTTAGAATGACATAATACATACTTAAAACATAAAAAATGCATATTTAATATTTTCTAATTTCAAAATGAGAATGATAGAGATATTTTAGTCGATACTTCTACAATTAGAAAAATAATGTTTGTAGTAGCACTTTTTTTACTGAATTTTTTTGGACCTAGAAATTATTCAACTTTTTTTTATGTATCTTAAAATGACATGAAATATACTTGTGGCTCTACCAATACTACTCTATGCTTGCTCATAGAAACGACGTGGCTTTCCCACTGGTACTCTAAGGCAGGTTATGGACACTACCTAGTTAATTGCATGTATTAAATCAGTCATTTTACGCAGTGGAAGGAAAAAAAGATAACTCATATCTTTAAAAAAGTGAAGATGAAACGAAGAAAGTGTGTTCATATGACAGTATTATTGTAGCATTGAATGCTGACAAGGAGAAGTATTTGAACTATGAAACAAGTACAAGTGGTAGCACTATCGGAAATGTATGTATGAATTGTCATGAAAGTGAGGAATTAAATTTCTTTGGAGTACCAAAAAATTCAACTCTTATGATGGTGGGTATGCAAGATTGAGATCTCCGGAGATGATTGCACTCAGAGAGAATGCCAACATAAATATAATAGTTGATGAAGAGGGGTATCTTCTTGCTAGTGCTTGTGGTAACATGTTACCTAGTGTTAAACCCTATTGTCAGCTGTCGGGTGTTAGCATTCAACGGAAGGTCATAAGAAGACATGCGTACTCTTCTACTAATATCATAAACCATATATTGTCTACGGGCCGGAACTGTTACGTGTGTAAAAATAATGTGGTAATAGACAGTGAAATTTCCAAAAAAATAAAAAGGGCATTGGTAGAAAATATCACTAAGGAATATAAATATGAATCGATGAAAAACAAAGTGCCAGAAAACATTACTACCATTGATCAGCCAGTCAATGAACCAAATAATAGCAAAGATGAAATACATATTGAACATGTGAATGACCCCCCCCCCCCTCCAGTAAAAATGTGTTCACATGATAGTGTTATTGTAGGTTTGAATGCTGACTAGGAGAAGACATTTGGACTATGAAACAAGTACAAGCGGCAGAACTATGGGAAACGTAAGCGTGCTTTGTAATGACAGTGAGAGTTTAGAATTCTTTGGAGTACCAAAGAATTTCCACTAGACAAATTCTGGATATGCGAAAGTATCATTTCCAGAGATGATTGCACTCGAAGAGAATGCCAACATAAAAATAATAGTTGATGAAGAGGGGAATCTTCTTGCTAATGTTATTGCAACATGCTACCTATCGATAGACCCTATCGTCATCTTTTAGGTATTAGCATTCGAATGAAAGAACAGGGGAAAAGAAAGGCATTCTCTTCTACTAATATCATAAACCGTACCTTGTCTACGTGCTGGAACTGTTTTCTGTGTAAAAATAATGTTGTAATAGACAGTGAAATTGCCAGAAAAATAAAAAGGGCATTGGTAGAATATAGCACTAAGGAATATAAAGATGAATCGATGAAAAAAGTGCCAGCAAACGTCACTACCATCCTTGATCAAACAGTCAATGAACCAAATAATACCAAAGACAAAACGCATATTGAACCTGTCGGTGACACACCAGTGAAAATTGCGTATGACTCAAAATGGAATAATGATTATTCTACTGATTACGAACTAAGAGAAGACAATAGCTACAATATCAAGAGAAAACATGGTGAACTATTCTATGGAACGGATTCAAAATGTCCGGTGTTTTTCATTGATATTAATAATGTATAAGAATATATTTCTTAAATTAATATTCTACATGCCATTATTTCATTAAAAATATGTTATGCATTACATTGTTATGTGTTCATAATTTTTAGAGTATGCTAGCGTATCAAACGTTTACAATGTCTATTAAAACATTGGAGATGTAAGAAAAGGAATTTATATACATAATATGTCAAATAGTTAGTTAACATGGAGAAAATCTAAGTATCAGAATGAATAAATTCTTTATCAGCACCTTTTGTCAGATGGGCCAGGATAAAATTGATAAAATCTAAATATCAGAGCGAAAAGATTCTTTATCAACATCCTTTGCCGATTATGTCAGTTAACATTCTCAAAATTTCAGTATCAATGTGAGCAAACTCTTTATTAAAATTCTTTATCGATATCATTTGTCGGATATGTCAGATAACATTGACAAAATCTATGTATTATAATGAATAAATTCTTTATCATCATCCTTTGCCGGATAAGTCGGATAAAATTGAGAGATTCTAACTATCAGAGTAAATAAATTCTTTGTAAATGTGTTTTGACAAATAGTTTGATAACACTGACCTAATCTAAGTATCATAGTAAATAAATTCTTTAACAACTTCTTTTGTCGGATAAATCAGATAACATTCACGAAATCTAAGTATCAGAGTGAATAAATTCTTTTATCATCGTACTTTGTCAGATATGTCAGATAAAATTGAGAAAATCTAAGCATCAGAATGAATAAATTCTTTGTCAGTGTCTTTTGACAGACACTTTTGGTAACACTGATAAAATTTAATTATCAGAGTGAACAAATTTTTTATTAACATTCTATATCGATATCATTTGTCGGATACGTTGGATAACATTGAAAAAATCTATTTGTTAGAATGAACAAATTCTTTATCAGCATCTTTTGTCGGATAGGTCAGGCTAAGTTGATAAAATTTAAGAATCAGAGTGAATAGATATTTTATGAACATCCTTTTTTCGGAAATGTCAGTTCACATTATCAAAACCTAAGTGCCAGAGTGATTAAACTCTCTATCAACATCTATTGTGAGATACATGGGATAACATTGATAAAATCTAAGTATCAGAGTGAATAAATTTTTTCTATCAGCATCTTTTTGGATAAATCGGATAAAATTGACAAAATCTAAGTATCAGATTGAATAAATTCTTTATCAACATCTTTTGCCGGATACGTTGGTTAACATTGTCAAAATCTAAGAATCAGAGTGAATGAATTCCTTATCAACTTCTTTTGTCTGTTACATAAGATAAAATTCACAAAATCTAAGTATCAGAGTGAATGAATTATCTATCAGCATCCTTTGTCGGATACGTGCTTAGCATTATCAAAACCTAAGTGTCAGAGTGATGACATTCTGTATCAACATCTATTGTCAGATACATCGGATAAAATTGACCAAAGCTAAGTATCAGAGTGAATAAAGCCTTTATCAATGTCTTTTGACGGATACGTTTGATAACACAGACAAAATTTAAGTATCAAAGTGAAAAAAAACTCTTTATTATCATTCTTTATCAAAAAAATTTGTCGGAGATGTCGGATAACATTGACAAAATCTTTGGAATGAATAAATTCTTTATCATCATCCTTTGTCGGATACGTCGGATAAAATTTAGAAATTCTAAGTATCAGAGTGTATAAATTCTTTGTAGATCTCTTTTGACCGATACGTTTGATAACACTGACCAAATCTAAGTGTCATAGTGAATAAAATCTTTATCAACTTTTTTTGTCGGATACATCAGATAACACTCAAGAAATTTAAGTATCGGAGTGAAGAAATTCTTTATCATCGTCTTTGTCAAATGCCTTATAAAATTGACAAAATCTAAGTATCAGAGTGAATAAATTCTGTATCAATGTCTTTTGACAGGTACTTTTGGTAACATTGATAAAATTTAAGTATCATAGTGAACTAATTCCTTATTAATATTCTTTATCGATATTATTTGTCGGATATGTCGGATAAGATTGACAAAATCTATATATTAGAATGAATAAATTCTTTATCAACATCTTTAGTTGGATAGGTCGGGATAAAATTGATAAAATCTAAGTATCAGAGCGAATAGATTCTTTATCAACATCCTTTGCCATAAATATCAGTTAACAGTATCACATCCTAAGTGTTAGAGTGAATAAATTCCTTATCAACATCATTTGTCAGATACATTGGATACAATTGACTAAATCTAAGTATGTGATTGAATAAATTCTTTATCAACATTCTTTCTCGGATACATTGGATAACATTAACAAAATATAAGTATCACAGTAATTATTTTTATCATCATCTTGTTTGTCAAATACATCAGATAAAACTGATAAAATATAAGCATCAGATTGAATAAAATCTTTATCGACATTCTTTGTTTGATACGTTGGATAACATTGACAAAATCTAAGTATCAGAGTGTATCAGAGTGATTAAATTCTTTATAAACATCTATTGACAGACAAATAACATTGAGAAAATCTTAGTATCAGAATGAATAAATGCTTTATCAACATCTTTTGTCAGATATGTCAGATAAAATTGAAAAAATGTAAGTATCAGATCGAATAAATTCTTTATCAACACCTTTTTTTGGATACGTTGGTTAACATTGTCAAAATATAAGTATCAGAGTGAATGAATTCCTTATCTACTTCTTTTGTCTGTTACATCAGATAAAATTCAAAAATCTAAGTATCAGAGTGAATAAATTCTCTATCAGCATCCTTTGCCGGAGGACGCAGGTTAACATTATCAAAACCTAAGTGTCAGAGTGATGACATTCTGTATCAACATCTATTGTCAGATACATGGGATAACTTTGACTAAATCTAAGTATCAGAGTGAATAAAACCTTTATCAATGTCTTTTGACCGATACGTTTGATAACACTGACAAAATTTAAGTATCAAAGTGAACAAACTCTTTATTATCATTCTTTATCGATGTCATTTGTCGGAGATGTCGGAGAAAATTGACAAAAGCTATGGAATTAATAAATTTTTAATCATCATCCTTTGTCGGATACGTCGGATAAAATTTAGAAATTCTAAGTATCAGAGTGAAAAAATTCTTTGTAAATCTCTTTTGACAGATACGTTTGATAACACTGACCAAATCTAAGTATCATAGTGAATAAAATCTTTATCAGTTTCTTTTGTCGGATACATCAGATAATATTCAGGAAATCTAAGTATCAGAGTGAATAAATTCTTTATCATCGTCCTTTGTCAAATGCCTTATAAAATTGAAAAAATCTAAGTATCAGAGTGAATAAATTCTGTATCAATGTCTATTGACAGGTACTTTTGGTAACACTGATAAAATTTAAGTATCATAGTGAACTATTTTTTATTAACATTTTTTATCGATATCATTTGTCGGATATGTCGGATAACATTGGCAAAATATATGTATTAGAATGAATAGATTTTTTATCAACATCTTTAGTTGGATAGGTCGGGATTAAATTGATAAAATCTAAGCATCAGAGCGAATAGATTCTTTATCAACATTCTTTGCCAAAAATGTAAGTCAACATTATCAAAACCTAAGTGTCAGAGTGAATAAATTCTTTATCAACATATTTTGTCAGACACATTGGATAGAATTGACAGAATCTAAGTATCAGATTGAATAAATTCTTTATCAACATTCTTCTTCGGATACATTGGATAATATTAACAAAATCTAAGTATCACAGTGGATAGTCTTTATCATCATCTTGTTTGTCAAATACATCGGATAAAACTGATTAAATATAGGCATCAGATTGAATAAATTTTTATCGACATCCTTTGTTGGATTCGTTGGATAACATTGACAAAATCTAAGTATCAGAGTATATTAGAGTGATTAAATTCTTTATAAATATCTATTGACGGATACATAACATTGAGAAAATCTTAGTATCAAAATGAATAAATGCTTTATCAACATCTTTTGTCAGATATGTCAGATAAAATTGACAAAATCTAAGTATCAGAGCGAATGAAATCTTGATCATCATCATATGCCGGATACATCGGTTATCCAGATAAAATTGACAAAATCTAAGTATCAGATTTAATAAATTTTATCTGCATCTTTTGTCAGATATGTCGGATAGCATTCTCAAAATCTATGTATCAGATCGAATGAATTCTTTATCAAGTTCTTTTGTTGGATACATCGGATAACATTCACAAAATCTAAGTATCAGAGCGAATGAATCCATTATCATCATCATTTGTCAGATACGCTTTATAAAATTGAGAAAATCCAAGCATCAGAGTGAATAAATTTGTTATCAACGTCTATTGACAGATACGTCTAATAACATTGACAAAATCTAAGCATTAGAGTGAATGAATTCTTTATTAACATTTTATTTATCGACATCATTTTTCGGATACGTCGGATTACATTGACAAAATCTATGTATTAGAATGAATAACTTCTTTATAAACATCATTTGTCGGAACGTCAGATAAATTGACAAAATCTAAGTATCAGAGTGAACAAACTCTTTAACAGCATCCAATGCTAGATACGTTGGATAACATAATCATAATGTAAGTATCACAGGGATTAAATTCTATATCAATATCCTTGTTGGATACATAGGATAACCTTGACAAAATCTAAGTGTCAGAGTGAATAAATTCATTATCGAAATCCTTTTCTGGATACGTCGGATAACATTATCAAAATCTAGGTATCAGAGTGATTAAAATCTATAGCAACATCCTTTTCTCGGATACATAGGATGAAATTGACAAAGTCTAATTGTCAGAGTGAATAAATTTTTTTTTACCAACATCTTTTGTCAGATACATTGGATAAAATTAACTAAATCTAAGTTTCAGAGTGAATAAATTCGTTATCATCGTCTTTATCGGATATATCAGATAACATTCATAAAATCTAAGTTTTATTAATTTTTACTTTATGCAAATTTGTATTGAATTTAGGTTAGACTGGCTATAGATGGCAGCACACCCGCTCAGACAAACAGTCATAGTGAGAGAGACATGCAAAAAGTTAGGTTAATTTAGGTTCACTTAGAGTGAGGCGCCATTCTAAGTGAACCTAAATTAACCTAACTTTTTGCATGTCTCTCTCACTATGACTGTGTGTCTGAGCACGTGTGCTGCCATCTATAACCAGTGTTACCTAGATTCAATGCAACGATGCATAAAGTCAAAATTAATGAAACTTATATTTTATGAATGTTATCTGATGTATCCCATAAAGACTTTGATAACGAAATTATTCACTCTGATACTTAGATTTTGTCAATTTTACCCGATGTATCTGACAAAAGATGTTGATAAAAAAAATTTATTCACTCTGACACTTAGATTTTGTCAATGTTATCCTATATATCCGACAAAGGATGTTGATATAGAATTTAATCACTCTGTTACTTAGATTTTGATAATGTTATCTGACTTATCCAGCATAGGATGTTGATAAAGAATTTGTTCACTCTGATACTTATATTATGTCAATTTTATCCGACGTATCCGACAAAAGATGTTGATAAAGAATTAAATCATTCTAATACATAGATTTTGTCAATGTTATCCGACGTATCCGAAAAATGATGTCGATAAAAAATTTTAATAAAGAATTTTTTACTCTGATACTTAGATTTTGTCGATGTTAGTAACTTATCTGTCAAAAGACATTGATAACAAATTTATTCACTCTGATACTTGGATTTTCTCAATTTTATCAAGCGCATCTGACAAATGATAATGATAGTGGATTTACTCGCTCTGATACTTAGATTTTGTGAATTTTTTCCGATGTATCCAACAAAAGAAGTTTATAAAGAATTTGTTCACTCTGATACTTAGATTTTGAGAATGTTATCTGACATATCAGACAAAAGATGCTGATAAAGAATTTATTCAATCTGATACTTAGATTTTGTCAATTTTATCCGGATAACCGATGTATCCGGCATATGATGATGATAAAGAATTTATTCGCTCTGATACTTGAATTTTGTCAATTTTATCCGACATATCTGACAAAAGATTTTGATAAAGCATTTATTCATTCTGATACTTAGATTTTTTCAATGTTATCCTATGTGTCCACCAATAGATGTTGATAAAGAATTTAATCAATCTGATACACTCTGATACTTCGATTTTGTCAATGTTATCCAACGTATCAAACAAAGGATGTCGATAAAGAATTTATTCAATCTGTTGCTTATATTTTATCAATTTTATCTGATGTATTTGACAAATAAGATGATGATAAAAATTATTCACTCTGATACTTAGATTTTGTTAATGCTATCCAATGTATTCGAGAAAGGATGTTGATAAAGAATTTATTCAATCTGATATTTAGATGTTGTCAATTGTATCCGATGTATCTGACAAAAGATGTTGATAAAGAATTTATTCACTCTGACCATTAGGTTTTGATAATGTTAACTGGCATTTCCGGCAAAGGATGTTGATAAAGAATCTCTTCGCTCTGATACCTAGATTTTTTCAATTTTATCCCGACCTATCGACAAAAGATGTTGATAAAGAATTTATACATTTCAACACATAGGTTTTGTTAATTTAATCCGACGTATCCAACGAGTCATATCGATAAAGAATGTTAATAAAGAATTTGTTCACTCTGATACTTAAATTTTATCAGTGTTACCAAAAGTATCTGTCAAAAGACATTGATACAGAAGTTTTTCACTCTGTTACTTAGATTTTCACAATTTTATCAGGTATATCTGACAAAGGACGATGATAAAGATTTATTCACTCTGATACTTAAATTTCATGAATGTTATCTGATGTATCCGACAAAGAAGTATACTTAGATTTTTTCAATTTTATCCTGACCTATTCGACAAAAGGCGTTGATAAAGAATTTATTCATTCTGATCCTTAGATTTTCTCCATGTTAACCTATCTATCCGACATATGATGTATGCAAATTCCTTTTCTTACATCTCTGATGTTTTAATAGACATTCTAAACGTTTGATATGCTGGCAATACTCTAAAAATAATGAACAAAAAACAATGTGATGCATAATATATTTTTAATGAAATAATGTCATGTAGAATATTAATACGAAAAAAATATGATATTATACATTATTAATATCAATGAACAACTTTGGACATTTTGAATCTGTTCCATAAAATAGTTCACCATATTCTCTCTTGATATTGTAGCTATTGTCTTCTCTTAGTTCGTAATCAGTAGAATAATCATTATACCATTTTGAGTCATACACAATTTTTCCTGGTGTGTCACCTACAGGTTTAATATGACTGTTTTCATATGACTTTTCATTGACTGTTTGTTTAATGATGGTAGTAACGTTTGCTGGCACTTTGTTTTTCATCGATTTATCTTTATATTCCTTATTGATATTTTCTACCATTACCCTTTTAATTTTTCCGGCAATTTCACTGTCTATTACAACATTATTTTTACACAGGTAACAGTTCTTGCACGTAGAAAAGATATGGTTTATGATATTAGTAGAAGACTACGCCTTTCTTTTCCCCTCTGCTTTCATTCGAATGCTAATACCTAAAAGATGACGATAGGATCTATCAATGGGTAACATGTTACCATAATCATTAGCAAGAAGATGTCCCTCTTCATCAACTATTATTTTTATGTTGGCATTCTCTTTGAGTGCAATCATCTCTGGAAATGATACTTTCGCATATCCAGAATTTGTATAATGGAAATTCTTGTGTACTCCAAAGAAATCTAAACTCTCACTGTCATGACAACGCATGCATACGTTTCCGATAGTGCTACCACTTTTACTTGTTTCTTAGTTCAAATACTTCTCCTTGTCAGCATTCACTGCTACAATAACACTATCATGTGAACATATTTTTACTGGGGGGTCATCCACATGTTCAATATGCATTCCGTCTTTTTTATTCTTTGGTTCGTTAACTGGTTGACCAATGTTAGTAACATTTGCTGGCACTTTGTTTTTCATCGATTAATCTTTATATTCCATAGTGACATTTTATAACAATGCCTTTTTTATTTTTCCGTCAATTTCACTGTCTATTACCACATTATTTTTACACAGGTAACAGTTCCGGCCCGTAGACAAGATATGGTTTATGATATTACTAGTAGAGTACGCCATTCGACTTTTGACCTTCCGTTGAATGCTAATACCCGAAAGCTGACGATAGGATTTAACACTAGGTAACATGTTACCAAAAGCACTAGCAAGATGATGCCCCTCCTCATCAACTATTATATTTATTTTGGTATTCTCTTTGACTGCAATCATCTCCGGAGATCTCAATCTCGCATATCCACCATCATAAGAGTTGAATTTTTTTAGTACTCCAAAGAAATTTAATTCCTCATTGTCATGACAATGCATGCATACGTTTTTGATAGTGCTACCATTTGTACATGTTTCATAGTTCAAGCGCTTCTCCTTGTCAGCTTTCAATGCTACACTAACAGTATCATGTGAACACACTTTTTTTAAAATGCTTCATCTTCAATTTTTTTAAAGATATGAGTTATGTCTGTATCCTTCCATTGCGTAAAAATTACTGATTTAATACATGCAATTAACTAGGTAGTGTCGATAACCCGCAAAAGAGTCCCAGTGGGAAAGTCGCGTCGTTCCTATGAACAAGCATAGAGCACGGTTGATAGAGCTGCAACAATATTTCATGTCATTTTAAGATACGTAAAAAAAGGTTGAATAATTTATCAGTCTAAAATATTCAGTCCAAAAAAAGTGATACTACAAACAGCATTTTTCTAATAGTAAAAGTTACGACTAAAATATCTATATTTTCTCATTTTGAGTTCGGAAAATATTAAATTTGAATTTTTTAGGTTTTAAGTATGTTTTATGTCATTCTAAGACATGTAAAAAAAATTCCATGTTGAAAAAAAATAAAAAAAAGTTAGAAACAACTTCAAAAAAGTATAATAGATGGGGGAGGGACCCAAAAAGTTGGGGCGAGGGGGCTCCTTGGAGGTTGGGGATAGGGAACCCTTAGAGGATGAGGTCCTTGGTGGTTAGGGTCATTGATGGTTGAGGTCCTTGATGGTTCAAACCCATAATCATGTCAACAGTTGATTTCTAAGGATTTCTAAGGATTGCACTAAATTTCTTTATAAAAACTATTTTCTTTGCATCTACATCTCTATTAGTATTAACGTTTTAGTATACTACAATGTCAGAGAATATTTTATATTGGCAACACTGCTCAAATGGTACATGTGTATTATGCAGAAGACACCCGAGAAGTAAAGCTAGGTCAAGGCCTAAGGTCATCTTGGGGCATATGACTCTATTAGTTTCAAATTTTTAGCATGCCCCAATGCTAAACCATTTTTCATATTGTCAACGCTGCTCAACTGGTATTTTTGTATCATATAGAACACAGCCAAGAACAAAAGCTTAGTCAAGTCCCATTATCACCTTTTCATCGTTATCAATTTCCATAGATTGATGTCAAAGATGTTATTCCAAATAAATTGCCTAAGAGTTACCACCCCCTTTGGGCTTGCCTTAACTGGTAAGCAGTTTAACCCTTTTTACTACTTTCATACAATCCAATTAAAATAAATCTCGAGCTCTGTTTCACCCCTATTATTCAATCACCAATTAAGATCATTCAGAACAGAATTTGCCGATGGAATACCTTTATTCGCAAATTGAATTAGTTTTTACGCAAATGATACAACTTTTTGGTCTCTAATAACGTATGTAATCATTAAGCCTTCTGTTGTATGCTAATAGCCGAAAGCTTGGCTGTTAACCAGCTAGGCTGTTAACCAGCTAGGCTGTTAACCTAAGAAACCCGTCTGGTATGCACGTACCGTCTGTAGTAATTGACACCTGCCCGTGGTAAGGCATGTACCGTTGAAACTGCACGCATTTTCATGCCCCAGGCTTGTAGGTTCCGAATATATAGATGCATTACTACTGGCAGTCCGGTATAAGATTAGTATCTCGCTCCCCGTTCCCATAAAATTTATATTTTACACATTTGCTTAACCACAGCTTATCGTGACCCACTGACGCACATAGCTGGGAAGTGGTAATTTTTCAATTTCCTATTAAGCATACACCTGCCAGGATATGTTCCTTATCTTAATAAAAAGTGGTATTTCTAAACTTTTGTATTTGCTTCTTAATATTTTACTAAATTCGAGATTGACTTAATTAGAAAGCGTCACCATACTTGGACCTGATTCATTAGCGTTCAATGAAATAACACTTGGACAAAGGTCAACTACATTAGGGGAATTGAACTTTACTCTATTAGGTTTTAATAATTTATCGTAGATAGAGTTCAACCCAAAATTCACCTGTGTCACGATTCAGAGCTATATTCTTGATAGTATTTTCTTTATTTCAGGAGTTTCACAAAAATTTTGCTTTAAATCCGGTCCCTAGAAGTCAAAGAGACATCATCGAACAAAATAAAATGGTCTGGAAAATTGAAAATATGTTCCAAAAGGGCTTAAATAAAATCATCAGACTTCCAATCTTGCTTTGAAGCCTATGAAATAGAATCTTTATGCTGCAATAATCTCATTTCCAAATTCTGGTTAGCACGTCACACATATGAGCTTCCGCAAGTACATGGGATTTGATAGACCCCACTTTATTATCCCAATGAAGATAGATCCTTCCCAGAATTTAGAAAATTATCCAAAGTATTATCAAACAGTTTGTGGTAACAAACTGTAAGTAAGGAGCGACCTGGCTCAATAGTAACCGAAACTCTAAAAAACGGAATTTTGATACCGATAGATGCATCAAAAGAATCAGATTCATATGCTTATTTGAAATATATAAGTTTCATTGAGTCTAGTTCTTGATAACCCACTAAAAGCTCTGTAAATTTTTTAATTGTTTTGTGTTCATTATCTCTGTAAATTTTCATTTTTTAAAGGAGAACATCAAGAAAAGGAAGTTTCCAATTCTCTTCTAATTCAACAGTAAAATTTAAATCCAACCCCCCAACAATTAAGATGTTCCAAAAATCCTTTGAATTCCTCCTCCCTATAATCCGATACTGAAACTATGTCATCTATATACTGGCCTCAAAAAATATGTTTTAAAAAAATATGAATCTAACGCAATTGTTTCAATAGTTTCCACAAAAATATTAGCTACTAATGGAGATAAAGGGACCCTCATCGGTAAACTATTTACACGTTTCAAAAATTCCCTTCTGAATAGAAAAGATTACAGAACTTATCAAAAACCTTACTAATTATATAATTACAGACACTTCCAAATCTGTTTTGCCACTAATCAAGTCCAAATTTCTTAACAGGTATCTTTCTAGAAGAGTTTCAGCTGTTTCTATATCAATATTTGTGTACATTGATACAATGTTGAAGCTTGAAAACAAAGAACTTGAAGAAATTTCTACTTTTTCAGTTTTTCAACCAAATTCGAAGAATTCCTAATATACAAAATTGTTTAGACAAAAGTGGCTCACAGATTGACACAAACCACTTGCTTAAGCACTTGTTGGTGACCTTGTACTTGACATAATTGGTTGTAATGGTAGGCTACGCTTATGGATTTTGGGAAGTCTATATAACTTAGGGCACAAAGAACTGCGTGGCAGGCATTAGTAGCAAAGTTGAGGCGTAATTTTTCCTTTCATTTTTCAAACACTTTAATTCGTGCTTAAACTTATTTTTTAAAAAGTCTGTCGGATTATACAATAGCTTTTTGTAGCTTTTCGTATAGCTTTTTGTATCCAGTTCATTAGCGTTGAATGAACGAACACTTGGCCAGAGGTTAACTACATTGGGTGAATTGAACTCAACTATATCAGACTTTAATAAATTATCATAGATAGATTTCAAACCAATTCACCTATGTCATGATTTAAAACTATATTCTTGAATAAAATTTTCTTAATTTCAAGAGTTTCACGAAAATTTTGCTTTAAACCCCGGTCCCTAGGTTTCTGTCCAATTGTTAGTTCATTCAACGCTAATGAACCAGATCCAAGAAGGTCAAAGAGACTAGCTTCCGCTTTTGCTATGAAAAGAATTAGATTATTAGACAATATGTAGTTTTTTTTATTTCGTATATAAACTATCTTTTTTTAATTGTTTTAGTTTAGTTTTAATACTGACGACGGTCACTGCATATTTGACCGAAATATCTAGTATTTTTTTGTGTTATTATATCACTGTTTGTGAAAATCACTGTCTATTAAAAGGATTTTATCCCTATTTGTACTCTCTATGTGTATCTCCCTATATCCTATTTGTAATCCCTATAAATACTTTTATTTATCGTCACGAAAAGGCAGTGTGGTCTCCGAAATTATCTGCGTTATATTTATGGAGATTATGTGAGTAGTATCACATCACTGCTTCCGATGACATGCCCTCCATTTTTCCGACAACATGCCCTCACTTTTCCCATAGAATTACTGTGACATGTCCCTCTGACGTCACGGCAACTACAGGAAAATAGCATTGGATTTCAAACGCATGATAGGGGAATTAACAGGTGGAACAATTACAATAGAACGAGATAACACTTTTAATAGTGGTTTATTTAAAAGGTTGTATAAAACAAAAGAAAGTCACGTCATTAGTATGTATTTACCATTTTTAAGATTATTTAGATTTCGTCAAGATGTTAATCATGTTTTTAGAGGCGTTACACATCAAGTTATATTTAAAAGAAACGATTTTTCCAGTATGATTATAAAATATGGAGCTCAGAATTTTAAAGTAGACGTAATGCATTTATCATGAATGTTACCAGAATTACACCCCAGTTTACCCATAGCAACTCAATTAGAAGCCCTATTAACGAAGAAGGCAAAACAATTAAAAGCTGGATTAGGAAAGGGCAGCTCATTTGAATTAATATGGGAAGTATACATTACCTATAAAAGTGAAAATAAAACGGATAAAGAATTAACATGGAGGTACAACTACAATTGTTGTCGTGCTACAGAGATATGAAAAAGATAACAGTTATACGCAAAACAATCTGGTATTTGACCATAGGAGCACTAATAGATTTGAAGTGAGAGTAAATGAATATAAATATCTACAAGAAGATTTTAAATGTGATTTCAGTGATGCTAATGAAAATTATTCTAACGCTTACCAACGATTTTTACAGTTAGGATATAAACATAAAAATTCTGACAGTGGAACAATTGTAAGTTACGATGCCTTTAAAACAGCATATCCTTTATTTTGTTTTGGTGTTTCAAAGCATGAATCGAATATTTTATCGGTATTCGATTTAATCGGTATATCGAATATTCGATTCAAAGCATGAATCGAATTTTATTATACAGATATTAAACTTTTATTAGATCAAGTATTCGCTATTCAATACAACATTTACTGCGAAATATTTTCAGAAAGAAAAGCAATCATGAAAGTAATTGAAAGTAAAATATATGTTAATAGATCATATTATCAGAATTTGTGCTTTCGCTATGTTACCCCTTGCTTCTTTATGTCATGGCACAGTTCTGATTGAAAAACTTGAAAAATATCTAAGAATAACAGAAAGAAAGGCTGAGTATAAAACTGCTTTCCTTCTATTTAGAATTACTTGTTATAAATAAATCGGCCAAATTGATCGGCGAAGAAAAAATTAAAAGAGAAAATGAACTACGGAAAACATTACAGTTTTTTCCTCGTGAAAAATATTTAAAACAGGTAACATTAAATGGTTATAAATATTATAAAGTCCAAGAATAATATTCAAAAACAATAAAAGAAATTTAAAAAAATTTTTGCGAAACCCATCCCCTTTTTTTCGAAACCCATTGCCTGTTGTCAATTTACTTTTTTTTTTAAACTTTTGGTGATCTCTGATCAGTCTGTTTACCCATAGCAACTCAATTAGAAGCTGGATTAACGAAGAAGGCGGAACAAACAAAAGCTGGATAGGGGAAGGGCAGCTCAGTTGAATTAAGATGGGAAGCGTATAATACCTATAAAACTGATAATGAAACTGATAAAGAATTAAAATGGAGGGTAGTTAGTGAACGCTATAATACAACTAAAATATTTGTTGTGTTACAGAAAACGAAAAAAGATAACAGTTATACGCACAACAATATGGTATTTGACCATATGAGGACTAATAGACTTGAACTGAGAGTAAATGGATATAAATATCCAAAAGAAGATTTTAAACGTGATTTCAGTGATGCTAATTAAAATATTTCTAACTCTTACCAACGACTTTTACAGTTAGGATATAAACACAAAAATGTTGACAATTGTAATTTGTTGACAATTTTATGTTGACAATTGTTGACAAATGTTGTGAACTGTTGTCAAATGTATGTTGATGTTGACAAATGTATGTTGACAAATGTTGACAATTGTAAATTTTAACTGACAATTGTAAAAATGTAAACAATTGTAAGTTACAATGATTTTAAAACAATATATCCTTTATTTTGTTTTGATGTTGAAAGCATGAATCCAATATTTATCGAAGTGGATCAACTGCTTATAGAGAAATTAAGCTTTTATTAGATCAAGTACCTACTAATCAATACAACATTTACTGCGTTATATTTTTAGAAAGAAAGCAATCATGGAAGTCATTCATAGTAAATTATATGTTAATAAATAAATTATTTTCGGTCTTAAAATTTGTTTAATAAAATCATCAAATAATAAATGGAGAAACTTTTAAGCGAAATGAAAATGAAAAATAAATACAATTGAACTATTAAGAAAGAAAACTTGGGTTTACAACTGAATACACAATCAAAAGAATGAAATGTGTAAAAAACTAGATATGGAAAGAAACTCGTTATTATTATTGATTTTAAAAGTGAAATGGTTGACCTATTTGCACCTAAGCGATTTTATTCTAAGGCTGCTGATCTTGAAAAGAAATTTAAAAAATTAAATAAAGGTATGATTTTAAAGATTATTGAAAGAAAAAATAAAGGTAATTTAAAATATTTAGTAATTCATATCCACTAAATTTTAACTTATATTAAATTAAGGCATTTTTATCAGTAGTGTAGGAAAAATATTGAATATAAGTAAAATATGCATCAATTTCTTATGTCACAAGACCTGTTTTGATCGTAAAAATTACGACGGAAAATGCTTGAAAATGCAGATTTTTCATTTGAAAATCGTGAAAATTGTGTTGAGAATCGGGTTGATTGGTGAGGTATCTAGTGAGGCGGTTCCTGTATTCACTATAGTACTGTAGCGCTAGTGATTGTACATTTCGCAAGCAGAGAAACAGCATTTCAAGTATATAAACTTAAGTCGAGGCTTGCCAGCTCAGGTGTTTTTGTGAGTGAATTTCTTACAAAGCGAAAAAAGTTGATATTGGAGACTGCGACAGATAAATTTGGGGTTGAGGATGTATGGACAGACAAGGGGTGAATTTTGGCTCATTTGCTTGGTGAAACTGTTACACAAAATATTCGTTCTTGTCAACTACGTTCTGATAGATATTCGTTTTTTTTTGTGTGTAGTGCATTTCGATTTTCATTATTTCAGTGAATCCATTTATTTTGGGAATTGATTTTTGTCCTTTGTTGTTTAATTATTATACTATTTTGCTTGTTCTGTATTGTTGTCTCCTTGTTGCGCCGTTTCTTCATTAATACCATTTGCTTTTTTTTTTTTTTTATTTATTATATTTTGTTTCGGAAAAATTGGCGTTTTTTTAGAATTGTTGATTTTGATGTGTGAAAATTACCGGCACGTGTATTGAGACACACATGAATAATTTTTTTTGGATTGAGGATATTTCAGATGCCCGGATTGGTCAAGATGCGAATATACCATTTGTTAGTTTAAAACCGATGCAGAAAAGTTCTTAAATTGTGCCCTCGAAGATTTTATGGCATGATTCTCCATGCCTATGTTCGTAGAATTGCCACTTGACTACTAGGTATCATAGTGTTCTGCAATTTATTGAAGATTCTGCGCAGAATATTGATTCAATTGCTTTTTGAAAAATATTTATTAGTTCAGACTAGTCTCTTTTGTCATTTTTTTCCAGGTTATTCGTTGGAGGTAAAAATTGAAAGTCCATGAAATGCGGACCCTTAGGATTTTTGGTAAAGACGAATTTGAATTGTTCTGTAAGATATAGTTTGATAAGTTGGTTTGAAGGAAAGATCGAGCGTTTTTTTTGTGTTGAATTAAAAATTGAAAAGAAAAACATAATTATTTGTCTGGTGTATAGGCCGCCTAGCACTCGCTTGGACAAATTCATTGAATGTTTTGATCTGTTAATCTCTTGTATGTCCCGTAGTAGTTTAGATTTTATCTTCATAGGAAATTTTAATTTTAACTTGCTAGATTTGAATGGTGAGAATTTATGAATGATAAATGATAATTAATGAACACTTGCATTTTTTTTTAAAAAAGAGTAGAGTATTTTTTGTTAGGGGGGTAAGGAGCCGTGATTTAGAGACAGAAGGTACATGTTATCATTCATTTTCTTTGTTATTATCTCTTTTTTCTTTTTCTTCCTTATTTTCTTTTCTTTCCTTCTTTTTTTTCTGTGTTTTATGAGAATGTTCATAAGTACGTGTTAAAAAGAAGTAAAAAATTTATTTAAAAATTTAAAAGTTATTTTTTAAGTAAGTTGAGATAGTTTGTGGTAACCACCCAGTGCCAGAGCATTTATGTCTTGCCATGGGCGGTTATCTATTGATCATGTTTAACTAGGTCGTTTTAAAGTAAATTAATCTAACTGAATCTAATATAAAGTTTAAAGATTTTAGGGAATGTTGAAATAGAGGCTGAACTTAATGATAATACACTATTTGCATTCAGGTTATCAAAACCTGAGAGTGTGTGGACCATCTTAAGAGTGGTTAGGATGCTAAGATTGAACTTTCAGGGAATGATGAAAAGGGTGTTGAACCCAACCAAAATGTATTGTGATCATCCAGGCTGTCAGAATGACATCTTTTCCATCCCACACCTAGGAAATGCCAGCCGGCAAACGCAGGAAACGCAACTAAGAAATGTATCTGACATATATTTAGTTTCTTATTTAATTTTAGTCATATGTAATCTTTTGAACATTTCTTCCTTTAGATTCTTATTTGATTATATTAGCTATAATTTTGTTTTTTATCAAAATATTATTATAAGCATCATATTCTTCAAGAAACTCAAAACAAACAAAATTATTATGAACAAGAGTCTGGATACTATCCCCCCTCCCTAACCTTAGACCTTTTTAAATCTATTTTGTCATTTTTGCTTAACTGAGAACCAAATTTATTTTAAAAATTTTATTTACAATTGTAATGTTGAAAATAAAAAAAATCCTTGCTAAATAAATCTTGACTTTTGAATTCTTGAGATATCCTGGACTTTATATCATTATGTATTAAACATTTAACTTGTTTTCATTAGCTCATTCCAGTCACTTTTATTATTATATTGGTGTATTTAATATGTATGTTTCTCTTCTGTTTTGAGAAACTAAAGCATGCAGTTTAAAATATATATAGTTTTCAATTCAACACAAATGAAAAAATAATAGAAACTATTTTTGAGTTTTGTTTCAATTGACAAGGGGTGCTCTTTACTTATAGTTTGTTGCTGTATACTGTTTGACCTGAGTCAACTTGTTTGAACTAAATCTTATGTTGATGTTCCCAAATGTCCCTCTTAGGGAGGGGAGGGGGGCAAACCGTTTGGGAAGCAAGAAGACATTAAACTTTGCATGTAAATAGGAAATGATAAACATTATTATTTTAAAATATTTGAAAATTACTATTCAAATTTTGTGAAAGCAATGCTGCTGGTATCACTTGCCATACCCTACTCCTAGAAATTTCATGGTAAATCCCAAGATGCCCAACCCCACTCTTGGTTATCCTACATAAAAATATATTATCGCAGTGGAAGGGGTGGGATCAACCCCTAGCACCATTAATAAAAGCAAGACCCAAAGTGTTTCCGGGAATCACGAGGGATTTGAGATCAGCTTTTTGCAATGAGTGTGCCACCATTAGGTGGCCAATTTGAACTGTCTTTAAAATTTGAATGTTCAAAATGTAGTTTTCGATTAATCAAAACACAATAATAAAAATGATGTTTTTTATAACCCACCAAATACAATGATAAAACTGTAGAGTAAACAAAAGGAAAAGAAAAAACAAACAAAAACACAATCATAAACACACAATCCTAATACAACATGAATAAATTAATAAAATTCAAAAAAGGGCCAAAGAGGGACAAAAACACCAATTATTTGCTGAGATTTAAAACTTAAATCTGCAGATGTTTCTTCCAATCGCGAGGGTGCATCATCAATGTCAAATTTAGAAACAATACTATGGTTCCTGTGCCAGCGAGGTAAACGACTCGTTGTTGTTTTTTTTGCATTTTTGCCAGTTTTAGTGCAACCATTTATAATGTCGACTCCGAAGTCCGAATTCGGCCCTTTGTGGGTTTGTGATAGTGATCTTTTTGAAATAAAATATCTTATCTTATCTTAAACGCAGCAGATATTTACAATCCTTAAAATATCCTGAACTTATTCTCTTCGTATCCTTCTTGCGAAGGAGGAAAGGAAAACCAGAAAGATAAAAAGAGCAGGGGCACAAAAACTAGAATAAAGACGGCAAGTCCTTTTAGGTTATACCAACCATGATTAGGTGAAATTTTTCCGTGACCAACCCGCATACTTTTGAGCATGCTGGACGTAATAGTGGAGCAAGTTGTCGAAAGTGACGTAGAAAAAGATAGACCTAACCATTTAATACTTGCTGAACATGTTATAGTTGAAGAACTCAAGCAAAGAAGCGATGCTGGTGGAGGACTCCCAAAACACAAAAACTCACATTTGACAGCATTAACTGATAGGTCTACTGCGGACAGTGCATCTGAAAGCAGGACAAATTTTGCAATTAGACTATGCTTTGTCTGGCTAAGAAGCAAAATATCGTCAGCATAAGCAACGTGACTAATGCCTAAACTATCATTGCAAAAACTGACGGTTGAACAAGTCGGAGACACGAAACTAAAACACACTTAAATATACTGGGAGATAACACGACACCTTGCCTAGTGCCTTTTTTAGCAGGAGTATGCTCCTTGACTGTACCCTTCCACTTCACCCTAGCTGAAGAATTAGCACACCAATACTTAAGCACGGAAAAAAAAAGAAAGCTTAATGCCAGACGCTGCTACAGAAAACAAAAATCTGAATGAATTAAATTGTCAGAAGCACTATATATATCAACAGTCATACAATTTTTTGTTTGACTGGGACTTTTCGGGGACATTTTTGAGCAACAGCTTGTTTTATCAGCCATCCCAATCAATATGGTGAGCGTGACCGCAGCCCTTAACTTTTCTAAAACCAAGCTGGAACGGCGTAAAATCACACTTGAAGTTAATGGAGGGTAGCAGCACATATTCAAATAGCTTACTAACCAAACAAGATGCAGTGATAGGACGGTAATTAGAGTAAGCACTTGGGTCCTTGCCCCTCTTAAGAATTGAAAATATGCAACCGGACAAAAAACTATCTGGCACAATGGACTGTGCCAAGCACATCTGAAACACAATAAGTAAAAATGTTTCAGTAGTTCAGGAGAATCAAAAGCAAAAAACTTGAAGGAAAGACCATCACCATCGAGAGACTCAGACTTATTCACTTGCTTAAGAGCTCGGAGTATAATATCAGATTCCACCAGCACTACTTGAGATTGGTTAATTCGAACTGAAAGGATGATTTTGGAGATTAACATTAAATAAAATGTTACTGGTTTAAAGTGTTCACCTCCATTTAATGAAGGTGAAAACTTTACACTGTTTATAACACGATCCCAGGATTTCTTGTTGCAGGGATCATCCCAGGCATTTAGTCTCTTACTCTACGCAGGGATTACTTGTACTTTCGTTTGGGCTACTGCTTTATTTGATGGAGTGAACCAGAACGAAGACGATCACAGGCTATCCACAAGCGGAAAGGACTTAGCTTTTTCTTTAGCCATCTTCCAATTAGTATCAGCCTTCCATAAAGGATCACGATTACCCGTTCGCACGCACTCAGAGGGGACAGCTTTTCTTAGCGGCAGACTTGAGGCAGAACACTATTTGCTGATAAAACGAGTTTTTTTTTATTCCAATATTCACGGACCAGGTACTTCAAAGTATCTGATATGCCGCTATTCATTTACCTCGTTCAATGGCCTCGAGGTTTTAAATGTCTATTGAGCCTTCTTTTGAAGGTGTCAACAGAGGGATTTGCAGATAATATCCCCAGGAAGATCATTCCAGATAGAAGTGCAACGCCGGATGAAGCTGTTCCTCAAGTACTCGGTTTTCGGCGCATCCTACTTTAGATAATTGGACCGAGCTGTGTGCCTTCGTGTCTGCCTTGTCGGCTGGACAAAGGGGGGGGGGGGGGGGCAAAATTCGAGAGTGCTCGTCTGAGGGAGGCAAATTCATGTACTTGTAGAAAACAGCCATCGACGCTACATCAAACCTTTCAATTAGAGGCTGGAGTGATTCTTGTGTAGAGGCGCAGCCCGCCCTATTTGTCCTATTCTGGATCTTCTGAAGTGGTGCCAACAGCGTTTTCGGAGCACCAGCATATAGCGGGCATCCATATTCAGCTATGGGTCTGATGCAAGACTTGTAGAGTGGGATGACCGAGCAAGATGGAAGAAGGTTTTTGCAGCGAAGAGTAACTCCCAGCTTTCTTGGGCAGGAGGTTCTCACCCGATCAAGGTGGTTGTTCCAAGAGAGATCGGTGGAGAAATGAATCCCCAGTAGACGAAGCTCGTCGACTCTCTTTATAGCTTCATTTTTGAAGATGAAACTGGGGTGTTCACGTGGCACCTTTGATCGGGTGATTAGAAGCTCCTTTGTTTTCGATGCATTGAAGTTGATCATCCATGCATCAGACCACTTTTCAATTTTCAAAAGATCCATCTGTAGGGAAAGGGAGGCTTGTGTTGGGTCTTCGTGTTTAGAGACGGCTGAGTGTGTCGTGGTATCATCGGCAAAGTGATGCAGAGGGTTTGCGAGGTTGTCTCCCATGTCGTTTATGTAGATAAGGAAAAGCGTAAGTCCCAAGACACTGCCCTGGGGTACCCCTGCTTTCACTGGATATTCGCGGGAAATAAACCCGTCAAGAACAACCCGCAGTGAACAATCGGAAAGAAAGCTCTCAATCACTTTTAACAGACATCCACGAACACCATACACATAGAGTTTCTTTAGCAGGCCACGGTGAGTTGATATCTATCCACGTTGAAGTTCTATATACAGATGTCTGCAATAAGTGGAATATATAAGCTATCTCAGAATTCTCAGTTGATGCCATTTTGATACCCTTTGGACTAAAATTGACATTTTACAAGGCAAAATAAAAGATGATGCTACTTTGTTTCATATTTATTTTTTTGTTAGCAATAACAGTAGAAACGTCTATTTCCATTCCTAATAAGCTTTCTTCCGACATTTTTCGACACATTGGCTCAATACGATCCCACTCGACAAAAGAAAAACACAACAAAGATATAGCATCATTTTCCAAATAAACACGAAATTTAATATTTCTCAAGTTCGCAACTTTTGATATGGGACTTTAAACTTGAAAAATTTGAAATGTTTCCAATCACCATAAAATTTTGCATAATGTCATCAAAACTTCTTTTTAGAGTTTTGGTTACTATCAGCATGAATCGCACCTGACAATTTGTTACCATGAACTGTGTAATATAAAAACAAACAACAGAAAATCTGATTTTTGCATTTAAGTGTCGATAACAAACGTTCCTGGTGTCGCCTGCTTCTCCTGCTGGTATATTTCCTAACTTTATTCATGAATAATCTGTCCACCTCTGCCTCTCCTTTTTTGTGGTGGAATATGAATGAGATAACATGTTATGACGTCATAGCATACGTCACAAAAGAAAACACTTTCTGCAATAAGAAGGCAGCTACCACATCTCTCATAGAACATCTCTCAATAGAAGAACATCTCCCTGAGATGTTGTTCTATGAGAGAACATCTCTCTCATAGAACATCTCTCAATAGAAGCCCACGTCTCTCCTTTTGAGACTTAGTTAGAATGGAAGTAGATTAGAACTTAATTCGGATATGGAAAGTGCATATTTTGCACGTTTTATCTCGTTTGTTCAGTAGTTACTACTATTTTCAAAATATTTATGCAGATTGGATTTGCCGGTCAATGCACGTACATGAACATGAATTTTTTAATATACACAATTAAAAATGTTAAAGGGACATATAAAAATCTGGGGAAGGGGGAACCCCACTTTCAAATTTATCTGATAGTTCGGATAAATTTCACTTGATAGCTCAGACAACTAGATAAACTCAGATAAACTTAAGGATTTAGAAGAAATTAGGTTTTTTCTCTCAAGCTAAGTGCCTGTGTCTGTCACACCTCATTTTTAAATTCATTGTGGAAAATGCTTTACTCGAGCCTTATCTTTTCTCTGTTATTTGATACCCTTTTTAAGCTGGTGTTAATGTGAATAAGAGAAACACTAACCTTTATTAGGACTAGTGCCATACACTTATTGTATACTTGATCTATTCTGAATTAAAGTTATCTACAATTCTTTTGTGGCCAACAGAAAATAGGATTCTGAAGTTTTGATTTGATTACACCAGCCCCAAGGATATATCAGCTATTCCTGAGTTTTAGTCCAGCGTATACAACCCCTGAAAAGGATTAAATATAAATAGAGTTTTTTTCAACTGAATTTTAGCTTAAACAAAAATAAAGTTTTTCTCAAAGTAAGGAGCGACATTAGAACTAAACCGAACAGAAATTGTTCCGTATATGAAAGGGGATGCCCCCCTCCTCAACACTCACTCATTACGCTAAAGTTTGACTCTTTGTCACAAGTCTACTTTTTAAAGTAATTAAAAACTGCAGTGAAGGACTGTAACTATGTTCTTGGATGCATTACTATTTGATTTCCAGGCTATTTTGAACGAAATTGCTCTCTTAAAATTGATCAGATTTGTTCGGGGGAAGGGCTGCTAAAATGGACTTTGGGGCTCCAATCATCTTTGAATCTTGCTTGGGGAATTTAAATTTTCAATTTCTAATCAAAAAAGCCCCTCCTTAGTTTCTACAGCCACTTCCTCACTACAAATTGGCTCTGGGGAAGAAAAATAACTTAATACTACATTGAAAGCTCGTTTCACATAACCAAGTGGCAGCGGCAGCGCAAGAGCACTGTCACTGGTAGTTAATTTGCTATATAAGAGAATATGCAAAATCAACATACTTTTTAATTCTACATGCAAAAGTGTTAAATAACATTGTACGCCATCTATTTATTTACCAGATCAATGTCCTTTTTCGCCTTTATATGAATTTGCTTTCGGTTACTCTCTAAAGTCATCTTTTCCCTTTACGTAAATTCATATTTCGTGATTCCTTAATGCAAAGGCCGTATCTAGGGGGGGGGGGCTAGGGGGTTTGAACCTCCTCCCCCCGAAATGTTTTTCTGACTCATAAAAAAGTAACAAAAATCGATATAAACAAATTTTTTATGCATTTTTTGAGTTTTTTATACCCCCCCCCCCCCCCCGAAAAAATTCTTATGTAAAACACACCCCCCCCCAAAAAAATCCTGAATACGGCCCTGCTTAATGCATTGGCGTTTCGAGGTTTAAATGTGATTGAAATGATACAATGTCTTTTTATTGATAAGTTCAGGATGTCAAAATGTTATAAATAAAAAAATCGTTATAGTTTGTTAAAATTAGCCCAATAAATTCATTATCCCCTTAATTCCTCCATATCCTCCTTAATTCCTCCGTATAGCCTGCAATATATGCACGTTTTCTTGTTTTTGTATGTTCTGCAGTCCCTTCATAATTTGTTCATGTTAAGTTCCTGCCGATTTGCTTTTAATTTTTTTTGTTGACTGAATGCGCAAGTTGATAATTAAAAGTGAGTTTGTTTCCTATATATTGTGATTGACCATTACTTAGCCCTTCTTAGGCTAAGGTAAGGTTGGAAAGATCTTAGTATATTTAAAGATCTAGAGATATAAGTAAAGATTTTACATATTTGACCAGGAAGAAGAGGAAAATCATAACAATAGAAAGCCTTTAGTTGACCTAAAGCGTTTGTCCGTAAGTGATACCATGGAGTTTCGGAGACTGGGACTGCTGGAATTTGATACCATTGAAGACGAGATGATTAGCATTTGCCAGATTAGTACTGCTCAGAACCATAAATTCTATTTTTTTTTTATGTTGACCCGTAGTCTTATCCTTTTAGACTGGGCCACTTGGAGGCAAAGATTCTCTTGTAAACCTGTTAGCGTGCTTCTTTGGAGCAACTTGTCATCTGCATAGGAAATAAAACTGAGATTCAGGCCCTCCAGAAAAAAAGTCCCTTTCTGAAATCAATAGCAAAACTGAAGATGAAGCAGAACCTTGTTGAACTCCCTTAAAAAGCTCAATGGGCTCAGAACGCTTTTGGCTATGGCGTCTGGCGATTATTTCCCATTCCAAAACAAGACGGATGTGTGAGTCGATGCACTAATCATGGAGAACTATGACAATGCAGGGATCTACTCCTAAATCTAAGAGGCTCCAAAGCGCTTCCGAGTGCACGATAGAGTCTAAGGCTGCAGAAATGTCAACCCTGCAGAAAACAGTGGCTTTTTTGCCTCAGATATAATTTTTATTAGTCTCCTTAGTGGACAATGTATCTGTTCACAGCCCAACCCATTCCTGAGTCCAAGTTATTTCTCTCCCATCAAAGTATGTGACATAATATGGGACAGCAGTGTCATCTCAAATACCTTGATGACAACTGACGAAACTGTGATTGCCCTGTAGCTTCAACAAAGCAGTGCAATTGTGGAGTTCAGCTCAATGGATGGTTGTGCAAACACGTTTTTGTAATGGTTTACCCAAATTTCATTAGAAACGGGAATTTAAATATCAGCGACAGCCCTGTTTGATTGGAATCGCTTTCACACGATGTTTGAGTCACTCCTACAATCATTGGACAACTCCACTTGTTGTGCTTGCTCATTCTCGAAAGTACGATTGAATTCTTTTTATGGCATATCAAAGGTACTGAAAAACTACTCCAGAGCGGGGCCTGTCGCAATCCTTCCATAATTTGTACCAAAATTTAGATCTATTCTTGACAAAATTGATATATAGGTTATCCCCATCCTTTTTTATGAGTTTTAAGACTGGGACACTGGCGGATTCCGCAAACTTCATCCAGTATACGATTTTGGAGCAAAAGATAATCATGGAAGTATAGCTTCACTTTGACCATGATCAAGCAAGGTGGAACGGTAATTTGATTTTAGCATGAGTCAATTCGAAGACATGTTTGTAGAAGGATTTATCTATTCTGCGCCATTCACCTTTTATATACAATGGTCGCCAGGGGCACCGCTTGTGGATCGAGAACGGTACCAATAAGCTAATTCCAAGAATATTGCCACAATTGTGCTCAGGGTCTACAACGGCTTTGATCCCCATCGGGAGTTGGAAATTCACATAAAAACGATCGATATCTTATGTAGCCAAGGATGCACTATGAACAAAAGTAAAGCATTGAGATTTTGGGACAGAAAAAAATCGCATGAATCAATTATTTATTAACTTAAAACTTTCAAAGAACGTTGACGGGGAATGTTGAACTTAATTAAAACACAACTAGCAGCATCCCAGTTATGAAAAGGGCATATCTGCTATATCTCAGGAACAGCTAACTGCTTAGCTGTTCATGAAATTAA
Source organism: Artemia sinica (assembly GCA_027921565.1). Taxonomy (NCBI): domain Eukaryota; kingdom Metazoa; phylum Arthropoda; class Branchiopoda; order Anostraca; family Artemiidae; genus Artemia; species Artemia sinica. The sequence continues at coordinate 4,204,907 of CM051269.1, forward strand.
ATTGAATATTCAAGTGCAACTTAAAGCAAACGTAAATTACTAAAAACAGGAGTTTGGCTACTGCCCCTTTTGCAACCCCTAACAGTACAAGCTCTAAGACCTCTTACGTCATTTGAAATTTACTGAAAACAAAATATATTAAAAAGAAATATACATTCACACCTTGAAAAACAAACAAAATACAGTTTCTACCTTTCTACAGTGTCGTATGCTGGTTATATTGAACAGTGTTTTATCTTGAACGGTTGAGGCTTCCAGGAATTAATTTCATAATATATTAAATGTTCTATTTATTTTCTTTTGTTCTTTCCAGTCAGCTTGATTATTACAGAGAGGCACATTTAATTTGTCATTGATGTTTTGAAAAACTTAAACAAACTTTACAAAATACTTTTGGTTTTCAATAAAACGCAAACGAACTTCTACAGTTAGGGGTTGGGGAAGAGAGCAGTTGAAAAATTCCTCTTTCTAGTAATTTGTGTTTGTTTTAAATTTGACTGGAATTTTCATTTTATTTTACTTCTTTTAAGATTTATTTATTCTTCTATATCAGTAACTGTTGTCCCAATGTTTGATGTGATCATTTATTTTAATTTCTTTTCATTTTGGTTTCAAAAATCTTCGATAGTAATTTCTGGCCATTTTTAGTTTTAATCATTATAGGACTTATTTTCTGCGATTTTAAATTTAATATGGCTCTTTAATTTCTTTGAAAACATTTCTTTTTCAGAAATTTTTGTCGAGTTAATATTATCAAACACTATTGAACGAACTATTAAGTTGCAAAACGAAACAGCAACATGTTTTGGAAAGAATTACCTCCTGTAAGCTAATTCAGTGAATAACTGATCAGGCTGTGAATATATACTAACTGATTTTAACCAGTTTTATGGTCATCAAATAGTTTTTTAAAATTATATCAATGTTAGTAAAGTTGTTACAGAGCAAAAAGATATAAACAAATAGCATATTAATTGCAAATATTACCCCCTGCGAGCTATGTTAATGTTCAAGTTCCGGGGCATCCTACTATCTTGAGAAGTAGTTGAGTAGAACACTACAAAAAAATCCTATTTTTCAAATATATTCTACCACAGAGAATGTAGTATTCCAAAAAAAAGTGTCCGAGTTCTAATTAAAAAAAAAAAGTTCAAAAAAAAAAATACCTCCAAGTTCTAATACGAAGTTATAAAATTCAAATGCGAAGTTTTCTAGAATATAAGTTGTGCCAGATAAAGGTGTCTTTTTCCTTTTTTCTCTGGAATATGCATGAAACCTTCCTTGAAACTGGGAAAATTGCGCATAATGTGTGAACCTGGATTGCTGATTTTGCTCAGACAAAAATGAAGACCTCTAAAAGCATTGTTTAAGGAGGGGGGGGGGGTCTTGGTCTTGTGAAACAGTTTTTGAAAATTTTTAGAAAAAAAAAGAAAAAAAAAAAATACCCTAGCCCTATGTTTTGAAAAATAGTTTTATTTAAAAAAAATTATCCCCCTCACTGTCCCTACCTTCATTATCATGAATTGGTGCTAATGAAGACAGTTCTCGAAAATGGTATACAGCCAAAACCTGAGGCACCATCAGGGCAGTGACGCCACGATTTACGTCACGCATGCATTGTCGGATATTGCAGGTCCATAGAAGCAATTTCTTCTATGTTTGGATCAGTCGGGTTTATGGAAATATTTAGAAGCAATTTATCTATTGACCCGCTGTAAAATCTTAGTTTTCATCACATTGGGCAAAAAGTTGTCGTCACGTAGGGCTTCTACCGCGTAAAAGTTTCATCGAGTAAGATGTTAGTTTTTGCTTTAACAGAAACAGACTTGATACAAAGAGTTCTGAATAATGAAATTGAACTTTCAAAACCTTCAAAAATTCCAAAAAGTCAGAAAATTGTCCCTATTGTTTCGGCCAAACTTTAAATTTTTGTCCGAATCAAGTCACATTGGAGTTTTATTGAATAAGGCCTGAGTTTTTCCAATAACTCAAATACGCTTGATAAAAATTAGGTTTTTCTATGGAAAACATATAAAAGAATATGGTTTTTTTACGGAAGTACAAAGTGAAATTTGAACTTAAAACGAACAGATTATGGGATAAATATCTGCAAACTAGTCAAAATGAACTGAGCTATGAAATACTTAATATACCTATAATTTTAAAAATTTAACATCTTACTAACAACCCAAAATCCACCCAAAAAACAGGATATTTTCCTTAGGAACAGAATATTCCTTAAGAAGTCTGAATCGAATAAAAGACCATTTATTATTGCGTCAATAGCCTTGAACTGGTCAGGATATCGATAAGTTTTTTTCAGGCACGGACGCAAGTTTTTCCTATTGGAGGGGGGGATAATGAAAAACAAACTTCATTTGATCGTTTGAATAAACACTGTCTAGGAATTCAGGAAAATTAAGCGCTTAATGGGCGTTCTCTTTATAGGGACGTCTCTATTTTTAGTATACAATTATAAATAACTAAAAACTTAAACTTGCTTAGTTTTCAGTAAAGCACTAGTTCTTGAAGTTCCGCTAAGGTTAGAAAATGTCAAGTTTTCGCTTATTTCAGAAGGTCTTGTAGATTGCGCAATTTGCGGATATTCTGAAGGAATAATCTGTTTGTTAAAAGTTTCAACTTCACTTTTTTAGTAAGAAAATCTTTTTCTTAATTCATTGCTCTTCGGTGATTTTTTTATCATTTATTTATAAAATATAATTGTTTTACAAAATATACTTTTTCATAAAATATACTTTTTCACTTTTTTCCTTGGACTTGAAGAGTCCGGGGAATATTATGTTACTGGTATGTTTGATAATTTTGACAAAAAATTGTAATATTTTCATAAAAATAAAATTAATACACCACACTTTTTTGTTAAGCAGGTTTTTTTCCAAAATATACCTTGAGTTTTCATCCACTAAGGGAGCTGGGAAGGAGAAGTTACAAGAGACTTGATTGTAGGTCTGTAATTAAAGATTTCTATCCATGAAATTACAGTCGTATCAATGCAATATTACCAGCCTTTCTAATATAGAAATAGCACCAGAAGTGTCATTTTTGAAGCAATACTGCACTTTATGATGAGTTTATTAAACATAAATCATAAGAGGAATTTAAACATGACCAATAGTGTGTAAATGACCCATTAAACATGTCTCTGTGATTTTTTGGCAGCCTGCAAGCCCTGGCAAAAAAATATCCCTGCCCTGCCAGTTGAAAATATTTTTTAAATCCTCCGAGCAAAAAAAAAATTGTCATATAAGGCTTTCTTCGTTTTGTTTCATTTTGTTTTCACATAAACAGGCCTAAAATAAATAAGTCAAGTCTTAACATAAAAAGTTTTTACTTTCGTAATTTAAATTAGGTTGATTTAAAATCTGACATTTTTGCTGGCAACTACCCTTAGCCAGTTGGCTAAAATAGCTACGTACAGCCTCCTTCCACACAACTTTATTCTGAGCTTCTTTCTTTACTCTCTCACATCAAGTTCCCGCTTCATTTAAGTCTTTTCTTACAACTTCTCCCCACTGTTTCGTGTTTGAATGTAACGTGCCTGTTTTCTTTATATAAATAGATTGTCCCACAGACAAGAATCTAACTATCTTGTTAGATTCTTGTCCCATGATATGATTCTTGTCCCACAGACAAGAATCTAACTATCTTGTTAGATTCTTGTCCCATGATATGATTCTTGTCCCACAGACAGAATCTAACTATCTTGTTAGATTCTTGTCCCGTGATATGATTCTTGTCCCACAGACAAGAATCTAACTATCTTGTTAGATTCTTGTCCCATGGTATGATTCTTGTCCCACAGACAAGAATCTAACTATCTTGTTAGATTCTTGTCCCATGATATGATTCTTGTCCCACAGACAAGAATCTAACTATCTTGTTAGATTCTTGTCCCATGATATTATTCTTGTCCCACAGACAAGAATCTAACTATCTTGTTAGATTTTTGTCCCATGATATGATTCTTGTCCCACAGACAAAAATCTAACTATCTTGTTAGATTCTTGTCCCATGATATGATTCTTGTCCCACAGACAAGAATCTAACTATCTTGTTAGATTCTTGTCCCATGATATGATTCTTGTCCCACAGACAAGAATCTAACTATCTTGTTAGATTCTTGTCCCATGATATGATTCTTGTCCCACAGACAAGAATCTAACTATCTTGTTAGATTCTTGTCCCATGATATGATTCTTGTCCCACAGACAAGAATCTAACTATAAAAAAAAAAATCTTTTAATAGCCATTATATGACAAGAGAAAAATTTGGATAATGCTTATTCTTAAAAAGATTGAACTTTGCTTCAAGTTTAAACAACTTATGATAACCACAAAGAATATCCGCAAATGAAATCGAATAATCCACCCCTGAGATTACCCACAAAAAACACGCTAGGGTTATACAATACTCACTGGAAATGTCCACCGTATCCTTTTTTTTTTTACCGATCCCTTAAACATTGCGCCCTATTAACCTTTTTCAGAAAAAATATGTCGCACATTATTTTAATGAATGGGTAATATTAGAAAGAAAAAAGTGTAAAACTTACGGAGTATAGAGCAGAAACTTGACATCTTGCGTAGAATGGAATGGCACACGATAGTCCTCATTGTCGTAAATAGCTAACTGAAATAAGCCATCTGATCCAGGAAATAATAAGAACTCAGTTTGTGGTGAATTTAGTGTTTGTAGTGTTATTACTGAATTCAAAAAGCAAATTAAATGAATAATACTGCAATGAAAACTCAAATAAATAGCTAAAATGCCCATCAGTGGTTGTGATATATATATATATATATATATATATATATATATATATATATATATATATATATATATATATATATATATATATATATATATATATATATATATATATATATATATATATATATATATATATATATATATATATATATATATATATATATATATATATATATATATATATATATATATATATATATATATATATATATATATATATATATATATATATATATATATATATATATATATATATATATATATATATATATATACTATATGGGAATCTTCATATATATAAATCAATAACAAAATCCCTCTCCTCTTTGGAGACGGAACACTTTTCTAAACCACTCTTGCACCTTTTCCTTATTTGCAAAATTATCCCTTTGTTTAAAAGAGCAGCCACTGACTTTAGATGCTTGTGTGCTTCTTTCAAAGCACTGATTCACTAATCCTAGCTACAGAGTCTTACAGGGGGGGGGGGGTCTATAATCATTTATGTATTTTTATGGTTTCTTATTGTCTGTTATTGTATTAAAATAAACATCTAAAGATATAGTCCATATTTTGCTGCGTCATTCATGTGTCATACTTGATATAGTTTTCCTACAGGAACATTTTCTAACTAAAGCCAATACAGATACTCTTAAACGGTCACCTACCCACCATACGTTTATACGTGAAGCTAAAAAAATGCGCGGTCGACCCTCTGGGGGCCTTGCAACTTTAGTTCGCCTCGCTAAGAAACCTGAGCTTATTTCTTCTGATCATAATTTACTGGCAATAAAATGTGGTAATATGGTTCTCATCAATGCCTATATGCCATGCAATCGCAAGAACATTTCTTCCCTATCTGTCTTCGCGGGTTCTTGTAAGCGACTCAGGACACTTCTGCTAAGAGTGACCAATCAGGGATTAAATTGGATTGTGGCTGGTGATATTAATGCCAATCTTCTGTCGCAATCCAAAAGAAGTGACCTGTTTTTTGATGCTCAGCCTAGTGGCTATCAGTTAGTCAATAAAGATCAGCAGTTTACCTACATTCATAACCGTGATGGTTCTAGATCAAACCTTGATCATATAACAGTTTCAAGGGGATCTCTCGTGATTCCTCCTGTCATTGTTTTGGATGATCAAATTGAGAATGATCACTCGCCTTTAACTAGTGAAATTGAGTCTCCTGCTCTACTGGCTTATAACCGCTTTTCTTACCATAATAAATGGTTTGATAAGCCAAATTGGAAACGAGTAAATTCTGAAGTTTATTTCCATGTTCTTTGCTGGTTATTATCAAGCCTGAAAGTGCCTTTTTACCTTTTACAAACCTCTGTAAGGTTACCGACAGCTAAGATTGATTTAAACTGTTACTATTACCAGATCGTGCATTGTTTGAAGTCAGCTGCTTCAGTTTCAGTTCCTGTTGAATGTGTTAGATTTGGCACCGGAAAACCGTTATGGAATGTGTGCCCAGAAGTGAAAAAAGCTAAACAAAGCGCGAAATTTGACTTCGCCCTTGGATTACTTCTGATCGGCCCAAGTCTGGTGAAGTATTTAAAATTAAGCAAAATTCGAAACGTCAGTTTAGATCTTCTTTGCGTCAAGCCCGCCTGAATAGTTTGGATGGTCCCTCGGATCGGAAAGTCTTGGTCCAATGTAATTAATAGCAGTAAGTGTATGCCTGCAACTGTTTCGATTATCGAAATCAGTGATTTTGTTGCTCATTTTACTCGTGTTTTTTCTACATTTAATCATTCTATCCAGTCCATTTTTTCTTCCTTATTGCATAATACTGTTCCTCGAGTTCTTTGGCAATTCCATATATTGTTCAATATCTAGTGGTGATATCTATCGGGCTTTTAAGAGTGTTAAGAAATCAAGTGCTCCTGATATGGATTGTCTGTGTTACAATCACTTCACCATTGAGTGTCCATGTGTTTAGTTATCGACCAATTAGTTATCCAGTTATCGACCAATTACAGTGTCCTGACCAATTCATGAGCAAGCTGTTCGATTACGTCGTATTGCCTAAAGTTTTGACTAAATGTGATTTTTCTGATTATCAAGTTGGGTTCAGAGCCGGTTTTGGTTGTTCTCAAGCCCATCATGTACTTGGTCAGTTGCTAGTCTTGGCAAAAATGCAAAAACGGCCACTTTATTTTTGCTTGGTTGATATCTCGGGCGCTTTTGACAACGTTGTACATTTGTAAGCGCTTCACTGCTTAGTTAAAGCAGGAGTTAATTCTTCCGTAGTAAAAGTTCTTCAATATTGGTATTTCAATTCGTTGGTTTGGTTAAAATGGATGTCTGATATATCCGAGCCTATCTCAGTAAAGAAGGGAGTCAGGCAAGGCGGTGTGTGCTGTCTCTAGACCCGGGCGCCACGCATATGAGGGAAGACAGGGCGGGGCCAAAAACAGCGCACCGCGCCACGCCGCCAGTAAGACGTCGGCGACGCGCCACCGGCGCGATCAATGTTGACCGCAAACGTTAATTTTTTCATCAGTCTTTCTCAAATCACAGCTTAAATTTACAACAGATTCGAACCTATTCACAAGTTCAAAACTTCACAAGTCGCTGGCTGGAAACTGTTCTTCTTTCTTATTCATCAAGAGAAGTAGAAATCTGGTAGAAACGAAATGGCTGTGGTGTTTCAGAGCCCTTGTATAATAGTTGAAGTATCTATTAGCTATGTATTCTTAGCATAAATAATTATCAAAATTAATAGTTTTTTTTCATCGAGCATTACTGCATACAAAACTTCAAATACCATATCACAAAATTTGTCAGTTAACTGGGTAAAAACTTTGAATATAAGTTTGAACTTAGAAGCTTAATTTTTTCATAATGGTCTTTGCCAATATCTGCTTTGTCACCTTTAAAACAGTTGAAATGGGCGACTTTGATATTGATCGTTTTTTTGCTCTTTTAGATTCTAAAAATCCTTCCTTGTATTAAAAACGGGTTTTAATAACAATTAAAAAAAATACATCAAGTATAACTCACGAAAATCTTGTTAATTTTTAAATTATCATAGGGGTTGGACAAAGATGTTGTACGGAGTATTTTTGCTTGGCTTCTTCCTTCTTTAATTTACATGTGTTGATTCATATTTCAAATCATTATCCAACTGTCGAAATATACCATACATAAAATATAAAACAATATTTAAAATACACAAAAGAATATACAATTACAAGCAGAAATATATGTAAAACAAAAACACATCAATCTGTCCTACCAATTTTTCCACAATCATTTACAATCATTTTGAATAGGATAAATTAGAATTTCACCTTAAAAAATAATCAAGCATCAGGTCCCAATTACGAAATGTGGATGACCCAACTCAGTACTGGAAGGAAAATGGAAGTTAATTTCGAATCAATATGTCAGTCTCAACCAATGGTCGACATTAAATGAATTTATGTAATGCTTGGTCGAACTTCAATGGATTTATGTAATGGACGATATCTTAAAATTGAACAGCTTTTTGAAGAGCATGCATAGCAATTCAACGTAATCTTGTATGATTCGAATAAGTTTTTCAATTGTATTTAAACTAAAATGAAAACATTATGACGTTAGAAACTTTCAACTAAGACAGTGAACGTTTAGATATTTTCCTTAGGGTATTCTCATTGAATTTCCTTTCTTTTAAGATTGTGGCAACGCGTGACGGGTAGGCTGGTATACTAATGAAAGTCCAAATATTAGTATGTGTAAAGAAAAGGTATTTTTCAAAATAGTGTGGTGGGACAAAAAATCTAGGGGTCAACCGCTCGAAAAAAATTCCTTCAGTCAAACTTGGAAGTCTATTCTAACTGCGGGATGTGGCTATAATTGTCATGAATAAAAATCAACTTATCCACTTTGTGTGGACTGAGGCTGCTTTCAATAAGAAAACAAGATATTATTATTTGAATATAATAATTCCCTACCCCCCCCCCTCTGGACACCACCTTGATAGGATACCGTCTCTGCTATAAATTAAAAAAAAATAACCTTTTGGCATCCCTGCTTTCAATAAAAAAAATCAAAGCACTATCACTTAAATATAATAACTCCCTATGCCCCCCCCCTCTGGATACCATCTTGATAGGATACCGTCTCTGCTTTAAATTAAAAAAAAAACTTTTTGGCATCCCTGCTTTCATTCAAAAAATTCAAGATATTATCATTTAAATATAATACTTCCCTACCCCTCCCCCCTGGATACCATGCACCTTGATAGGATACCTTCTCTGCTTTAAATTAAAAAAAATAATTAACTTTCTGGCATCCCTGCTTTAAAAAATAAATAAATTTGACGTACTATCATTTAAATATAATATCTCCCTATCGCCCTCCCCCCCCCTCTAGATACCATCTTGATAGAATACCGTCTCCACTTTAATTTTTAAAAAATAATTTTTTGGCATCCTGGCTTTCAGTAAAAAAAACATCAAGGTACTATCACTTAAATATAATAACTCCCTATGCCCCCCCCTATGGATACCCTCATCTTGATAGGATACCGTCTCTGCTTTAAATAAAAAAAAAAATTAACTTATTGGAATCCCTGCTTTCAAAAAAATCGAGGTATTATCATTTAAATATGATAGCCACCACCATCCCCCCCTCTGGATACCACCTTGATAGGATGCCGTCTCTGCTTTAAATTAAAAAAAAATAACTTTTTTGCATCCCATCTTTCATTAAAAAAATATTCGAGATATTATCATTTAAATGTAATACCTCCCTACCCCCCCCCCTCCCTCCGGATATCACCTTGCTAGGATACCGTCTCAGCTTTACATTAAAAAAATAATTCATTTAATAATTAACTAGGTCACTATATGGTTCAAACAAACACGCGAAATAACGTTAAACAGCTTAGTATTCCTTGAAAAAAAATTGAGGGTATGAGTAAAGGGGTACGAAGACAACAACAGAAAAGGCAAAATTATTCAGATATACCTCAAACTTTTGGAAAACTGAGTCATAGATTCGCCGTGGCATTCAATAAGAGCCAAAGAATCTAATTAAATGGGAGCACACGCAAAAGCCAAATTAGGCCAGTAGCCTATGAGAAATCACAAAATACCCAAGACAATGAACAAGTCCCAATGGGGGGCCCTGGGTCTATCAAAATATCTCAATGATTTCCCAGGGAATTTGATAGTATTTTTTTCAATCTCCGCTTTAAATGAAAAAAATAAATATCTTTTTGACATCCCTCCTTTCAATATAAAAAATAAGGTATGATCATTTAAAAATGATAGGCCCTTATCCCCCCCCCCTATAGGCAATAATAGTAGAGATGACCCTATAACTCCGACTGGCACACCTTATATGGGCATAGAACCACGTGGTTTATGGACTTTGTCAGTGAGAATGAAAAAACAGGAATTTTCTCACTTGAAAAACCAGGAATTTTGTCTGTTTTATGGACTTTGTCAGTGAGAATGAAAAAACAGAAAGTTTGTCACATTTATGTTTGTTTTCATGGATGGTTATGTGTGTTGATTATTTGATGGTTTTATGGATTTTGTCAGTGAGAATGGAAAAACAGGAACTTTGACACTTCCTTCTTGTTGTTGTTCAAGCCAGATGTTACGAGTTTCCGGGAAACAGTATTTGTTATTGTTGTTTCCAAGCCAAATGTTACGAGTTCCCGGGAAACAGTTAATTAATGTCTGACAGATGACGTCAAGTTAATTAATGTCTTTGCATTTCCAAAGAGAATTGTCTAGGAGAAACAGTTAGATCACACATGATGTCATGATTGATTGATTGACACGAAAGGGGAATTAATTTGTTGTTCTAAAGAGAATTGATTCACGAAAGGGAAATTAATTTGTTGTTTCTAACAAGAGAATCGTTTCCGAGCAGACGTTTTGATCTTAGCGTGCGAAAAGGTTTCCAAATAATTTGAAATAAGCCAGCGCAGGGATGCCAAACAAATGGAACATGCTGAAATTCCGTTTAGGGATAATTTTGGCGAAACCGTTTTAGCTATTTTATGGAATTATTTCGGCGAAACAGCTAGAGACATTATAAAATATGATTTTAGAAGAGATTTTGGAAGAGAATTTGAGTGTGGTCGTTATAATACACAAGTTTCAATTGGACAGTCTTGTGAGGTCCTCTACCCCAACCCCAAAGGTTCCGATCCCCCTACCACAACCCCGAAGGAAGCCAGCGGTCCTCAAAGGTTCTCTGGGCTTCCAAAGGACCCTCCCCCCGGACCCCCAAAGACCCTCACCCAGTCCCCAAAGGTCCCCAGGCACCCAAAGGGCCCCAGACCCTAAAAAGGCCATACCCGAGCCCCAAAGGTCCTCCCCGGTCCCCAAAGGTCCACCAGACCCGCAAAGGCCCTCCCCGGTCCCCAAAGGTCCACCAGAACCCCAAAAGCCCTCCCCCGGTCCCCAAAGGCCCTCCCCTGGTCCCCAAAGGCCCTCCCCGGGCTCCCAGGGCTCCCAAAGGGCCCCGATTACTCTACCCCTACCCCTACCCCGAAGGAAGCCTCCGGTCCTCAAAGGTTCCCCAGGCTCCAAAAGGCCCTCACCCGGTCCCCAAAGGTCCACCGGGCTCCCAAAGGGACCCCAGACCCCCAACGGACCCACCGGGCCCCAAAGGGCCCAATCCGTGCTCAAGGGCCCCCCCGAACCCCCAAAGGTCCTCCACCAGTCCCCAAAGGCCCTCTCCCGGTCCCAAAGGTCCACCAGGCACCCAAAGGGCCCCAGACCCTAAAAAGGCCATACCCGAGCCACCAAAGGTCCTCCACCAGTCCCCAAAGGCCCTCTCCCGGTCCCAAAGGTCCACCAGGCACCCAAAGGGCCCCAGACCCTAAAAAGACCATACCCGAGCCCCCCAAAGGCCCTCACCGGTCCCCAAAGGTCCACCAGACACCCAAAAGCCCTCCACCGGTCCCCAAAGGCCCTCCCCGGGCTCCCAGGGCTCCCAAAGGGCCCCGATTACTCTACCCCAACCCCGAAGGAAGCCTCCGGTCCTCAAAGGTCCCCCAGGCTCCCAAAGGACCCACTGGACCCCCAAAGGCCCTCACCTGGTCCCCAAAGGTCCACCGGGCTCCCAAAGGGACCACCGGACCCCCAAAGGGTCCCCCGGACCCCAAAGGTCCTCCCCAGGTCCTCAAGGGTCGCCCAGACCCCCAACGGACCCACAGGACCCCAAAGGGCCCAATCGGTGCTCAAGGGCTCCCCGGACCCCCAAAGGCCCTCACCCGGTCCTCAAAGGTCCACCGGGCTCCCAAAGGACCAGTCGGTCCTCAAGGACCCTCTCAGACGTGCAAAGACCCTCCCCAGACCCCCAAAGGCTCATCCCGGTCCCCAAAGGTCCCCTCAGGCTCCCATATGACCACTCCACCCCTCAAGGGCCCCTGGATCCCCAAACGCCCTCCCCGGACCCCTCCAAAGAACCCCCTCTCCATTTTTAAACACTTTTTATGGCTTTATTATATCCTTTTAGAACAAGTTCCTTTCATAATGTCCCTCCTAAACCCATTTTCCAACTTGAAGTACTTATCTTTTTCACCCACTTTCTCAATGAAAAAGAAATTAGTTTTTAATCAATTCTAATTTTCCAAATAATATAAAAATTTTCCACTTTAGTTCAGATCTGTCTCGAAGAGATGAAAAATTTAAAATACTGTTTCCAAATTTTTCGCAGAAGATAAAAAAGTTCAAGTTTTCTTCTGAATTTTACCAAAGAACGTGCTCCAATTCTAATTTCTCCAAAGAAAACAAAATCTTCCACTTCAGTTCTATATTTCACAAAGATATAAAGAAATTTAAGTTCAAGTCTAAATTTTTCGGTGGAAGATAGAAAAAGTAATACCATACTTGTGAATATTTTCACGGAAAATAAAAAGTTCTAGTTCAATTTACAATTTCCTCAACGAAGTGAAGAAAGGTTCAAGTTCTCTTCTGAATTTTACTAAAGAACACGCTTCAATTCTAATTTTTTCAGAGAAAACAAAAATCTTCCACTTCAGTTCTTTATTTCACAAAGACATAAAGAAATTTAAAGTTCAATTCTAAATTTTTCGGTGGAAGATAGAAAAAGCAATACCATACTTGTGAATATTTTCCCGGAAGATAAAAAGTTCTAGTTCAATTACAGTTTCCTCAATGAAGTCAAGGAAAGTTCAAGCTCTCTTCTGAATTTACTAAAGAACACGCTTCAATTCTAATTTTTTCAGAGAAAACAAAAATCTTCCACTTCAGTTCTTTATTTCACAAAGACATAAAGAAATTTAAAGTTCAATTCTAAATTTTTCGGTGGAAGATAGAAAAAGTAATACCATACCTGTGAATATTTTCCCGGAAGATAAAAAGTTCTAGTTCAATTTACAGTTTCCTCAATGAAGTCAAGGAAAGTTCAAGTTCTCTTCTGAATTTTACCAATGAACACGCTTCAATTCTAATTTTTTCAGAGAAAACAAAAATCTTCCACTTCAGTTCTTTTATTTCACAAAGACATAAAGAAATTTAAAGTTCAATTCTAAATTTTTCGGAGGAAGATAGAAAAAGTAATACCATACTTGTGAATATTTCCCGGAAGATAAAAAGTTCTAGTTCAATTTACAATTTCCTCAACGAAGTGAAGAAAAATTCAAGTTCTCTTCTGAATTTTACTAAAGAACAAAATTCAATTCTAATTTCACCAGAGAAAATAAAAATCTTCCACTTCAGTTCTTTATTTCACAAAGACATAAAGAAATTTAAAGTTCAATTCTAAATTTTTCGGTGGAAGATAGAAAAAGTAATACCATACTTGTGAATATTTTCCCGGAAGATAAAAAGTTCTAGTTCAATTTACAGTTTCCTCAATGAAGTCAAGGAAAGTTCAAGTTCTCTTCTGAATTTTACCAAAGAACAAAATTCAATTCTAATTTTTTTCAGAGAAAACAAAAATCTTCCACTTCAGTTCTTTATTTCACAAAGACATAAAGAAATTTAAAGTACAATTCTAATTTTTCGGTGGAAGATAGAAAAAGCAATACCATACTTGTGAATATTTTCCCGGAAAATAAAAAGTTCTAGTTCAATTTACAATTTCCTCAACGAAGTGAAGAAAGGTTCAAGTTCTCTTCTGAATTTTACTAAAGAACAAAATTCAATTCTAATTTCACCAGAGAAAATAAAAATCTTCCACTTCAGTTCTCTATTTCACAAAGACATAAAGAAATTTAAAGTTCAATTCTAAATTTTTCGGTGGAAGATAGAAAAAGTAATACCATACCTGTGAATATTTTCACGGAAGATAAAAGTTCTAGTTCAATTTAAAATTTTCTCAACGAAGTCAAGGAAAGTTCAAGTTCTCTTCTGAATTTTCTCAATGAACACACTTCAATTCTAATTTCTCCAGAGAAAATAAAAATCTTCCACTTCAGTTCCTTATTTCGCAAAGACATAAAGAAATTCAAAGTTCAATTCTAAATTTTTCGATGGAAGATAGAAAAAGTAATACCATACTTGTGAATATTTTCACGGAAGATAAAAAGTTCTAGTTCAATTTAAAATTTCCTCAATGAAGTCAAGGAAAGTTCAAGTTCTCTTCTGAATTTTACCACAGAACATGCTTCAATTCTAATTTTTTCAGAGAAAACAAAAATCTTCCACTTCAGTTCTTTATTTCACAAAGACATAAAGAAATTTAAAGTACAATTCTAAATTTTTCGGAGGAAGATAGACAAAGCAATACCATACTTGTGAATAGTTTCCCGAAGATAAAAAGTTCTAGTTCAATTTAAAATTTTCTCAACGAAGTGAAGAAAAATTCAAGTTCTCTTCTGAATTTTACCAAAGAATAAAATTCAATTCTAATTTCACCAGAGAAAATAAAAATCTTCCACTTCAGTTCTATATTTCACAAAGACATAAAGAAATTTAAAGTTCAAGTCTAAATTTTTCGGTGGAAGATAGAAAAAGTAATACCATACTTGTGAATATTTTCCCGGAAGATAAAAAGTTCTAGTTCAATTTACAGTTTCCTCAATGAAGTCAAGGAAAGTTCAAGTTCTCTTCTGAATTTTACCAAAGAACAAAATTCAATTCTAATTTCACCAGAGAAAATAAAAATCTTCCATTTCAGTTCTCTATTTCACAAAGACATAAAGAAATTTAAAGTTCAATTCTAAATTTTTCGGTGGAAGATAGAAAAAGTAATACCATACTTGTGAATATTTTCCCGGAAGATAAAAAGTTCTAGTTCAATTTACAGTTTCCTCAATGAAGTCAAGGAAAGTTCAAGTTCTCTTCTGAATTTTACCAAAGAACACGCTTCAATTCTAATTTTTTCAGAGAAAAACAAAAATCTTCCACTTCAGTTCTTTATTTCACAAAGACATAAAGAAATTTAAAGTACAATTCTAATTTTTTCGGTGGAAGATAGAAAAAGCAATACCATACTTGTGAATATTTTCCCGAAAATAAAAGTTCTAGTTCAATTTACAATTTCCTCAACGAAGTGAAGAAAGGTTCAAAAAAAATCTAGGGGTCCTCAACGAAGTGAAGAAAGGTTCAAAAAAAATCTAGAAATTTAAAGTTCAATTCTAATTTTTCGGTGGGTGATAGAAAAATTAATGCCGTACTTGTGATTATTTTCACGGAAGATAAAAAGTTCCACTTCAATTTTAAATTTCCCCGGAAGATAAAAGTTCTAGTTCAACTTGCTATTATCTTTGTGAAAACACACAAACTCAGAAAAAATGCTCAATGTTCCTTTAGTACCTATGCAATTAGACTAAAAATGAAGATATTTATGCAGAGTTTCAACTCGCTATGGCTAAGTTTGCTAAAAACAAGCTATTTTCTTGCGAAAACACACAAAATCAGAAAAAATGTTCAATGTTCCTTAAGCACCTACGCAATTAGGCATAAATGAAGATATTTATGCAGAGTTTCAACTCGATATGGCTAAGTTTGCTAAAAACAAGCTATTTTCTTGCGAAAACACACGAAATCAGAAAAAATATTGTTAGGTTAGGTTAAGTTAGATTAGGTTAGGTTAGCCTACGTACGCGCGCATATAGGTTAAGTTAGGTTAGATTAAGTTAGATTAGGTTAAGTTAGGTTAGGTTAGGTTAGATTAAGTTAGGTTAGGCTAGGTTAGCCTACATACGCGCGCGTACGTAGGCTAACCTAGCCTAACCTAACTTAATCTAACCTAACCTAACCTAACTTAACCTAATCTAACTTAATCTAACCTAACTTAACCTATATGCGCGCGTACGTAGGCTAACCTAACCTAATCTAACTTAACCTAACCTAACAATATTTTTTCTGATTTCGTGTGTTTTCGCAAGAAAATAGCTTGTTTTTAGCAAACTTAGCCATATCGAGTTGAAACTCTGCATAAATATCTTCATTTAAGCCTAATTGCGTAGGTGCTTAAGGAACATTGAACATTTTTTCTGATTTTGTGTGTTTTCGCTAGAAAATAGCTTGTTTTTAGCAAACTTAGCCATAGCGAGTTGAAACTCTGCATAAATATCTTCATTTTTAGTCTAATTGCATAGGTACTAAAGGAACATTGAGCATTTTTTCTGAGTTTGGTGTGTTTTCACAAAGATAATAGCAAGTTGAACTAGAACTTTTTATCTTCCGGGAAATTTAAAATTGAAGTGGAACTTTTTATCTTCCGTGAAAATAATCACAAGTACGGCATTAATTTTTCTATCACCCACCGGAAAAAAATTAGAATTGAACTTTAATTTCTTTATGTCTTTGTGAAATAAAGAACTGAAGTGGAAGATTTTTGTTTTCTCTGAAAAAATTAGAATTGAAGCGTGTTCTTTGGTAAAGTTCAGAAGAGAACTTGAACTTTCCTTGACTTCGTTGAGAAAATTTTAAATTGAACTAGAACTTTTTATCTTCCGGGAAAATATTCACAGGTATGGTATTACTTTTTCTATCTTCCATCGAAAAAAAAATTTAGAATTGAACTTTAAATTTCTTTATTTCTTTGTGAAATAAAGAACTGAAGTGGAAGATTTTTATTTTCTCTCGTGAAATTAGAATTGAATTATGTTCTTTAGTAAAATTCAGAAGAGAACTTGAACCTTTCTTCACTTCGTTGAGGAAATTTTAAATTGAACTAGAACTTTTTATCTTTCGTGAAAATATTCACAGGTATGGTATTACTTTTTCTATCTTCCACCGAAAAATTTAGAATTGAACTTTAAATTTCTTTATGTCTTTGTGAAATAGAGAACTGAAGTGGAAGATTTTTATTTTCTCTGAAAATTAGAATTGAATTTTGTTCTTTAGTAAAATTCAGAAGAGAACTTGAACCTTTCTTCACTTCGTTGAGGAAATTGTAAATTGAACTAGAACTTTTTATTTTCCGGGAAAATATTCACAAGTATGGTATTGCTTTTTCTATCTTCCACCGAAAAAAATTAGAATTGTACTTTAAATTTCTTTATGTCTTTGTGAAATAAAGAACTGAAGTGGAAGATTTTTGTTTTCTCTGAAAAAATTAGAATTGAAGCGTGTTCTTTGGTAAAATTCAGAAGAGAACTTGAACTTCCTTGACTTCATTGAGGAAACTGTAAATTGAACTAGAACTTTTTATCTTCCGGGAAAATATTCACAAGTATGGTATTACTTTTTCTATCTTCCACCGAAAAATTTAGAATTGAACTTTAAATTTCTTTATGTCTTTGTGAAATAGAGAACTGAATTGGAAGATTTTTATTTTCTCTGGTGAAATTAGAATTGAATTTTGTTCTTTGGTAAAATTCAGAAGAGAACTTGAACTTTCCTTGACTTCATTGAGGAAACTGTAAATTGAACTAGAACTTTTTATCTTCCGGGAAAATATTCACAAGTATGGTATTACTTTTT
Source organism: Artemia sinica (assembly GCA_027921565.1). NCBI lineage: Eukaryota > Metazoa > Arthropoda > Branchiopoda > Anostraca > Artemiidae > Artemia > Artemia sinica. Next base: position 4,222,553 of record CM051269.1, read on the forward strand.
CTATCTTCCACCGAAAAATTTAGACTTGAACTTTAAATTTCTTTATGTCTTTGTGAAATATAGAACTGAAGTGGAAGATTTTTATTTTCTCTGGTGAAATTAGAATTGAATTTTATTCTTTGGTAAAATTCAGAGAAGAGAACTTGAATTTTCTTCACTTCGTTGAGAAAATTTTAAATTGAACTAGAACTTTTTATCTTCCGGGAAAATATTCACAAGTATGGTATTGCTTTTTCTATCTTCCTCCGAAAAATTTAGAATTGTACTTTAAATTTCTTTATGTCTTTGTGAAATAAAGAACTGAAGTGGAAGATTTTTGTTTTCTCTGAAAAAATTAGAATTGAAGCATGTTCTGTGGTAAAATTCAGAAGAGAACTTGAACTTTCCTTGACTTCATTGAGGAAATTTTAAATTGAACTAGAACTTTTTATCTTCCGTGAAAATATTCACATGTATGGTATTACTTTTTCTATCTTCCATCGAAAAATTTAGAATTGAACTTTGAATTTCTTTATGTCTTTGCGAAATAAGGAACTGAAGTGGAAGATTTTTATTTTCTCTGGAGAAGAAATTAGAATTGAAGTGTGTTCATTGAGAAAATTCAGAAGAGAACTTGAACTTTCCTTGACTTCGTTGAGAAATTTTAAATTGAACTAGAACTTTTATCTTCCGTGAAAATATTCACAGGTATGGTATTACTTTTTCTATCTTCCACCGAAAAATTTAGAATTGAACTTTAAATTTCTTTATGTCTTCCTGAAATAGAGAACTGAAGTGGAAGATTTTTATTTTTCTCTGTGAAATTAGAATTGAATTTTGTTCTTTAGTAAAATTCAGAAGAGAACTTGAACCTTTCTTCACTTCGTTGAGGAAATTGTAAATTGAACTAGAACTTTTTATTTTCCGGGAAAATATTCACAAGTATGGTATTGCTTTTTCTATCTTTCACCGAAAAATTAGAATTGTACTTTAAATTTCTTTATGTCTTTGTGAAATAAAGAACTGAAGTGGAAGATTTTTGTTTTCTCTGAAAAAATTAGAATTGAATTTTGTTCTTTGGTAAAATTCAGAAGAGAACTTGAACTTTCCTTGACTTCATTTAGGAAACTGTAAATTGAACTAGAAACTTTTTATCTTCCGGGAAAATATTCACAAGTATGGTATTACTTTTTCTATCTTCCACCGAAAAATTTAGAATTGAACTTTAAATTTCTTTATGTCTTTGTGAAATAAAGAACTGAAGTGGAAGATTTTTTATTTTCTCTGGTGAAATTAGAATTGAATTTTGTTCTTTAGTAAAATTCAGAAGAGAACTTGAATTTTTCTTCACTTCGTTGAGGAAATTGTAAATTGAACTAGAACTTTTTATCTTCCGGGAAAATATTCACAAGTATGGTATTACTTTTTCTATCTTCCTCCGAAAAATTTAGAATTGAACTTTAAATTTCTTTATGTCTTTGTGAAATAAAGAACTGAAGTGGAAGATTTTTGTTTTCTCTGAAAAAATTAGAATTGAAGCGTGTTCTTTGGTAAAATTCAGAAGAGAACTTGAACTTTCCTTGACTTCATTGAGGAAACTGTAATTGAACTAGAACTTTTTATCTTCCGGGAAAATATTCACAGGTATGGTATTACTTTTTCTATCTTCCACCGAAAAAAAAATTTAGAATTGAACTTTAAATTTCTTTATGTCTTTGTGAAATAAAGAACTGAAGTGGAAGATTTTTGTTTTCTCTGAAAAAATTAGAATTGAAGCGTGTTCTTTAGTAAAATTCAGAAGAGAGCTTGAACTTTCCTTGACTTCATTGAGGAAACTGTAAATTGAACTAGAACTTTTTATCTTCCGGGAAAATATTCACAAGTATGGTATTGCTTTTTCTATCTTCCACCGAAAAATTTAGAATTGAACTTTAAATTTCTTTTCTTTATGTCTTTGTGAAATAAAGAACTGAAGTGGAAGATTTTTGTTTTCTCTGAAAAAATTAGATTGAAGCGTGTTCTTTAGTAAAATTCAGAAGAGAACTTGAACCTTTCTTCACTTCGTTGAGGAAATTGTAAATTGAACTAGAACTTTTATTTTCCGTGAAAATATTCACAAGTATGGTATTACTTTTTCTATCTTCCACCGAAAAATTTAGACTTGAACTTTAAATTTCTTTATATCTTTGTGAAATATAGAACTGAAGTGGAAGATTTTGTTTTCTATGGAGAAATTAGAATTGGAGCACGTTCTTTGGTAAAATTCAGAAGAAAACTTGAACTTTTTTTATCTTCTGCGAAAAATTTGGAACAGTATTTTAAATTTTGCATCTCTTCGAGACAGATCTGAACTAAAAGTGGAAAATTTTTATATTATTTGGAAAAATTAGAATTGATTAAAAACTAATTTCTTTTTCATTGAGAAAGTGGGTGAAAAGATAAGTACTTCAAGTTGGAAAATGGGTTTAGGAGGGACATTATGAAAGGAACTTGTTCTAAAAGGATATAATAAAGCCATAAAAAGTGTTAAAAATGGAGAGGGGTTCTTTGGAGGGGTCCGGGAGGGCGTTTGGGGATCCAGGGGGCCTTGAGGGGTGGAGTGGTCATATGGGAGCCTGAGGGGACCTTTGGGGACCGGGATGAGCCTTTGGGGGTCTGGGGAGGGTCTTTGCACGTCTGAGAGGGTCCTTGAGGACCGACTGGTCCTTTGGGAGCCCGGTGGACCTTTGAGGACCGGGTGAGGGCCTTTGGGGTCCGGGGAGCCCTTCAGCACCGATTGGGCCCTTTGGGGTCCGGTGGGTCCGTTGGGGGTCTGGGCGACCCTTGAGGACCTGGGGAGGACCTTTGGGGTCCGGGGGACCCTTTGGGGGTCCGGTGGTCCCTTTGGGAGCCCGGTGGACCTTTGGGGACCAGGTGAGGGCCTTTGGGGGTCCAGTGGGTCCTTTGGGAGCCTGGGGGACCTTTGAGGACCGGAGGCTTCCTTCGGGGTTGGGGTAGAGTAATCGGGCCCTTGGGAGCCCTGAGAGCCCGGGGAGGGCCTTTGGGGACCGGTGGAGGGCTTTTGGGGGTCTGGTGGACCTTTGGGGACCGGTGAGGGCCTTTGGGGGGCTCGGGTATGGTCTTTTTAGGGTCTGGGGCCCTTTGGGTGCCTGGTGGACCTTTGGGACCGGGAGAGGGCCTTTGGGGACTGGTGGAGGACCTTTGGTGGCTCGGGTATGGCCTTTTTAGGGTCTGGGCCCTTTGGGTGCCTGGTGGAACTTTGGGACGGGAGAGGGCCTTTGGGGACTGGTGGAGGACCTTTGGGGGTTCGGGGGGGCCCTTGAGCACGGATTGGGCCCTTTAGGGCCCGGTGGGTCCGTTGGGGGTCTGGGGTCCCTTTGGGAGCCCGGTGGACCTTTGGGGACCGGTGAGGGCCTTTTGGAGCCTGAGGAACCTTTTGAGGACCGGAGGCTTCCTTCGGGGTAGGGGTAGAGTAATCGGGGCCCTTTGGGAGCCCTGGGAGCCCGGGGAGGGCCTTTGGGGACCGGGGGAGGGCCTTTGGGGACGGGGAGAGGGCTTTTGGGGTTCTGGTGGACCTTTGGGACCGGGGAGGGCTTTTGCGGGTCTGGTGGACCTTTGGGGACCGGGGAGGACCTTTGGGGCTCGGGTATGGCCTTTTTAGGGTCTGGGGCCCTTTGGGTGCCTGGGGACCTTTGGGGACTGGGTGAGGGTCTTTGGGGGTCCGGGGGGGGGTCCTTTGGAAGCCCAGAGAACCTTTGAGGACCGCTGGCTTCCTTCGGGGTTGTGGTAGGGAGATCGGAACCTTTGGGGTTGGGGCAGAGGACCTCACAAGACTGTCCAATTGAAACTTGTGTATTATAACGACCACACTCAAATTCTCTTTCCAAAATCTCTTCTAAAATCATATTTTATAATGTCTCTAGCTGTTTTCGCCGAAATAATTCCATAAAATAGCTAAAACGGTTTCGCCAAAATTATCCCTAAACGGAATTTCAGCATGTTCCATTTGTTTGGCATCCCTGCGCTGGCTTATTTCAAATTATTTGGAAACCTTTTCGCACGCTAAGATCAAAACGTCTGCTCGGAAACGATTCTCTTGTTAGAAACAACAAATTAATTTCCCTTTCGTGAATCAATTCTCTTTAGAACAACAAATTAATTCCCCTTTCGTGTCAATCAATCAATCATGACATCATGTGTGATCTAACTGTTTCTCCTAGACAATTCTCTTTGGAAATGCAAAGACATTAATTAACTTGACGTCATCTGTCAGACATTAATTAACTGTTTCCCGGGAACTCGTAACATTTGGCTTGGAAACAACAATAGCAAATACTGTTTCCCGGAAACTCGTAACATCTGGCTTGAACAACAACAAGAAGGAAGTGTCAAAGTTCCTGTTTTTCCATTCTCACTGACAAAATCCATAAAACCATCAAATAATCAACACACATAACCATCCATGAAAACAGACATAAATGTGACAAACTTTCTGTTTTTTCATTCTCACTGACAAAGTCCATAAAACAGACAAAATTCCTGGTTTTCAAGTGAGAAAATTCCTGTTTTTTCATTCTCACTGACAAAGTCCATAACCACGTGGTTCTATGCCCATATAAGGTGTGCCAGTCGGAGTTATAGGGTCATCTCTACTAATAATTTACAATTTTTTATGAATCACATTTTGGGGGTGACTTCCGTTTCAGTCTTTAATTCCCCAACCTTGTACATAGGTTAGTCTATAGCTAAATTTTATCTCAATATAAGGTTGTTTTTTTTTTGGGGGGGGGGGGAGGGGGTAAATTATTTTCAGACAGAAGATTGTATTTTATTTAATATATCAGGCATTCAACAATTGAGTATTAAACATTAAGAAATTCTTATCTAAAAAACGGCAAAAGAAAAAAAAATTCTGTAAACTTGCAATTAAGCTGTGGAAACGATCTTTCTGCTATCAATTTCAACATCAAATCGTAGTGAATGTTGCGTTTTATAATTCTATTCAACATGAAAATAAAATTCTTGACGAATGATATAAGGAATTGCAAGTGGGAAAATGGATTCGAAATGATTTAAACTCATTTCATAAAGACGATACTTTTTCTGTCAACATATAAAGAACTGTGTATATTGCAATTTTTGCAATGCAAATGCATATTGCATCTGTCTGGTTTTTATGCAAAGTAACAAGAGACGAAAATTAACGAACCAGAGAGTAGTGAAGAATTATGGTATGCAAAGTAATATTTGGCAGGGAAAGTCACTGCTGATAAATCGCTAGGGGTGGCACCGTGATTGCGTGATTTTCGGGGATTCGGGGAACCAAATTTTTTCGAGGTTACGCATAGATTTTTTGGGAAATACTCGAAAATTTGGGGATAGTGCAAGCCCTGCTTGATTTCTAATCAGGAAAATCGAAATACTAAACCACACGAGAAGGAAAAGCTCCGACTTTGCGGTTGACGCAATAAAGAATTGCCGCAAAATTAATTTAAAGTCAACCAAACGCCGCCGCCTTTGCCGGCGGCGGTGCGCCTGTGGCGCACCCTTGGCGTTGCGACATTTCTTCGGCGTTCGCCGGGCCTCTTGTCGGCGGTGTTTGGTCGATCTACCGCGCGGTGCTGGGGTCTAGCTGTCTCTATATATTTTTAAAACTGTGGTTGCGGACTGTTTGCGAATGCTGTCTCCTACTGTGTTTTTTTAGAAAATACTGCTGTTAGTCACATTGCCTCTGCTGATGATGTTCTGCTAGTTAGCCATAGTAGGTCAGGCCTCACAAAGAACCTAAATGTCCTGATTAATGCTTTGAGTATGATTTGGCTTTCTGTAAATGCTTCAAAATGCGAGTTTCTCTGTTTTAATACTTATAACCCTGCTCCTTCTTAACATGTGGGTACAATGCCACTCAAGTCTGTCTCAAAGTTGAAATGGCTTGGGATTACTTTTTCTGATACACTTTCGACTACATGCTCGTCTCTGGTTGCTAGTGCTCTGCAGTGTATTCGATTCTCAAATGGTAAAATCTCGCCTAATAGAGGGAGGTACACCGCCGTAAACTTTACCATAGTTTTTGTTCTCCTGCCATACTTTTTCTTTCCGGTTTGCAGCCTCTAATGGTCGCTCAGATAAGGAGAGGCGCAAATTCCTGCTATATTTGCCATCTCACAAGAGGACTTATCAACCCTCTAGTGCTGCTTGACAACATCGCTAAGGAAGGACCAATACTCCAAGGAAGATATGTGCCAGTAACCCCCTCACTTATTTTTTTCCAGATTAGTGATTCTATGGATATTGTTAAGTTATTTATGTTGTGTTTTCCTTATTATTTCCTTGCGGATAATATTATTTTCTTTTTTCTTTTTTTACTCCACATTTATTTTATATTGCGGGTTACAAATAAACTTACTTACTTACTTACTTACTGGCCCTATGGTGTCATTAAAATATCTCAAGTTCGTATTGATAGCTCTGTGGGTTTGCAGCATATGCTATCCGGGAAGAGCCTCATCTTTGTGAACCTAGTGTCAAGCTGTGCTTTCTGTTAGCAATTGATCAATGGTTAACTATACTACTTATACAGCCAATATAATGTCTTGGGATAGCCTTATTCTAATTGTTGTGTCAGCTGTGAGTATTCAGGCTTAAAAATGTAATTCACAAGCTGGTAGGGCAACTTTTCACAAGCTGGTAGGTTGCCCAGTTCAGCCGGGCAACAGAGGACTTTGGCTGGAGTTAGCATAACAGAGGTTCTGTCGAAACTGTAGCTTGGAAATTTCAAACCGAAGCCTGTATAGCGTAGGAAAAGAGCTTCACATGATTTTTTTTTCAATTCAAACGAGGCTGAATATAATTTAGTAAAGGTCCTGTTAAATTATAGTATGAAAATTTCATTTTGGAGCCTGAATAACGAGCCAAAGGGAGACAAATTTTAAGAATCCAGACGAGGCTTAATTTAATATACACAGCTCCCGTTAAAATTCAGCTACAGTCTGAAGTCAGAACCCATTTTAATACCAGGCTAAAATCTCGGGTTGGAACCTGATTTCATCGAACATGTTCAGCTTGTTATTTGTTAAAACCACCCCACACCTACAGTGACCTAGTCGGCTAAAATTTATGTACCAGTAGTCATCTGGATGTAATATTATATAGTAAAAGGAGACACATTTAATTGCCACAAGGTTCAGTATGCAATTAGCGTTTAATATACTATAATGAGTCTAAAGGTTTAATTCTATTTAAATAAATAAAACTGAAAAAGTAAATTTAATTTTTATAATAAATAAAATTGAATAAGTAAAATTTGAATAGTGTAATTTTTATGTTCATTTCAATGCTGTAATAACTGGACAAGAAAATATTTTTATATAATTCGCTTTCTGTGAAGCGCCAATGACGCAGTAGGCTTTAGATCTATATAGCTAGGAAAGGAGACACTAGCTAAATTCTTGTTTGTAGTGAAACTAAATCTGTCGTGAACAGTATTGAGAAGAAATAAGATTGAACTAAATATTTGATATATAATGATATCAGCTGCTTAAAAGCCCATCATTTCAAAATTTAATTTTACTGTAATTTTCTTTTATGAATTTTACTGTATTTTTTTTTTTTATTTTCAATGTTTTAGTAAGTACGTTAGAAAATATGGTACTTTCCCATTATATGGGCCTTTACAAGGAAACCAGTCACGAAAAACCCTTTTTTGACGGGTTAATTCAAGACACGGCTATAGAGTAATGGAATACATAGCGTGGTTTTCATCGCGTATACGATATTTAAACTGTTGTTTTTTGGGGTTGAGGGGGGGGGGGGGAAGGTACCTAGGTTAGGTTAGTATCTAATATATGCAATGCTTTACCCCCTTCCACCTAATGTGCAAATATATAGCCCAAATTTGTTTATAAACTATTATATATTCATCCTTTTTTATTTTATTTCATAAGCATTAACCAAACTGGACTTTTTCGAAAGGTCCATATAATGGGAAATCGCCGAAAATATTTATAATATAATTCATTTTCATTAAAGCGCCAATGACACAGTAGGTTTTAGACTTTTACAGTTAGGGAAGGAGGTAGTATCCAGACTCTTTTCTCTACTGAATTTTGGCCTTTACAAGGAAACCAGTCACGAGAAAACCCGTTTTTGACGGGTTAATTCAAGACACCGCTACAGAGTAATGGAATGCATAGCGTGGTTTTCATTGCGTATACGATATTTAAACTGTTGTTTGTTGGGCTTTAGGGGGGGGGGTAAGGTACCTAGGTTAGGTTAGGTTACGTATTTAATATATGCAATGCTTTACCCCCACCCCTAATAGGCAAATATATAGCCAGAATTTGTTTATAAACTATTATATTATCATCCTATTTTATTTTATTTCATGAGCTTTTACCAAGCTTGACTTTTTAGACAGGCCTACATAATGGGAAAGTACCGAAAATATTTGTAATGTAACTCATTTTAAGTAAAGCGCCAATGACACAGTAGGTTTTAGACTTTTACAATTAGGGAAGGAGGCAGTATCCATACTCTTTTCTCTAGTGAGTTTTTGTTCGTTTCAATCTTGATTTGCATATTTAATTAAAGCTTTATTCGTTTTAAGATCTATTTGTTCATTTTTATTAGAACATGCTGTATGTTTGTTTGCTTTGATTGTTTGTTTAATTTTTGTTCGTTTTGGATTTCATTTATGCTAAAATAGTAAAGTATTTTTTTGTTTGTTTTAGGCTTGATTTGTATATTTAATTTTAACTGTGCTCGTTTTAAGATTTATTATTTTTTTTACATTAGTACAACAAAAGAATAAAAACGAAAGCAATGCGAAACCAGAAAAATGGGACAACAAAAACAGTACAAGAAGAGATAAGAAAACTAGGAACAACATTTTTTTTTTAAAGGAAAACCAAAAAAATTGACCCTCTCCCCTCCCTCTCCTGCACAAAAAAAAAACAAACCAAATGTAATCCAGGTAATAAGAGTCCAGCCTAATGTAGGTTAGATTTTAATTACTTTTAGTTTTATTGAAGAGCAATTCTGATTTTCCCCTTCTCTTCTCCACTTAATTAGATGCAATTCCTTTTTTCTTACTGTTAGACGTTTCTGTTCTATTCTGGTATGTATCGGCATTGAACATGCCTCGTTTGACGCATCTAAAGATATTAGCGGTCTTTTTTTGTTTTAAAACTTTGCTTGTTCTTTTTATGTGGCTGGCGTTAATCCCCAGGAAAATACCTCCTTCCCGCGCAGAAAATGCTCCCCTTGGAAAATAGCCCCCCTTAGAACCCCGCTCCATGCGGCTGGTTGGTCTCCAATCCCTCTGGATTTAAAAAAGTGACTAGAACTCTTAATTTCTAATCCAATGAGCACACTCCGAAGTTTCTGTGACCTTGAGGTGGAGGTGTGGATGAGGAAGGGATAGTCCATCTCCTTTACGGGATAAATTCTACTTATTTGGGATTTAGTGTTATTCTTCACTTTCATAATAGTATTGTAGACCAAAATATTCCTAGAAATCGTAAGGGAGTAGATATCAATTTCATATTTTGATGCGTTTTTAAAGTTTCTTTGTACCCCTCCCCTCCCCTCAAAAAACTCTTTGCTTGAAAATACCCCTTTGCTGCCTTTTTTCTGGGAAACTTTTCTACCGAGGGGGGGGGGGGGTATTACCGGCATGATTTAAAAACAATTAGAAATTAATGTATTTTTCAAATGAAAGTGCACTAAGAAAAATGTTTCACCCGAGATAATCCGCAAGAAATTTTCCGGGTGGAATTTTCAACTAGAATGATCTTGGAGGAATTTCTCTGGAGAGGGTCGGGGGTATTTTTACTTGAAATCAACTTTCCATATTGGATTTTTTCCTTGGGTAAAGGAATTAGAAGAAATTTTTCATGGAGGGGGAGCCGAATTTTGCAGTGTTTTTAAAAGCGATCAGAAATTGAATAAAAAAAGTTTCTTTAACTGAAAGTAAGGAGCCACATCAAAACTTAAACGGACAGAAATTACTATGTATATGAAAGGGGTTGCCCCCCTACTCAAGACCTTGCTCTTTGCACTAAAGTTTTGACTTTTTGTCGTAATTCCTTAAGAACAACCTCTGTAACACAATGGCTGTTTAATAAGAATAAGCTTTTTTCAAATTTCAAATCACTGGTTATGAAAGAGTGTCGGTGGTGGGTGAAGCGTGTGGACGGTGCCTTAAACCAACTTGAAGGAGCCGGATTATCCGGCATAAAAGGAGGAATGGGTCAAAAGATACTGATGATACATCCATATATGAGCATTGAAGAGATTTAATGTCCTTGGTAAAAGCCAGGACAGGATTTAATGTCCTTGGTAAAAGTGTTATTTCTAGACCAATCAGATGCCTAGAATCCCTCTACGTACAAGACCCAACCTCTTTATAGACCTCTTTGATGGTTATATTGTTTGTTGGTTGTGCGGTTTGATGGTTTATTGTTTGATGGTTATGTGGTTTGATGTTGTTTCTTAGTTGTGTTCTGTTTGTTGAGATTATGTAGTTTGATGTTTCACAGATGTTTCAATTCGGACAGAAGTTTACATCATTGCCAGATAAGAGCGAGTCTAGCGGGACAGGATCATTGACACTTGTTTCTAGGTCAATGGATTTACGTAAGGTTTCTCTTACATCGCAATTCAGCCCTGAGATTTTGTTTATAATAAACATGCTAACAAAGAACATTCAGAAATTACTTTTAGGGGATTATTTGGGCGAAACAAATTAATCGACATTTTAGGGAGTTTTTGGGTGAAACAGTTTGAGACAATTTAGAATTTGATTTGGGGTTAAACTCTGTGGTCGCTACAATAGACAAGTACAAAATATTGGATTAGTGAGAGAATTATGAGTATGAACTATCAATGACTCTAACCACAATGGACCTCAACCTCCAGGGGCCACCTCTCACTGACCTCCAAGACCCCTTCCCACCATTCCAACTTTTTTTTAGGACATCCCCCAATTTTCAATATAGAGACTCAAATTAAGAGTTAAAAATGTGTAAAAAAAAGGTTAGTGGAACGTCAACTTTGACCTCATCTTTCAGGATTTAGACAAGCAGATGATATGAACATCAAATTCTGTAAATTTTTACCTAACATTTTCAAATATGGCATTTAGAATGTTACCATTTTTTAAAGTCTCCCCCATGACCTAAAATGTTTCCCCATTATGACTTTTGTATTTAGGAACCTTAGCGCATCAGCTATTCATGCAAACATCCAGCAATAAAATCCATATTAAAAGAACCGCACTTTAAAATTATACAAAGCGAAGACGTCTTTTTCAAAGCATATTATTGACCGATCTGCTAAAATAAATGGCTAGAAACAGTTTGCAGACTTTCACGAAACGTTGAAAAGTTCATTGTTCCCTAAAAAAATTAATTCATCTGGTGTTGTAAGAATCAGAGCAAGTTTTGTGGGTTTTGCAAGGAAAATAGCTCGTTTTTTAACAAATTTAGCCATAGCTAATTGAAACTGTGTATAATTTCTTCATTTTTAGTCCGATTGCGTAGCTATTAAAGGGACATTTAACATTTTTTCTGATTTTGTGTGGTTTTCGCAAGAAAATAGCTCGTCTTTAACAAACTTACCAATAGCTAATCGAAACTTTCTATAAATATCTTCGTTTTTAGTCCAATTGCGTAGCTAATAAATAAACATTTGACATTTTTTCTGATTTTATGTGGTTTCGCAAGAAAATAGCTCGTCTTTAACAAACTTACCAATAGCTAATCGAAACTGTCTATAAATATCTTCATTTTTAGTCCAATTGCGTAGCTAATAAAGAAACATTTGACATTTTTTCTGATTTTGTGTGGTTTCGCAAGAAAATAGCTCGTCTTTAACAAACTTAGCCATAACTAATCGAAACTGTCTATAAATATCTTCATTTTTAGTCCAATTGCGCAGCTAATAAAGGAACATTTAACATTTTTTTCGGATTTTGTATGGTTTCGCAAGAAAATAGCTCGCCTTTAACAAACTTAGCCATAGCTAATCAAAACTGTCTATAAATATCTTCATATTTAGTCCAATTGCGTAGCTAAAAAAGAAACATTTAATATTTTTTTTCGGATTTTTGTGTGGTTTCGTAAGAAAATAGCTCGTCTTTAACAAACTTTGCCATAGCTAATCGAAACTGTCTATAAATATCTTCATTTTTAGTCCAATTGCGTCGCTAATAAAGAAAAATTTGACATTTTTTTCTGATTTTGTGTGGTTTCGCAAGAAAATAGCTCGTCTTTAACAAACTTAGCAATAGCTAATCGAAACTGTCTATAAATATCTTCATTTTTAGTCCAATTGCGCAGCTAATAAAGGAACATTTAACATTTTTTTTCGGAATTTGTATGGTTTCGCAAGAAAATAGCTCGCCTTTAACAAACTTAGCCATAGCTAATCAAAACTGTCTATAAATATCTTCATATTTAGTCCAATTGCGTAGTTGAAAAAAGAAACATTTAATATTTTTTTTTCGGATTTTGTGTGGTTTCGTAAGAAAATAGCTCGTCTTTAACAAACTTACCAATAGCTAATCGAAAAAACTGTCTATAAATATCTTCATTTTTAGTCCAATTGCGTAGCTAATAAATAAACATTTGACATTTTTTCTGATTTTGTGTGGTTTCGCAAGAAAATAGCTCGTCTTTAACAAACTTAGCCATAGCTAATCGAAACTGTCTATAAATATCTTCAATTTTAGTCCAATTGCGCAGCTAATAAAGGAACATTTAACATTTTTTTTTCGGAATTTGTATGGTTTTCGCAAGAAAATAGCTCGCCTTTAACAAACTTAGCCATAGCTAATCAAAACTGTCTATAAATATCTTCATATTTAGTCCAATTGCGTAGTTTGAAAAAAGAAACATTTAATATTTTTTTTTCGGATTTTGTGTGGTTTCGTAAGAAAATAGCTCATCTTTAACAAACTTTGCCATAGCTAATCGAAACTGTCTATAAATATCTTCATATTTAGTCCAATTGCGTAGTTGAAAAAGAAACATTTAATATTTTTTTTTCGGATTTTGTGTGGTTTTGTAAGAAAATAGCTCATCTTTAACAAACTTTGCCATAGCTAATCGAAACTGTCTATAAATATCTTCATTTTTAGTCCAATTGCGTCGCTAATAAAGAAAAATTTTTTTTTTTTTCTGATTTTGTGTGGTTTCGCAAGAAAATAGCTCGTCTTTAACAAACTTAGCCATAGCTAATCGAAACTGTCTATAAATATCTTCATTTTTAGTCCAATTGCGCAGCTAATAAAGGAACATTTAACATTTTTTTTCGGAATTTGTATGGTTTCGCAAGAAAATAGCTCGCCTTTAACAAACTTAGCCATAGCTAATCAAAACTGTCTATAAATATCTTCATATTTAGTCCAATTGCGTAGTTGAAAAAGAAACATTTAATATTTTTTTCGGATTTTGTGTGGTTTCGTAAGAAAATAGCTCATCTTTAACAAACTTTGCCATAGCTAATCGAAACTGTCTATAAATATCTTCATTTTTAGTCCAATTGCGTCGCTAATAAAAAAATTTGACATTTTTTTTTTCTTGATTTTTGTGTGGTTTCGCAAGAAAATAGCTCGTCTTTAACAAACTTAGCCATAGCTAATCGAAACTGTCTATAAATATCTTCATTTTTAGTCCAATTGCGCAGCTAATAAAGGAACATTTAACATTTTTTTCGGAATTTGTATGGTTTCGCAAGAAAATAGCTCGCCTTTAACAAACTTAGCCATAGCTAATCAAAACTGTCTATAAATATCTTCATATTTAGTCCAATTGCGTAGTTGAAAAGAAACATTTAATATTTTTTTTTCTGATTTTGTGTGGTTTCGCAAGAAAATAGCTCGTCTTTAACAAACTTAGCAATAGCTAATCGAAACTGTCTATAAAATATCTTCATTTTTAGTCCCAATTGCGCAGCTAATAAAGGAACATTTAACATTTTTTTTTTCGGAATTTGTATGTTTTCGCAAGAAAATAGCTCGCCTTTAACAAACTTAGCCATAGCTAATCAAAACTGTCTATAAATATCTTCATATTTTAGTCCAATTGCGTAGTTGAAAAAGAAACATTTAATATTTTTTTTCGGATTTTGTGTGGTTTCGTAAGAAAATAGCTTGTCTTTAACAAACTTACCAATAGCTAATCGAAACTGTCTATAAATATCTTCATTTTTAGTCCAATTGCGTAGCTAATAAATAAAACATTTGACATTTTTTCTGATTTTGTGTGGTTTCGCAAGAAAATAGCTCGTCTTTAACAAACTTAGCCATAGCTAATCGAAACTGTCTATAAATATCTTCAATTTTAGTCCAATTGCGCAGCTAATAAAGGAACATTTACATTTTTTTCGGAATTTGTATGGTTTCGCAAGAAAATAGCTCGCCTTTAACAAACTTAGCCATAGCTAATCAAAACTGTCTATAAATATCTTCATATTTAGTCCAATTGCGTAGTTGAAAAAGAAACATTTAATATTTTTTTTCGGATTTTGTGTGGTTTCGTAAGAAAATAGCTCATCTTTAACAAACTTTGCCATAGCTAATCGAAACTGTCTATAAATATCTTCATATTTAGTCCAATTGCGTAGTTGAAAAAGAAACATTTAATATTTTTTTCGGATTTTGTGTGGTTTCGTAAGAAAATAGCTCATCTTTAACAAACTTTGCCATAGCTAATCGAAACTGTCTATAAATATCTTCATTATTAGTCCAATTGCGTCGCTAATAAAGAAAAATTTGACATTTTTTCTGATTTTGTGTGGTTTCGCAAGAAAATAGCTCGTCTTTAAACAAACTTAGCCATAGCTAATCGAAACTGTCTATAAATATCTTCATTTTTAGTCCAATTGCGCAGCTAATAAAGGAGCATTTAACATTTTTTTTTCGGAATTTGTATGGTTTCGCAAGAAAATAGCTCGCCTTTAACAAACTTAGCCATAGCTAATCAAAAACTGTCTATAAATATCTTCATATTTAGTCCAATTGCGTAGTTGAAAAAGAAACATTTAATATTTTTTTCGGATTTTGTGTGGTTTCGTAAGAAAATAGCTCATCTTTAACAAACTTTGCCATAGCTAATTGAAACTGTCTATAAATATCTTCATTTTTAGTCCAATTGCGTCGCTAATAAAGAAAAATTTGACATTTTTTCTGATTTTGTGTGGTTTCGCAAGAAAATAGCTCGTCTTTAACAAACTTAGCCGTAGCTAATCGAAACTGTCTATAAATATCTTCATTTTTAGTCCAATTGCGTAGCTAATAAATAAACATTTGACATTTTTTTTCTGATTTTGTGTGGTTTCGCAAGAAAATAGCTCGCCTTTAACAAACTAGCCAGCCATAGCTAATCAAAACTGTCTATAAATATCTTCATATTTAGTCCAATTGCGTAGCTGAAAAAGAAACATTTAATATTATTTTCGGATTTTGTGTGGTTTCGTAAGAAAATAGCTCATCTTTAACAAACTTTGCCATAGCTAATCGAAACTGTCTATAAATATCTTCATTTTTAGTCCAATTGCGTAGCTAATAAAGGAACATTGAGATTTTGTCTGATTTTGTGTGGTTTCGCAAGTCTTTAACAAACTTAGCCATAGCTAATTGAAACAGTGTATAATTTCTTCATTTTCACTCCAGTTACGTAGCTAATAAAGAAACAAAATTTCCAAATATCGGAGGCATGGGGCTCTCATACATGCTACAATTGACTTAAAGGGAATACATTGTGTATGTGATTTTGATAAACCGTAAACTTTGGGTCAAGAGCTACCCCAGGGATGCATTTTAGGTTACTTTTTTCTCAAAATGACATGAAATATACTACGGCTGTACTCGTTCACTTTAAGCCTATTTTTTTATATTCTTTTATCATTTTAGTGACGTGAGTTCAGAAGGACATTTGAGGTGATGTTTTATTTTTCATGGATGTAAGGATTTTTATTGTTCACCATACAAGCGAGCTATCATTCCAAGCAGACAGAGGCCAATTGGTGTTGAGCGGCACAGTATCGTAACACGTTATTTGCACATTCGATTTTTCAATTGGATTTTTGATAGGTGTTAACAGTGAACTGTTTCAGGGCATTATTTACGGTATCATCCTTGGAAAATGCATATCACAATGATTTGAGATGCATACTGGACACATAATTTCTTCTGATGGTTTGGTTCCATGTCCCCACTCAAGAAACCGAAGTACCCCTCCCTCCACTACGGTACCACCCCAAGCGCAAGCCGCCACCGAGGGAGTATCCAATCCACCGTACGGTTTATCTCAACCATGGCGCAACCCAGGGCACATTTTTCAGCAAAAATATCAAAACGTGTAAAGGAGAAAATTCTTGTTCCCATCCACCCAGCGCGATGTTAGGGAGTTTGGTCAGTGTTTTCTCATTTAAGGGACGGAATCTGATCATCCCAACGCGATTCAGGGGGTTTGCTAACTGTTGAATCGTTCCGAGGAGACGGAATCTGGGCTTTGGCTAGAAGATAAAAGAGGCTTGAAAACGGTCTCGCTCGAGAAAATTTCAAGGTAGTAATATTAAGGAAAATTATTATTGAGATTCTACAGCAAAACTCTAACGTCAGAGCATCCCTGTGTGAGAAGAATAGATGTCCAAACCGATAAAAAAGTATACTTATAGTCCAGAGCGGAATGGCGCTACGACACTATTTTCACATTAGCACAAGCTCTCCACTGACCCCCCCCCCCCCCCCCCTTTGAAAACAGAGAATCCCCAATTTTTTCTTTACTATTGTTAGATACTCTAAGCATTTCACCCCACAATGTTACACTATAAATACTCTAAAACATCCCCTCTCATCACCCCATCTCTCCAAACACACTTTTCCAAAATTTCTTGCTAAAAATTTTATTTTCAAGTCATTCATTCGGGGTTTCGCAAGCAATTCAGCCCACAATGTAGCACTATAACTACTCTAAGACATCTCTCTGCCATCACCATATCCCCCAACCCCAAATTTTTCTTAGAAATAATATTTTTCGTTATTATGACAACTTATCTGTTCGAACTAGCAAGTTTTCTGCAAAAGATACTAAATTTTTTCTTAGAAGTAACAATTTTTTGATTATGATAAAAAAATTTCTGTCAGGAGTGGCAAGTTTTGCTTAACACTAACAAACCTTCTCATCAAAGTAACAATATTCTTCTATAATGCTACCAAACGTTTACTTAACACACACAATTTTTTCTTAGAAATAATATTTTTCATCAGTGATAACACGTTTTTTGTTCGAACTAGCAAGTTTTCTACCAAAGATACCAAATTTTTTCTTAGAAGTAACATTTTTTGAATGTAATAACAACTTTTCTGTCAGAAGTATCAAGTTTTGCTTAACACTAACAAACCTTCTCATCAAAGTAACAACATTCTTCTATAATGCTACCAAACGTTTACTTAACACACACAATTCTCTCTTAGAAATAATATTTTTCATCAGTGATAACACGTTTTCTGTTCGAACCAGCAAGTTTTCTGCCAAAGGTACCAAATTTTTTCTTAGAAGTAACAATTTTTGGATTGTGATTACAACTTTTTTGTCAGAAATAGCAAGTTTTACTTAACACTAACAAACCTTCTCATCAAAGTAACAAACATTTTACCTTAAAACCAACATATTTTTACTTAACACAAACAAATTTCTCTTAGAAATAATATTTTTCATCAGTGATCACACGTTTTTTTTTCGAACCAGCAAGTTTTCTGCTAAAGATACCCATTTTTTTTAGAGGTAACAATTTTTTGATTGTGATAACAACTTTTTTGTCAGAAGTAGCAAGTTTTGCTTAACACTAACAAACCTTCTCATCACACTAACAACATTCTTCTATAATGCTACCAAACGTTTACTTAACACACACAATTTTCTCTTAGAAATAATATTTTTCATCAGTGGTAACACGTTTTCTGTTCGAACCAGCAAATTTTTGGCCAAAGGTACCAAATTTTTTCTTAGAAGTAACAATTTTTCGATTGTGATTACAACTTTTTTGTCAGAAGTAGCAAGTTTTGCTTAACACGAACAAACCTTCTCATCAAAGTAACAACATTTTACCTTAAAACTAACATATTTATACTTAACACAAACAAATGTCTCTTAGAAATAATATTTTTCATCAGTGATAACACGTTTTTTGTTCCAACTAGCAAGTTTTCTGCCAAAGATACCAATTTTGTTTTAGAAGTAACAATTTTTTGATTGTGATAACAACTTTTCTGTCAGAAGTAGCAAGTTTTGCTTAGCGCTAAAAAACTTTCATCACAGTAACAACATTCTTCTATAATGCTACCAAACGTTTACTTAACACACACAATTTTCTCTTAGAAATAATATTTTTTCATCAGTGATAACACGTTTTCTGTTCGAACCAGCAAATTTTTTGCCAAAGGTACCAAATTTTTTCTTAGAAGTAACAATTTTTGGAATGTGATTACAACTATTTTTGTCAGAAATAGCAAGTTTTGCTTAACACAAACAAACATTCTCATCAAAGTAACAACATTTTACCTTAGAACTAACATATTTATACTTAACACAAACAAATTTCTCTCGGAAATAATATTTTTCATCAGTGATAACACGTTTTCTGTTCGAAGTATCAAGTTTTCTGCCAAAGATACCATTTTTTTTATAAGTAAAAATTTTTTGATTGTGATAACAACTTTTCTGTCAGAAGTAGCAAGTTTTGCTTAACACTAACAAATTTTCTCATCAAAGCAACAACATTTTACCTTAAAACTAACATACTCTTACTTAACACACACAAATTTCTCTTAGAAATAATATTTTTCATCAGTGATAACACGTTTTCTGTTCGAACTAGCAAGTTTTCTGCCAAAGATACCAAATTTTTTCTTAGAAGTAACAATTTTTTGATTGTGGTAACAAACCTTCTCATCAAACCTTACAAACCTTCTCATCAAAGTAACAACATTTTACCTTAAAACTAACATACTTTTACTTAACAAACACAAATTTTTTTCATAGAAGTAACAATTTTTTCGCTATGATAACAAGTTCTCTCTTTCAACTAGCAAGTTTTCTGTCAAAGATACAACATTTTTTCTTAGTAGTAACAAATTTTTCGATTGTGATAACAAATTTTCTGTCAGAAGCAGCATGTTTTCCTTAATAAATTTTCTCATCAAATTAACAACATTTTACCTTAAAACTAACACACTTTTACTTAACACACTCAAATATCTCTTAAAAAAATAATATTTTTCGTCAGTGATAACACGTTTTCTGTCCGAACTAGCAAGTTTTTTGCCAAAGATACCAAATTTTTTCATAGAAGTAACAATTTGTCATTTGTGATAACAACTTTTCTGTTCGAACTAGAAAGTTTTCTGTCAAAGATACCAAATTTTTGTTAAAAGTAACTTTTCTTTGATTTCTATAACAACTTTTCTGTCAGAAGTAGCATGTTTATCTTAACACTAACGAATCTTCTCTTCAAAGTAACAACATTCTTCTTTAATACCACCAAACTTTTACTTAACACTAACAGATTTTCTCTTCGATTCATCGACTTTTTCCATAATACTAAAACACTTTTACTTAACCCACTCAAATTTCTCATAGAAATAACAAGTATTTTCTTAACAGTAAACAATTTTTTTAATAGCTCCAACTTATCGGTCGAAGATAACAATTTTTTTTTTTTCCTAAGATTAACAGTTTTTTCGTCACTGATAACCCGATTTCTGCTAGAACTAGCAAGTTGTCCAGCAAAGATAACACATTTTTCTTAGAAGTAACAATTTTTCGTTTGTGATAATATCTTTTCTGTCATAAGTAGCAAGTTTTCATTATCACTAACATATTTTCTCATCGAAGTAACAATATGTTTCCTTAATACTAACAAACTTTTACTTAACACTATCAAATTATGTAAGAAGTAACAGGTTTTTTCTTTAGAGTAACAAATTTTTCTAGTAGCACCAACTTTTCTATCAAAGATAATAAATTTTTCTTAAAAATGACAATTTTTCGTCACTGATAACATGATTTCAGGTAGAACTAGCAAGTTGTCCAGCAAAGTTAGCAAATTTTTCTTAGAAGTTAAAATTTCTTCCTTTTTGATAACATCTTTTCTGCCAAAAGTAACAAGTTTTCCTTAACACTAACAAATTTTTTTTAATCAAAGTAACAACATCCTTCCTTAATATTACCAAACTTTTACTTAACACTAACAGATTTTCTACTTGAAACTAGTAAGCTTTCTGTCAAAGATACCAAATTTTTTTTCTCAGAAGTAACAATTTTTCGTTTGTGATAACATCTTTTCTGTCATTAGTAAGCAAGTTTTCCATAGCACTAACAAATTTTCTCATCGAAGTAACAGAATTTTTCCCTTATACTAAAAAACTTTTACTTAACACTTTCAAATTATCTTAGAAGTAACAGGTTTTTTCTTAACATTAACAATTTTTTCTCATAGCACCAATTTTTCCATCAAAGATAACAAATTTTTCTTAAAAGTAAAAATTTTTCATCACTGATAACACCATTTCTGCTAGAACTAGCAAGTTGTCCAGCAAATACCACAAATTTTTCTTGGAAGTAACGAATTTATTCTAACAGCACCAAGTTTTCCGTCAAAGATAACAAATCTTCTCTTCGAAGTAACAACTTTTTTCCTTAATACTAACAAACCTTGACTTAACACACACCCAAATTTCTCTTGGAAGTCACATTTTTATATCAGTGATAACACATTTTCTGCTTGAGCTTGCAAGTCTTCTCTCAAAGATACCAAAATTTTTTCTTTGAAGTAGCAATTTTCGTTATGATACAAGTTATCTGTTAGAAGCAACTTTTAAGTCAAACATACCAAATTTGTCTTGGAATTAACCATTTTTTATTGATGATAACAATTTTTCTGTCAGAAGTAGAAAACTATCCCTTAAGCAAACAGACAAATTTGTCATCAAAGTAAAAATTTTTTTAGTACTAATAAAACTTTTACTTATGACTATCAATTAACAGGATTTTAACAAGTCAAAGTTAGAAGTAACGTTTAAGTTAAAACTATCTTAGGTTATCATGAGTGATTCAAATTTAGGGTTAATTTAGGCTAGGTTACGCGCGCTTCTTTCAAAGTTAGGTTTCTCTACAGTTTTCATCTTTAAAACAAGTTGTTCATCTAAAGCGATTTTTTCGCATAACAGGCGCGCATAACCTAGCCTAAATTAACCTTAAAAATTAATCACTCAATTTAACCTAGCTTTGAAGTAGAAAACTATTAAAAAACTACTACTTCTAAGAGAAATCTTCGCATAGTACTAATAAACTTTTACTTAAAACTATCAAATTTCTCTTAGAAGTAACAGGATGTTAACAAGTTTTCTTTCAAAGTTAGGTTTCTCAACGTTTAAGTTAGGGTTTATCTAACTTAGGTTATCATGAGTGATTCAAATTTAGGGTTAATTAGGCTAGGTTATGCGCGCTTCTTTCAAAGTTAGGTTTCTCTACGTTCAAGTTAGGTTCACAGATAACTTGTCATCCAAATAAGCTTATCATGAGCGATTCATTTTTAAGATTAATTTAGGATAGGTTAATAGCGCGCGCATAACCTAGCCTAAATTAACCTTAAAATTAATCGCTCATGATAACCTTAGATATATGAATCTAACTTAAACGTAGAGGAACCTAGCTTTGAAAGAAAAACTTATTGAAAACCTACTACTTCTAAGAGAAATTTGATAGTGATAAGTAAAAGTTTATTAGTATTAAGAAAAAGTTGTTACTTCGATGCGAAAATTTGTTAGTGTTAGGAGGGTTTGTTACTTCTGACAGAAAAATTGTTATCATCAACGAAAAAATTGTTAATTCCAAGAAAAATTTGGTATGTTTGACTTAAAACATGTTACTTCTAACAGATAACTTGTCAACATAATGAAAATTGCTACTTCTAAGTAAAAATTTGGTATCTTTGAGAGAAAAACGTGCAAGCTCAAGCAGAAAACGTGTTATCACTGGTTGGTGCCGTTGGAAGATGTGTTACTGTTAAGAAAAAAACTGTTACTTCTAACATAATTTGTTAGTGTTAAGTAAAAGTTTGTTAGTATTAAGGAAAAATGCTGTTACTTCGATGAGAAAATTTGTCAGTGCTAATGAAAACTTGCTACTTATGACAGAAAAGATATTATCACAAACGAAAAATTGTTACTTCTAAGTAAAAAATATGTTATCTTTGCTGGACAACTTGCTAGTTCAAGCAGAAATCGGGTTATCAGTGATGAAAAATTGTTACTTTTAAGAAAATTTTTTTATCTTCGACAGATAAGTTGGAGCTATTGAAAAAATTTGTTACTGTTAAGAAAATACTTGTTAATTCTATGAGAAATTTGAGAGTGTTAAGTAAAAGTATATTAGTATTATGGAAAATTTTGATGCATCGAAGAGAAAATCTGTTAGTCTTAAGTAAAATTTTGGTAGTATTAAGGAAGAATATTGTTACTTTGAAGAGAAGATTTGTTAGTGTTAATCAAAACTTGCTACTTCTGACAGAAAAGTTGTTTTCCATCTTTGGCAAAAAAACTTGCTAGTTCGAACACAAAACGTGTTATCACTAACGAAGAATATTATTTCTAAGAGAAATTTGAGTTTGTTAAGTAAAAGTGTGTTAGTTTTAAGGTAAAATGTTGTTATTTTGATGAGGAAATTTGTTAGTTTTAAAGGAAACTCGCTGCTTCTGACAGAAACGTTGTTATCACAATCGAAAAATTTGATAGTGTTAAGTAAAAGTTTATTAGTATTAAGAAAAAGTTGTCGCTTCGATGCAAAGATTTGTTAGTTTTAGGGATAGTTTGTTACTTCTGACAGAAAAATTGTTAACATCAACAAAAAAATTGTTGACTCCAAGAAAAAATTTGGTATGTTTGACTTAAAAATTGCTATTTCTAACAGATAACTTGTCATCACAACGAAAATTGCTATTTCTAAGACAAAATTTTGTAACTTTGAGAGAAAACTTGCAAGCTCAGGCAGAAAACGTGTTATCACTGATGAAAAAATGTGACTTCCAAGAAAAATTTGGGTGTTTTAAGTAAAAGTTTGTAGCATTAAGGGAAAAAGTTGTTACTTCGAAGAGAAGACTTGTTATCTTTGACGGAAAACTTAGTGCTGTTAGAAGAAATTCGTTACTTCTAAGAAAAATTTGTTATCTTTGCTGGACAACTTGCTAGTTCTAGCAGAAATAATGTTATCAGTGACGAAAAATTGTTACTTTTTATAAAAATTTGTTATCTTCGACTTCTATTCACTGGCGTATAAACTAAATCGAATGTCTATATTGATTCAAACACGCCTCTTCACATATATAAATGGAAATCTATCAAGAAAGGAAGAATATATTTATACTTAAACCAAAACAATAAAGGTCAGCTAACCCCTGGCCCATAACCCCATATTAAATCTCACAAGTTCATTAACCAATGTTTGAATTATAAATTGAACCGATTCATTTGCTTGCAAGCTTAGCTGCAGTTTGTTTACTTTTCCCAGCATTTAACCCATTCTGACCTTTGTTCGCAAGGTCACGTTTCGTTTCAGAACTATTATTAAAATCCGTACTGTTTGAAAATCTTACCTGCTTTTTAATTGAACTATTATAAATTGAATTGATCCTAAATTCACCTTCATCTCTATTGATGCTAATACTCCCATATATTATCTTTTTATTTCTGTAATTTCCCTGAAGCTTTTTAAAAGCCCTGCAGACGTATATCTACTATTTTTGCTTGATCAAATAAAATACTGTGATGAGGAAAATTATAAATATGTTCTGCAACACCTGACTCAAACGTTTCCGGCGTTTTATTTTATTTAAGAGAGCAATCTATGGCATTCTTGTGTTGCTGTAGCCTATTTTCTAAAATCTGTTGTTTTTCTTCCCACATAAAATGTTTGAATTATAATTGAACGGATTCGTTTGCTTGCAAGCTTAGCTGCAGTTCATTTACTTTTCCCAGCATTTAAACCATTCTGACCTTTGTTCGCAAGGTCATCTTTCGTTTCAGAACTATTATTAAAATCAGTACTGGTTGATAATTTCACCTGCTTTGTAATTAAACTATTATAAATTGAATTGATCCTAAATTCCCCTTCATCTCTATTGATACTAATACCCCCATATATTATCTATTTTATTTCTATAATTTCTCTGAAGCTTTGTAAAAGTCCTGCAGACGTATCTACTATTTTTGTTTGATCAAATAAAAATACTGTGATGAGAAAATTATAAACATATTCTGCAACAGCTGACTCAAACGTTTCCGGTGTTTTATTTTGTTTTAGAGAGCAATCTATGGCATTCTTATGTTGCTGTAGCCTATTTTCTAAAATCTGTTGTGTTATTTCCACATAAAATGTTTGAATTATAAATTGAACGGATTCGTTTGCTTCCAAGCTTAGCTGCAGTTCGTTTACTTTTCCCAGCTTTTAACCCATTCTGACCTTTGTTCGCAAGGTCATCTTTCGTTTCAGAACTATTCTTAAAATCAGTGCTGGTTGAAAATCTTACCTTCTTTTTAATTAAAATATTATAAATTGAATTGATCCTAAATTCCCTTCATCTCTATTGATACTAATACCCCCATATATTATCTTTTTTATTTCTATAATTTCAATGAAGCTTTGTAAAGGTCCTACAGACGTATCTACTATTTTTGTTTGATCAAATAAAATACTGTGATGAGGAAAATTATAAACATGTTCTGCAATAGCTGACTCAAACGTTTCCGGTTTTATTTTCTTTTAGAGAGCAATCTATGGCATTCTTGTGTTGCTGTAGCCTATTTTCTAAAATCTGTTGTGTTCTTCCCACATAAAATGTTTGAATTATAAATTGAACGGATTCGTTTGCTTGCAGGCTTAGCTGCAGTTCGTTGACTTTTCCAAGCATTTAACCCAGTCTGACCTTTGTTCGCAAGGTCATCTTTCGTTTCAGAACTAATATTAAAATTGGTACTGGTTGAAAATCTTACCTACTTTTTAATTATACTATTATAAATTGAATTGATCTTAAATTCCCTTTCATCTCTATTGATACTAATACCCCCATATATTATCTTTTTTATATCTACAATTTCCCAAGGGCTTTGTAAAAGTCCTACAAAGCTTTTTTTATGTGGGAAGAACACAACAGATTTTAGAAAATAGGCTACAGTAACACCAGAATGCCATAGATTGCTCTCTAAAACAAAATAAAACTAAAACAAAATAAAAGGGATGTCTTAGAGTAGTTATAGTGCTACACTGTGGGCTGAATTGCTTGCGAAAGCCCGAATAAATGACTTGAAAATAAAATTTTTAGCAAGAAATGTTGGAAAAGTGTTCTTGGGGAGATGGGGTGATGAGAGGGGATTTCTTAGAGTATTGTAAGTGTAACATCGTGAGGTGAAATACTTAGAGTATCTAACAATAGTAAAGAAAAAAATGGGGGCTTCTCCGTTTTCAAAGGGGGGAGGGTGATGAGTGGAGAGCTGGTGCTAGTGTGAAAACAGTGTCACAGTGCCATTCCGCTCTGAACCATAAGTATACTTTCTTATTGGTTTGGACATCTACTCTTTTCTCACGGGGATGCTCTGACGTTAGAGTGTTGCTGTAGAAACTCAAAGATAATTTTCCTCATTATTACTACCTTTAAATTATCTCGAGCGAGACCGTTTTAAAGCCTCTTTTATCATCTAGCCGAAGCCCGGATTCCGTCTCTTCGGAACGATTTAACAGTAAGCAAATTCCCCTGAATCACGTTGGGATGATCAGATTCCGTCCCTGGAATGAGACAACACTGACCAAACTCCCCCACATCGTGCTGGGTGGGTGGGTACAATAATTTTCCCCTTTGCACGTTTTGATATTTTTGTAAAAAATGTGCCCTGGGTTGCACCATGGTTGAGATAAACTGTACGGTGGATTAGATACTCCCTCGGTGGCAGCTTGCACTCGGAGTGGTACCCTAGTGGAGGGAGGGGTACTTCGGGTTCTTGAGCAGGGATATGGAACCCAACAATCAGAGGAAATTGTGTGTCCAGTATGCATCTCAAATCATTGTGAAATGTATTTTCTCAGGATGTTACCGTAAATAATGCCCCGAAATAGGTCACTGTTAACTCCTATCAGTAATCCAATTGAAAAATTGAATGTGCAAATAAATACGATACTGTGCCGCTTAACACCAATTGGCCTCTGTCTGCTTGGAATGATAGCTCGCTTGTATGGTGAACAATAAAAATCCTTACAACAATAGAAATAAATCTCAAATATCCTTCTGAACTCGAGTCACTAAAATAATAAAAGAATATGAAAAAATAGGCTCAAAGTGAACGAATACAGCCGCTAGCATATTTTATGCCATTTTGTGAAAAAAGTAACCTAAAATGCATCCCTGGGGTAGCTCTTGATCCACAATTTTACGGTTTATCGGAATAACATAAACAATGTATTCCATTGAAGTCAATTGTGGCATGTATGAAAGCCCCATGCTTCCGACATTTGGAAATTTTTTCTTTTTCTTTATTAGCTACGCAATTGGAGTAAAATTAAGAAATTACACACTGTTTCAATTAGCTATGGCTAAGTTTGTTAAAGACGAGCTATTTTCTTGCAAAACCACACAAAATCAGAAAAAATGTCAAATGTTTCTTTATTAGCTACGCAATTTAACTAAAAATGAAGATATTTATAGACAGTTTTGATTAGCTATGGCTAAGTTTGTTAAAGACGAGCTATTTTCTTGCAAAACCACACAAAACCAGAAAAAAATGTTAAATGTTCCTTTATTAGCTACACAATTGGACTAAAAATGAAGATATTTATAGACAGTTTCGACTAGCTATGGCTAAGTTTGTTAAAGACGAGCTATTTTCTTGCGAAACCACTTAAAATAAAAAAAAATGTCAAATATTTCTTTATTAGCTACGTAATTGGACTAAAAATAAAGATATTTATAGACAGTTTTCGATTAGCTATTGGTAAGTTTGTTAAAGACGAGGTATTTTCTGGCGAAACCACATAAAATCAAAAAAAGTCGAATGTTTCTTTATTAGCTATGCAATTGGACTGAAAATTAAGATATTTATAGACAGTTTCGATTAGCTATTGGTAAGTTTGTTAAAGACGAGTCATTTTCTTGCGAAACCACACAAAATCAGAAAAAAATTGAAGTGTTCCTTTATTAGCTACGCAATTGGACTAAAAAATGAAGAAATTATTCACAGTTTCAATTAGCTATGGCTAAGTTTGTTAAAGGCGAGCTTTTTCTTGCGAAAACCCACAAAATTTGCTCTGATTCTTACAACACAGATGAATTAAATTTTATTAGGGAACAATGAACTTTCCAACATTTCGTGAACGTCTGCAAACTGTTTCTGGCCTTTTATTTTAGTAGATCGGTCAAAAATCTTCTTGGAAAAAGACGTTTTCGCTGTGTATGTTTGCATGTTTGCATGAATAGCTGATGCGCTAAGGTTCTTAAATACAAAAGTCATAATGGGGAAATATTTTAGGTCATGGGGGGGGTCTTAAAAAAATGGTTACATTCTAATGCCATATTTGAAAATGTTAGGTAAAAAGTAACAGAATTGATGTTCATACCATCTGATTGTCTAAATTCTGAAAGATGAGGTCAAAGTTGACGTTCTGCTAACTTTTTTTACACATTTTTAACTCTTAATTTGAATGTCTATATTGAAAATTGGGGGGTGTCCTAAAAAAAGTTGGAATGGTGGGAAGGGGTCTTTGGGGTTGGGGAGAGGTGGCCCCTGAAGGTTGAGGTCCATTGTTGTTAGAGTCATTGATGGTTCATACTCATAATTCTCTCACTAATCCAATATTTTGTTCTTGTCTATTATAGCTACCACAGAGTTTCACCCCAAATCATCTTCTAAAATGTCTCAAACTGTTTCACCAAAAAAAAATCCTTAAAATATCGATAATTTGTTTCGCCCAAATAATCCCCTAAAATTAATTTCTGAATGTTCCTTTGTTAGCATGTTCATTATAAACAAAATATCAAGACTGAATTGCTATGTAAGAGAAACCTTACGTAAATCAATTGACCTAGAATTAGGTGTCAATGATCCTGTCCCGTTAGGCTCGCTCTTATCTGGAAATGATGTATACTTCTGTCTGTATTGAAATATCTATGAAACATCAAACCACATAAACATCAACAAACAGAACAGATCTAAGAAACAACATCAAACCACATAACCATCAAACAATATAACCATCAAACCGCATAACCAATAAACAATATAACCATCAAACAGGTCTAGAAAGAGGTGTGGTCTTGTATGTACAGGGATTTCAGGCATCTGATTTGTCTAGAAATAACACTTTTACCAAGGATATTAAATCTCGTCCCAAGTTTTTTTACCAAGGACAGTAAATCTCTTCAATGCCCATATATGGATGCATCATCAGTTCCTTCTAGACCCTTGCCTTCTCATAAACTGATAAACAATAAGAAATTAAAATTTTTAAAAATACGTTTTTTTCAACTTAAAGTACACAACAACATTGAAAAAAAAAACAGAAATTAGTCCATATATGAGTGGGGCTGCACCCTCTTAAATCCCTTGGTCATTAACTAACTTCTCTATTGCTTAGACAAAGCTTCTTATTCTAATTAAATAGCCACAATGTTCATGAAGTCTATCTTGAATAATTGGGAAAAGTCAAACTTAAGCGTTAAGAGAGAGGGGCTTAAGAGGGGGGAGCCCCCTCATATATTGAAAAATTTGTTTATTTAAAGTTTTAATGTAAGTCCTTACTTTTAGATGAAAAACTGTTTTTTTCTATTTAATTTCATAAAAGGGTTAATGTGCACTCATGATGAATAAAGAAGCTAATAAGTCTTGCTTAGACTGGGAAAGGTATTAATAATATGAATACTAATCGCTCATTTTATGACTAAAAAGTTTAAGGTATCAGCTATAGTAGTATATTAATTTAAAAAAACAAAGTTTTTCCGAGGGAAGTAAAGAGCAAAGTTGATACTTTAAACGGACAAAAATTATCACTTCACAGCCTATTTAATATATATTTATATAACTAGTACAAATAAACCAACTAATTATGTTTCCCAGTGCTTTTATGATTATACAAAACTAGCGCTTTAATGAAAATACAAAAGTCAAGTATAAAAAACAGGATTATTGATTTAAGAGTCAAAAGTGAGTATGCAGCCAGACAACACTAAACAAATCTATAAAGCTTTTCATAGTCTTACTCCAGTTGTGACATTAGTAAATTTCAGTATACAATTAAAATTATCTTAAAAACATAAGCATAAAACTGAACATTTTTTAATAACCGTGAAGTAATTGAACAGCGTACAGAAATAATAGATTGATTTATCAAGCATTATTTCACTTGCAAACAGCAAAATTTATATAAACCACATACACATGAGAAATAGCTTTTGAATGAGCTCTTAAGCATCTCTCTATGATGTTCTAGTAACCTGCTAGACCTGGAATAAAGGAAAAAAAATGACCGTTTTATCATTTTTTTTAACTTTTAGCTACTATGCGCTGTGGTTCGCTCTTTACTATGTTGCAGCTAATGCTTCAACCGTGTCAAAGAGTCAATTGTGAATTCTCCTCAGAAACTAGATAACACTAAAATCTGTGAAATCTAATAGATGGTAGGATCTTTAAAAACCTAGTAAATATAAGCAATAGCTTATAATTGATTGAGCCATTAAACATCTATCTGCAACGGTGTGGTAGCCTGCTAATGTTTCAGTAGCTTATTGATGAGCAGACCATTTATGAAACTTACTAAGTAGGCTGGAAGGGGAGTGTACGGGAGGGGTTCTCTTGAACCTCCAGTTAAGGGTTCTGGAACATAACTATTACAATAATACCTGTTTTGTACTTCAGAGCTTTTCCACTTAAGAAGTGGCGCCATAAGTTTTCTTTTCAGTGTTGTATTGCACTTACCAATGTAAAATTGAAAAAAAAAAAACATGTGTATAAGAGCAAAAGCTTTTAAATGAGTCACTAAGCATCACTTTTGTAAGTTATTTTGTAAGCCCAATAGCCCCACACTGTAAAAAAAATTGTTTAGATTCAACAAAAATTGTTTGGAATGTTTATAAACTACAAAATCGGAATTTCAACAGCTGAAATTGAATATTGGAGACCCTTTTTGGAATTCCGTGGTCATTATTGAATTTCCAATTTGTTGAGAAACAAAAATGACGAATTCCCAATTTGCTTACAAACAACATGTTGGATTTCAAGTTCCTTATTCGATTTCCATCTTGTTTACTGTATTTTCCGTTCTTTTATCGGATTTCTGTCACTAGCGTTGTTCAATTTCCTAGGTCTACAGTCTAATAAATAGTTCTCAGGATTCAGTTTCCCTTTCTTTAGCATCAATAAATACCAAAAAAAATCTCATTTATTTCACAAGAACAGAAAATTACAACAAAAAATTTCTCCCAGATAATAACGGCTGCATTTTTTCATGGTGAAAATCAGTAAATCAATGGCGTAGTAGCAGGCCGACAGAAGACACTTGAGTAAGAAATATCTTCCAGCCAGGAAAACAGTGACACATGAACCTGAAAATTGAATATGAAATCAAATCGAGGCACAAATTAAAGGAAAGACTTCCCCCCTTTTTTCTACCCCCAGAGCTGATCGGTTGCAATAATAATGCCAAGAATACTGTCTTTTCTGAATACCTTTAACTTACTCATCAGATCTCATCAAATCTCTTGTTCGCCGCCTCATCAATCTGTGTGTTAAAATTAAAACCTTGCAAAATAGATCTTCTGCTTAGATGAAGTATGTAGAGTGGGGGGGGGGTTGATATTTGAACGGGACAAGGACCGGGACAAGCTTACACGCCTCTTTCTAGACCGATCAGGGAGCTAGAAATACTGCCAGTACAAGGTGACATCACTTGACTTCCAATGAATTTACCATAAATTTATGTAGAAGGATGTTGTTGAATTAACCTACGTATTATCTATTGACACAATTTCACCTCGTGAACATTCTTTTATAATGTATGTGCTTCGAGCCTAAGATAGCAGTTCTTTACTTCTCGGCTATGCTCGTCATAATAGACAAGTACACAATATGGAATGTGGGCGATATAAAATATTGTTTTTGGCAATGGAATATGCTAAAATGTTTGAAAGTAATAGAGTCATCGGTGTCAAGATGACATAGCTTTATTTCCCGACTGTGTTCTGTATAATACACAAGTACCATTTAAGCAGTGTTGTCAATATAAAATATGCTTTAGCACTCTAGTATATTAAAAAGTTGATACTAATAAAGATGTAGATGCCAACTAAAGATTTTCAATAAAGAAATTCAGAAGGATACTTAGAAATCAACTAGTGAGACGATTATGATTATGAACCATCAAGGACCGTAACCACCAATGGACCATAACCATCAGGACCTCAACCTCCAACGGTCCCCTCTCCCCATCCTCCAAGAGGCCCCCTCCCTACAACTTTTTGGGCCCATCCCTCCATTTTCTTATACTTTTTTGAAGTTTTTTTAACTTTTTTTTTATTTTTTTTTTACCATGGTTATTTTATTTCAACTTTTTTACATGTCTTAGAATGACATAAAACATTCTTAGAGTATAAAAAATTCATATTATAGCTAGATTTCTTAACGTTTGTGGATGTGTGTTGTCTGAAACCTATGATTTGGGGTGCTGGGTTTACTATATATAACTTTTCTGACCTAGGTTTCTTAGCCTGCCGTAGGTCTGTGTCATCTATAATCTATGACTTGGGATGTTTGGTTTACTATTTTAGACTTATCTTAGCTAGGTTTCTTAACCTTTCATAGGCGTGTTTCGCATGAAACTCATGATTTGGGATGTCTAGTTTGCTATTTTGGACTTTTCTGAGCTAGATTTCCTAACCCTTCGTAGGTGTATGTTGTCTAAAACCTATGATTTGGGATGCTTGGTTTACTATTTCACACTTTTCTGAGCTAGGTTTTTTTCACCACTCTAAGTGAACCTAAATTAACCTATTTTTTGCATGTCTCTCTCACTATGACTGTGTGTCTGAGCAGGTGGGTTACTATCTATAACCAGTCTAACCTATTTTTTTTACTGAATTTTTTGGACTTAGAAAAATATTCAACTTTTTTTTTACGAATCACAAAATGACACGAAATATGCTCTGCGGCTGTACCAATCATACTCTAGGCTTGCTCTTACACACGAAGTGGCTTTCCCACTGGCACTCTATGGTAGGTTATAGAGACTACCTAGTTTATTGCATGTATCAAATCAGTAATTTTAAGACATTGGAGGGATAAACACCTGCATCATATTTAAAAAAAGAAAGTGAGAATGAATTATTCGAGGAAAATGTGTACACATGATAAAGTCATCGCTGCCTTGAATGCTGTCAAAGAGATATATTTGAACTATGAAACAAGTAGTAGTGAAGATCTTGTTGGGAATGTATGCTTACGTTGTCATGACAGTGAGGAGTTAAATTCCTTTAGAGTGCCCAAGAATTTTCATTATGCAAATGGTGGATATGTGAAAGTATCATTTCCAGAGAAGATAGTAATGAATTATTCGAGGAAAGTGTTTACACATGATAAAGTCATCCTTGCCTTGAGTTCTGACAAAGACATATATTTGAACTATGAAACAAGTAGTAGTGGAGATCTTATTGGGAATGTATGCTTACGTTGTCATGACAATGAGGAGTTAAATTCCTTTGGAGTACCCAAGAATTTTCATCATGCAAATGGTGGATATGTGAAAGTATTATTTCCATAGAACTTAGTACTCAAAGAGAATGCCAACATAAAAATAATAGTTTATGAAGAGGGGCAAGCTCTAGCTAATGGTTCTGGTAATATATTACCCGTTGATAGATGTTCACAATAAAAGTATAACTTTCTGTCTTTCACGAGAAATTTAGAACAGAACTTTAAATTTTTTCAGTTCATTGAGAAAAATCAAAACTGAAGTGGAACCTTTTTTATTTTCTCTGGAAAAATTAGAATTGATCTGCAACTTATTTTTTCTTTGAGAAAAATTCAGAAGAGAACTTGAACTTTTCTTTACTTTATTGAGAAAACTCAGAAAAAAAGTGGAACTCTTTATCTTCATGGCGAATATTCACAGTCAAAGTATAACTTTTTTTATATCTTCTATGAAAAATTTGGAACAAAACTTTAAATTTTTTCATCTCTTTGAGAAAAATCAGAATTGAAGTGGTACCTTTTTATTTACTTTGGAAAAAATTAGAATTGATCTGTAACTTATTTCGTTTCATTGAGAAAATTCAGAAGAGAACTTGAACTTTTCTTCACTTCGTTGATAAAATTTAGAATTAAAGAGGAACTTCTTATTTTTATTGTGCATATTCATAATCAAAGTTTAACTTTTTCTATCTTCTGTGGAAATATTTAGAACAGAACTTTAAACTGTTTTATATCTTTGAGAAAATTAAGAACTGAAGTGGAAGCTGTTTATTTTCTTTTGAAAAAATTAGAATTGAACTGTAGCTTTTTTCTTTTCTTTGAAAAAATTTCAGAAGAGAACATGAAATTTTTTTAACTTCGTTGAGGAAACTCAGAATTAAAGTGGAACTTTTTCTCTTCGTTGGGAAAAATTCAGAAGAGAACTCTAACTTCATTCACTTCTTCGAGAAAACTCAGAATTAAAGTTGGCCCTTTTTCTATTCATGGAGAATATTCAGAATCGAAGCATAAATTTTCCATCTTCTACGAAAAATCTAGAAAAGAACTTTTAAATTTTTTCACCTCTTTGAGAAATTTCAGAAACGAAGTGGAACCTTTTTTTTGAATGAATTTAGAATTGATCTGTAACTTTTTTTTTTCTTTCAAAAAATTCAGAAGAGAACTTGAACTTTTCTTTTCTTCATTGAGAAAACTCAGAATTAAAGTGGAACTTTTTATCTTGATGGAGAATATTCAAATCAAAGTATGACTTTTTTCTATCTTCAACAGAAAAATTTAGAATAGAACTTTAAATTTGTTATGTCTTTGAAAAAATTAGGAACTGAAGTAGAACCTTTTGTTTTATTTTTTTTTTTATTTTCTCTAGAGAAAATTATAATTGAACTGTAACTTTTTTCTTTTCATTGTGAAATTTTCAGAAGAAAACTTGAACTTTTCTTCACCTCTTTGAGAAACCTCAGAATTAAAATGACTGTAACTGAAACTTATCTTCATGTAACTCTTTATCTTCATGGCGAATATTCACAATCAAAGTATAACTATTTTGTATCTTCTACGAAAAATTTGAAACAGAACTTATTTTTTCACCTCTTGAGAAAAATCAGAAGTGAAGTGGAACCATTTTATTCTCATTGGAATAAATTAGAATTGATCCTTAACTTTTTTTTTATTTGAGAAAATTCAGAAGAGAAGTTGAACTTTTTCTTCACTTTATTGAGAAAACTCAGAATTAAAGTGAAACTTTTTATCTTCAAAAGACAACTTGAACATTTTTACACGTCTTTGAGAAAACTCAAAATTTAAGTGGAACTCTTTATCTTCCTGGCGAATATTTGCAGTCAAAGTATAACTTTTTTCTATCTTTAACGAGAAATTTAGAACAGAACATTATAGATGTTCTTATTTCTGAAAACTAAAACCCAACTTTATTAGAAATTCAAATATTGTTAATAAAACCAGATGTATTTTAAACGTGGACGCTCTTATTTCTGAAAAGTAATACCCAACTTTATTAAAAAAAATCAATATTATAAATAAAGTCACATGTATTTTAAACGTGGGTGTTCTTATTTCTGAATACTAAAACCCAACTTTATTAAAATATCAAATATAATTAATAAAATCACGTGTATTTTAAAACAGGGTTTTCATGTTTCTGAAAAGTAAAACCTAACTTTATTAAAAAAAAAAATCAAGTATTATTAGTAAAATCACATGTATTTTAAACGTGGTTGTTCATATTTCTAAAAACTAAGACCCAACTTTATTTAAAAAAAAATATTATTAAATATAATCAGATATATTTTAAACGGGGATGATCGTATTTCTGAAAATTAAAACCCAACTTTATTAAAAAAATCAAATATTATTAATAAAATCAGATGGATTTCAAATATGGATGTTCTCATTTCTTAAAACTAAAACCCAACTTTATTAGAAAAAATATTATTAGAAAACCAGCTGTATTTTAAACATGGAGC
This sequence comes from Artemia sinica, assembly GCA_027921565.1. Lineage (NCBI taxonomy): Eukaryota > Metazoa > Arthropoda > Branchiopoda > Anostraca > Artemiidae > Artemia > Artemia sinica. The sequence continues at coordinate 4,257,794 of CM051269.1, forward strand.
GTTCTTATTTCTGAAAACTAAAACCCAAATTTATTAAAAAATCAAATATTATTAATAAAATCACATGTATTTTAAACGTAGGTGTTCTTATTTCTGAAAAACTACAACCCAACTTTATTAAAAAAACAAATATTATTGATAGAATCACATGTATTTTAAACGTGGGTGTTCTTATTTCTGAAAACTAAACCCAACTTTATAAAAAAATCAAATATTATTAATAAAATCATATGTATTGTAAACGTGGATGTTCATATTTCCGAAAACTAAAGCTGAACTTTATTAAAATATCAAATATTATTAATAAAATCAGATGTATTTTAAAATGGGGGTATTCATATTTCAGAAAACTAAAACCTAACTTTATTAAAAAAAAATCAAATATTATAAAATAGATGTATTTTAAACAGGGATGTTCATATTTCTGAAAATTAGAAACTTTATAAAATCATTTTGAACGTGGGTGTTCTTATTTCTAAAAACTAAAACCCAACTTTATCAAAAAATATATTAATAGAAACATATATTTTAAACGTGGGTGTTCTTATTTCTGAAAACTAAAACCCAACTTTATTAAAAAAATCCCAAATATTATTAATAAAATCAAATGTTATTTTAAACGTGGGTGTTCATATTTCTGAAAACTAAAACCCAACTTTATTAAAAAATCAAATATTATTAATAAAATCCATGTATTTTAAACGTGGGTGTTCTTATTTGAGAAAACTAAAACCCAACTTTATTAAAAAAAAAATGTTATTAATAAAATCAGATGTATTTTAAACGGGATGTTCGTATTTCTGAAAACTAAAACCAAATATTATTAATAAAATAAGATGTATTTTAAACTTGGATGTTCTTATTTCTGAAAACTAAAACCCAACTTTATTAATAAAAACAGATGTATTTTAAACGTGGATATTCGTATTTCTTTAAACTAAAACCCAACTTTATTTTAAAAAAATCAAATGTTATTAATAAAATCAGATGTATTTTAAACTGGGATATTCATATTTCTGAAAACAAAAACTCAACTTTATTAGAAAATCAAATATTATTAATAAAACCAGACATATTTTAAACGTGGTCGTTCTTATTTGAGAAAACTAAAACCCAACTTTATTAAAAAAAATCAGATATTATTAATAAAATCACATGTATTTTAAACGTGGGTATTCTTATTTCTGAAAACTAAAACCCAACTTTATTAAGAAATCAAATATTATTAATAGAATCACATGTATTTTAAACGAGGGTGTTCTTATTTCCGGCATCTAAAACCTAACTTTATTAAAATGTCAAATATTATTAATAAAATCATATTTATTTTAAACGTGGATATTCGCATTTCTTGAAACTAAAACCCAACTTTATTAATAAAATTCAAATGTTATTAATAAAATCAGATGTATTTTAAACTGGGATGTTCATATTTCTGAAAACTAAAACCCAACTTTATTAAAAAAATATGCAAAAATGTACCCAATTATTAAAAGAAATCAAATATTATTAATAATATCAGATGTATTTTAAACATGGATGTTATTATATCTGAAAATTAAAACCAACTTTATTAAAAAAAAATCAAATATTGTTAATGAACATGTATTTTAAACGTGGGTGCTCTTATTTATGAAAACTAAAACCCAAATTTATTAAAAAATCAAATATTACTAATAGAATTTCATGCATTTTAAACGTTGGTGTTCTTATTTCAGAAAACTAAAACCCAACTCTATTAAAATATCAAATATTATTAATAAAATCATATGTATTTTAAACGTGGATGTTCGTATTTCTTGAAACTAAAACCAAACTTTATTTTAAAAAATCAAATATTATTAATAAAATCAGATGTATTTTCTAACTGGATGTTCATATTACTGAAAACTAAAACCCAACTTTTAATAAAAAAAAATATGCAAAAATGTATGCCAATGAGGTCTTGGATCATCCCCCCCCCCCCTACCAAAAGATATTAACCTTAATCTTGGGTTTCATACAACATACACCTGTGAAAGGCTATGAAACCTAGCTCAGAAAAGTTCGAAATAGTAAACCAAGCATCCCAAATTATAGGTTTCCGACAACATACACCTACGAAAGGTTAGGAAATCTAGCTCAGAAAAGTCCATAATAAAAAATCTAGACATCCCAAATCATGAATTTCATGCAACACACACCTACGAAAGGTTAAGAAACCTAGCTAAGAAAAGTTTAAAAAAGTAAAACAAACATCCCAAATCATAGATTTTAGACAACACACACCTACGACAGGCTAAGAAACCTAGGTCAGAAAAGTGCGAGATAGTAAACCCAGCACCCCAAATCATAGGTTTCAGACAACACACATCCACAAACGTTAAGAAATCTAGCTTAAATGTGAATTTTTTATGCTTTAAGTATGTTTTATGTCCTTCTAAGTCATGCAAAAAAAAAGTTGAAATAAAATTATCATGGTAAAAAAAGTTAAAAAAATAAACTTCAAAAAAAAGTATAAGAAAATGGGTGGATGGGCTCAAAAAGTTCGAGGGAGGGGCCCCTTGGAGGTTGGGGAGAGGAAACCCTTGGAGGTTGAGGTCCTTGGTGGTTAGGGTCATTGGTGCCTACGGTCCTTGATGGTTCATCTCATAATCGTCCCCACTAGTTGATTTCAAAGGATTTCTAAGGATTTTGAATTTCCTTATTAACGTTCTTTTCTTGGCATCTACGTCTTTATTGGTATCAAATTTTTAGTATACTAGAATGCTAAAGCATATTTTAAACTGACAACACTTCTTAAATGGTACTTTGTGTATAATACAGAACACAGTCGGGAAGTAAAGCTATGTCATCTTGACACCGTTGACTCAATTACTGTCAACTTTTTAGTATACATAATTGCCAAAAACAATATTTTATATCGCCCACATCCCATATTGTGTACTTGTCTATTATAACGAGCATAGCCGAAAAGTAAAGAACTGCTATTTTATGCTCGAAGCACATACATTATAAAAGAATGCTCGCGAGGTGATATTGTGTCAATAAATAATACGTAGGTTGATTTCAACAACATCCTGTTACATAAATTCATGGTAAATTCATTGGAGGTCAAGTGATATCACCTTGTACTGGCAGTATTTCTGGCTCCCTGATTGGTATAGAAAGATATGTGTAATCTTGTCCCTCCCGTTCTGCCCCTTCATTCCCCCCCCCCCCCCCCAAGTGATTCACCGTTTCAAATGTTGCCCCCCCCCTCTATTGAATTACAACAAAAATCCTTTTTCAGCTTCACAAAACTTTGCTCAATCCCAATCCCAATTTATAAGGTTTTGAAGATATGCAAATACACTTCCTAAATTTTTGAAGAAAAAAACATAGATATGGCTTAAAATTCTACTCAAATAACAGGAATTGCATTTTCGGAACTAAACCTTAAGAAAAAGAAACTGATAACTTAAAATTAAGGTAAAATGTTGTTTTGTCAAAATTTCAATAAGTATAGACCTGTCATATAGGCAAATTTAAGGACCCTCTAGAGGGAGAAGGAGTGGAGGTAAGTACTTCAAAATACCTACCCGGGACCTACTTTGGTACTTATGTACTATCTGAAACACACACGCTATATAGGGAAGATGTGGGTTTCTTTCGAAACGGGTTTCTTTCAATAGAGAAATGGATTGTAAACGGTGGTTTGTTATTGGGTTTACAATATTTAAACTATTGTTTTTTGGGTTTAGGGTGAAAAAAAGTACCTAGGTTTGGTTAGGTATTCAATATATGCTAAGCTTTACCCCCCATATCCCCTAACGTTGCAAATGCATAGCCGAAATTTTGTTTCTAAACTATTATATTTTTATCCTGTTTTGATTTACTTCATTAGCATCAACCAAATTTCACTTTTTGTGCGTGTTCCAGATAGTATATAAGTACCCATACTTTAGCCTGTGGACCTATCCCTGAAAGTTTCTTTTCCTAATCTAACCCCTTTCAAAGATAGCCAAAAGTAGCTAAAGTAGAATTGGTACTGTTCTATTAGCTGTAAGCCATGCAAGATTGATAATAAAAGAAACTAGTCTAACAGGTTCTTTCAACGGAGAATTGGATTACAAACAGTGGTTTCTAACTGCGTTTGCAATATTTAAAGTTTAGTTTTTTGGAGTCTAGGGGAAAAAAGTACCTAGGTTAGTTTACGTATTTAATTTATGCTATGCTTTACCCCCACCACCCCCCTAATGTGCAAATATATAACCGAATTTCGTTACTAAACTATTATATTTTTATCCTAACTTGTTCTGCTTCATTGGCATTAACCAAACTTCACTTCTTGCATGGTTTACAGTTAATAGAACAGTACCGTAGAATTTTACCCTTTTTTTATTTATGGAAATATACTATCTTAAACATTTTGGGAAACATAAGACACAAGTTATTAATACTAATAATTTAAACTGAATACTTACCATCACAATCAGACTGTCTTCTCTCTCTGAATTAAAATGCCTTCTCTCTCTGATCTGAATCCCCCAAGACAGAATTGTCGCATCGTCGTTTAAAGGTCTTAACATTAAATCTACTTCTGTATTATGCGTTAAAGGAGATGCTTTTTTGTCAAATTGATCTCAAATCATAACACTCGAAAACAAAATAAGAGACAAATTGGGTCTTAAGAGGAGGTTTAGTTGCCCTCTAATCTTCACGGTCTCTTAAAAGGACATTAGAACAGAAAAAAAAAAATAGAAACGCATCCTTGATCAGTCTTCTAGCAAAAACATACAATTCCACATTTGTGCAGATAGTAGAGCATAACCCCCACAATAACATTTTCTGATACGCTGACTCTGAAGGTCTGATTTACATTACGATTTATTGACTTTTTAGGGGGGATGTTTCTCCCTTTTTCGAAAATCAGACTCCCTGTTTTCAAAATCCCTTGATCAATCAAAATTCCTTTTCTTCAGAACCCTGGAGCCTTTGGTAGGTAGATATTAAACGTAATGAAATTTATATATTTACAATCTGCATAAAACCCTAATTCTTATCAATTGTTATCAAAATTCCATTTTTGAGTTTCGGTTACAATTGAGCTGAGTCGCTTCTTAATTACAGTCTAACACAAGGAACTGTTTGATAAAACTTATTGGGCTTACGTCCTATTTTTTATTTAATCCTGTAGCAAACCGGAGTTTTTGAAGCACGATTCAAGCTATTAAAGCTTAGTATTTCTGAGTCCAGTTGAAATGTGCACTATTTTAGAAAATTGCTTTTTTAGGAAAGCTTTTGGTTCCTTTACGTGTACGTAAAGGACTGAAATACCCTTACAGGCGTCTTCTTTCTTGGATATATTTGTTTCCTTGGTTATCCAGCGTAGGCAGCAAATTTATGGCAAATCAAGGGAAGAATTTGTTTTTGAAACGCTTTTTGAGTCTCATTACAAAAATAACGTTCATCGCAAAAACATAAATTGTTGCCACAAAAGGATTTTCGTTAGAAATATACTTCATAAATTTCTGCGTGTTCATTTTGCAGACAAAAAAGCTCAACTTATTTCAAAGTAAAAATATATTTCCTTATTTTTATAATTTTCTTCGTATACTCAAAATCCAATTAGCATTCCCCTTTTTCTGCTATAATTCAAATATTAGAATTGAACTTATACTGAACATATTACTTTCAATGGTCCTATAGTCAAATTTAAATGATATTCAAGAAACTTCAAACTACTGTTGAAATTCAAAAGGTGTTGATTGATATAACCTATTTACGGTCAAAATTACATTTTTTCTACTAAAGAGTACATAAATCTTAATAATTTCAATAATTTGTTGGAATTCAATAAGCAAATCACAATTCCAAAAGAAAAATTGGATTTTTTTTGTGACTTGTTTGAATTCAATAAGCAAGTCACAATTCCAACAAAAAAATTGGATTTGTTTTTACTTGTTTGAATTCGAGCAAAACATTATGTTGGAAATCAAATCTTTTTTACAGTGCAGCTTTTCCGCTCGAGACAAGACACCAAAAGTGCTTTTTTTAGTACCATTTGAACTTGATGATGGTGGAATTTATATGAAAGACGTAGATATGTGCAATATCTTTTATATGAGCTATAAAAGATTTGTGAACGACATTCTGGTAGCCTGCTAGTGTTCACCCTTTGAGAAATAGCACAAAAACTGCCATTTTCGTGCCGTAAGGCGCTTGCAGATAGCAGAATTTATAAAAGGCACGTAGATGTGAGAAAATGCTTTTGAATGGGCCATTAAGCATCTCTCTATGATGTTCTGGTAGCCCGCTAGAACCTGTTGGAAAAAAAGAAGAAGAAAAAAAAAAAACGGATCAGTGCTACAGATCAGTGCTACCTTTCCAAAAAAGTGATTTTCCTTGTTGTTGAGGAGGGAAAAAAAAACGCGACAGATCAGTGCTACCGATCCAAAAAAGTGATTTTCCTTGTTGTTGAGGGAGGGGAACTGTAACTTCCCTGTACAAGGTTTGACCAGGCTGATTCCAATGGTACACTTTTCATTTTGATTGGACACCATTTTCGAGGGGTTTGAGGCTTTTTTTCGATATCACCATAAATTTCTTTTCGCAATGAACTTTTAATTTTAAGACGAACCGAAATAATAATTAACGTTCCTGAGTCAGTGTCAGATAAGATTTTTTTTTCACTAGGCAGTTTTTTTTTTTTCAAAACATGCTTTAACTTTTGGTTACTATGGGCTGTGGTACGCTCTTTACTAGGCTGCAGCTGCAACCATGAAACCTTGCTGGGACAAGCTTTAAAAAATGAGCCTAGAAAATGACTGAAACAAACAACAGTGGGTACCGATGCCTATATTCCCGATACGATACATGCGATACCAAAACGCCCGATACCAATATGTGCGATATCGATACGCCGATACTACATACAACCCTTCCCCAGGGACTATGGAGGGCCATATTATCATCAAAACCATATACACTGGACCTTTTAACTATGTTAAACAAAATGGCTATCTCAAAATTTTTGTAGGACTAGTTATAGGACTTGGGGGGAGGGGGCCTGTAGGGAGGAGTGGCTGATTACCCTCCAATTTTTTTGATCACTTAAAAAGGGCACTTACAAATTTAATTCCCTTTCAAATGAGCTATTACCAACCTCTCTATGATGCTCTGGCCACCTTCTTGCCCTGCTAGAAAAGAAAAGAGAAATAAGGGAGACAGATCAGTACTACCCATGCAAAAAAGTCATTTTCCTTGATGTTCAAAATGGGGGACTGTTATTATCCTACCAAATATTTTAGACCATGCTGATTCCAATGGTTCATTTTTTTATTTCGATTTGACGCCATTTTCAAGGGGTTTCAGGCTCTCTTTCGAAATCACCATAAATTGCTGTTCGCAAAAAGCTTTTACTCCTAAGACTAACCGAAACAATAGTTACCATTCCTGATTCAGTGTCAGATGGCAAAGTTTTCTCACTAGACAGTTTTTTTTAAACGCGTTTTTTCAACTTTTGATTACTATGGGCTGTGGTTCGGGCTGTGCAGCTGCCGCTGTAACCATGATGTCCTTGTAGAGCCGACTGACGGAGATACCAGTGATTCAGATTAACTTTACTTTTAGTTACAGAAGCAAATAGACAGGGTCCCAGGTAGAAATATGGCGTTTTTACTGGGAGATTTTAACGCCCAGGTCGGTAGACATAGGGATAGATGGTATCCTAGCCAAGGTAAATTTGGTGTAAGAAAAGAAAACAGCGATGGCTACAGATTGTTGCAATTTTGTAGGTATAACAATCTAGATATAACAAATACGGTGACTGGTTATAAAATGACCCATAAGCTAACATGGCATTTACGTGATACTTAAATACAGTGTAAAAACGTGGATACGACAGCAAACCTTATTGATTAGGTTATTTTAAACCGAAGACTGGCAGGATTAATGCAAGATACTAGGGCATATAGGAGTGCTGATATTGATGTTAAAAGTAAATATCAACATCTTATAGTGTCTGGGTTAATTTAAAGTTGAAATATCGGAAGAGTATCTAGCTTCTGGGAAGTAATGATGTTAGTAGACTCCAGGATGAGAATTTGAAACAAACTTTACAGGAACAGTTGGATACTAAACTAGAGAGTTTAAAATTTAATAATGTGGAAGATGGGTAGAATTATTTTAAGAAAATAATTTGTGAAGTTTGCTGATGGTGTCTTAAGGAAGAAAGTTAGGACTGTAGCTAGGTATGTTAGTGAAAAAGCTTTATGTTTAATAGTTAGAAGAAGGGGCTTGTACAAGAAATATCTGAGTGATAGATCATATGAAAACAAAAGGAATGTAATCAAAGTGGAAAAAGCATTAAAATATGAACTAAGGAGGTGTGAAGTGAAGGCCATAGATAGAATTGCCCAGGATCGGGACGATGCAGCTCTACGGCATATTAGTAAAATATTGTACTGACGTGATAATAAATTGAGAGAGATTAGTCAATTTGGACCCGTCCTAGTTAAAGATTAAATAAAAAAAAAAACAAGTTTTTTTTTTTTTAACTGAAAGTAAGGAACGACGTTAAAACTTAAAACGAACAGAAATTATTCCGTATATGAAGGGGGCTGTCCCCTCCTCTTTTATTGTTTAAAAAAATAGAGTTGTGACAAAGCGTAAAGAGCGAGGCGTTGAGGAGGGGACAGGCCCCTTCATATACGGAATAATTGCTGTTCGTTTTAAGTTTTAACGTCGTTCCTTACTTTCAGTTAAAAAAACTTGTTTTTTTATTTATTTTTGAACGTTTTTGAATTAATGCAGTTTTTGATTTTGGCTCACCGTACATGAATAATTAAAACAAAATTTGCATATTAATTGTAATTTTATTTGGTTAAATGGCTTTCTCGAAACTTGTTTAATTTTAGTTACGGACGTTTTTATTAGTAATAAATAAACGTAACTTACGAATTAACTTACGTAACAACTTCTGTATTCATAAATTTTTAACACGTATCTTACGGGGTTCGCCCCCTAGTCAATACCCTACTCTTTAAGCTAAAGTTCAAATTTTTTTTTCTAATTCTTTAAAAATGACCCCTTAATCACAATCAGTTGATCAGTCGAAAAACTTGTTGTTTTTTTATTTAATTTTTGATCTTTTTCTTTAATAATACTGGGAAATCATGCGCCCCCTTCATAGCAATGTCCCTTTCCCCATGAAAACTTTCTTCATGGAAATATCCTCCCATATAGTCCCAACCCACCCCTCCCCCACCCACCAGAAAAAAATTCCCCCTGAAAACGTCTGTATTTTTCCCAATAACCAATACTATATGTCACCATTAAGTAAAGTTCATAACGTTCAGCACTCCCCCCGGGGACTTTGGGGGATTAAGAGTAGAAGGCTATCTATAACTCCGAGGGGGACTCCTAATATGGGCATAGAGTCCCTAGGGGAGAGGATTTCTGAGAAATTGATTGCGTAATCAAAGTGTGTCAATGACTTCTTTTTTCAAGGTCGATTTATTTGTTATTGTTTTGGACAAGTGCACGCTCGAGGCGAATGTCAAGGTGTCCAGAAATAGGAAACAGTATTTGTTGTTGTTGTTGTTGTAAGTGCATGCTCGAGGCGAATGTTATGAGTTTCCAGGAATAGGAAACAGTTAGATCACGTGTTTCCTTCTCAGCCAATCAGCGAGTCGGATACATCCCCCTTCTCAGCCAATCAGCGAGTCGGATACATATCCTTTCTCAGCCAATCAGGGGGCCGGAAATATTAGAAAAAGAGGATTGTAGGTTAGGTTAGTTTAGGTTTTTATTTTAGTTTTAGTCTAGTTTAGTTTAGATTTTTAGTTTATTTTAAGTTTATTTATTGCCTTTATTTTAGTTTAGTTTTAGTTAGTTTAGTTTTAGATTAGAGTTTTAGTTTAGCTAGAGTGTTACTTAAGAGTTTTAGTTTAGAGTTTTAATTTAGCTAGAGTTTTATTTAAGAGTCTTAATTAGAGTTTTAATTTAGAAGTTTAGTTTAGTTTTAGTTAGTTTAGTAGTTTAGAGTTTAGAATTTAGTTTTAGTTAATTTAGTAGTTTAGATTTTTAGTTTATTTTAAGTTTATTCATTACCTTTATTTTTAGTTTAGTTTAGTTAGGTTAGTAGCTTAGATTTTTAGTTTATTTTAAGTTTATTCATTACCTTTATTTTTAGTTTAGTTTTAGTTAGTTTAGTTTTAGATTAGAGTTTTAGTTTTAGCTAGAGTTTTACATAAGAGTTTTAGTGAGAGTTTTAATTTAGTAGCTTAGTTTGGTTTTAGTTTAGTATAGTTTTAGATTAATGTTTAGTTTTAGTTTAGAGTTTTAGTTAGTTAGTAGTTAAGAGTTTTAGTTAGAGTTATAGTTTAGGTTTTTAGTTAGTTTAGTAGTTTAGAGTTTAGAATTTAGTTTTAGTTAATTTAGTAGTTTAGATTTTTAGTTGGTTTAGTAGTTTAGATTTTATTATAGTTTAGTTTAGTGTTTAGTTTAGTAGTTTAGGGTTTAGTTTTAGTTAGTTAGACAGTTTAAATTTTAGTTAGTTTAGTAGTTTAGTTTTGTTTTAGTTTAGATTTTTTAGTTTAGTTTTAGTTTAGTTTCTAGTTTAGTGTTATAATTTATATTTTGTTTAGTTTTAGTTCAGTTTTAGTTTAGCGTTTTTAGCTAGAGTTTTAGTTTAGTAGTTAAGTTTAGTTTTAGTTTAACGTTTAGTTTTATTTTAGAGTTTTAGTTAGATTTTCAGTTGAATTTAGTTTTTTTAGATTAGTGTTTAGTTTTAGTTTAGAATTTTTCGTTAGTTTAGTGTTTAGTTTAGTTTTAGTTTAGTAGTTTAGAGCTTAGTTTTAGTTAGTTAGACAGTTTAAATTTGTAGTTAGTTTAGTAGTTTAGTTTAGTTTTAGTTTAGTTTAGATTTTTAGTTTAGTTTTAGTTTAGTTTTAGTTTAGTGTTATAATTTATATTTTTGTTTAGTTTTAGTTTAGTTTTAGTTTACCGTTTTTAGCTAGAGTTTAGTTTTAGTTTAACAGTTTAGTTTAGTTTTAGTTTAACGTTTAGTTTTATTTTAGAGTTTTAGTTCGATTTTCAGTTTAATTTACTTTAGTTTTACATTAGTGTTTAGTTTAGAATTTTTAGTTAGTTTAGTAGTTTAGGTTTTAGTTAGTTTAGTAGTTTAGTTTTTTAGTTTAGTTTTAGTTTAGAGTTTTATTTAAGAGTTTTAATTAGAATTTTAATTTAGAAGTTTAGTTTTAGTTTAGTTTAGTTTAGATTTTTAGTTTATTATTTTATTAGTTACTTAGTTTAGACTTTAGTTTTTTTAAGTTTATTTATTACCTTTATTTTTAGTTTAGTTTTAGTTAGTTTAGTTTTAGATTAGAGTTTTAGTTTAGCTAGAGTTTTACAGAAAAGTTTTAGTGAGAGCTTTAATTTTAGTAGCTTAGTTTGGTTTTAGTTTAGTATAGTTTTTAGATTAGATGTTTAGTTTTTTAGTTTAGAGTTTTAGTTAGTTTTTAGTAGTTAAGAGTTTTAGTTAGAGTTATAGTTTAGGTTTTTTAGTTAGTTTTAGTAGTTTAGAGTTTTTACTAGAATTTAGTTTCAGCTTTAATTTAATTTAGTGGTTTAGATTTTTAGTTAGTTTAGTAGTTTTATATTTTATTATAGTTTAGTTTAGGGTTTAGTTTAGCAGTTTAGAGTTTAGTTTTATTTAGTTAGACAGTTTAATTTTTTAGTTAGTTTATTTTTTAGTAGTTTTTAGTTTAGTTTAGTTTTAGTTTAGATTTTTAGTTTAGTTTTAGTTTAGTTCTAGTTTAGTGTTATAATTTATATTTTGTTTAGTTTTAGTTCAGTTTTAGTTTAGCGTTTTTAGCTAGAGTTTAGTTTTAGTTTAGTAGTTAAGTTTAGTTTTAGTTTAACGTTTAGTTTTATTTTAGAGCTTTAGTTAGATTTTCAGTTTAATTTAGTTTATTTTTAGATTAGTGTTTAGTTTTAGTTTAGAATTTTTAGTTAGTTTTAGTGTTTAGTTTAGTTTAGTAGTTTAGAGTTTAGATTTAGTTAGTTAGACAGTTTAAATTTTTAGTTAGTTTAGTAGTTTAGTTTAGTTTTAGTTTAGTTTAGATTTTTAGTTTAGTTTTAGTTTAGTTTTAGCTTAGTGTTATAATTTATATTTTTTTTAGTTTTAGTTCAGTTTTAGTTTAGCGTTTTAGCTAGAGTTTAGTTTTAGTTTAGTGGTTAAGTTTAGTTTTAGTTTAACGTTTAGTTCTATTTTAGAGTTTTAGTTAGATTTTCAGTTTAATTTACTTTAGTTTTACATTAGTGTTTAGTTTTAGTTTAGAATTTTTTAGTTAGTTTTGTAGTTTAGATTTTAGTTAGTTTAGTAGTTTAGTTTTTTAGTTTAGTTTTAGTTTAGAGTTTTATTTAAGAGTTTTAATTAGAGTTTTAGTTTAGAAGTTTAGTTTTTAGTTTTAGTTTAGTTTTAGTTTAGATTTTTAGTTTATTATTTTATTAGTTACTAAGTTTAGATTTTTAGTTTTTTTTTAAGTTTATTTATTACCTTTATTTTAGTTTAGTTTTAGTTAATTTAGTTTTAGATTAGAGTTTTAGTTTAGGTAGAGTTTTACTAAAGAGTTTTAGTTAGAGTTTTAATTTAGCAGTTTAGTTTAGTTTTAGTTTAGTTTAGTTTAGAGTTTTTTAGTTTAGTTTTAGTTTAATGTTTAGTTTTATTTTAGAGTTTTAGTTAGATTTTTCAGTTTAATTTAGTTTTGTTTTAGGTTAGTGTTCAGTTTTAGTTTAGAATTTTAGTTAGTTTAGTAGTTTAGATTTTAGTTAGTTTAGTAGTTTAGATTTTTAGTTAGTTTAGTAGTTTAGTTTTTTAGTTTAGTTTTAGTTAGTTTAGTTTTAGATTAGAGTTTTAGTTTAGCTACAGTTTTGCTAAAGAGTTTTATTTAAAGTTTTAATTTAGCAGTTTAGTTTAGTTTTTAGTTTAGTTTAGTTTAGTTTTTTAGTTTAGTTTTAGTTTAATGTTTAGTTTTATTTTAGAGTTTTAGTTAGATTTTCAGTTTAATTTAGTTTATTTTTAGATTAGTGTTTAGTTTAGTTAGATTTTAGTTATATATATATATATATATATATATATATATATATATATATATATATATATATATATATATATATATATATATATATATATATATATATATATATATATATATATATATATATATATATATATATATATATATATATATATATATATATATATATATATATATATATATATATATATATATATATATATATATATATATATATATATATATATATATATATATATATATATATATATATATATATATATATATATATATATATATATATATATATATATATATATATATATATATATATATATATATATATATATATATATATATATATATATATATATATATATATATATATATATATATACATATATATATATAACTAAAATCTAAACTACTAAACTAACTAAAAATTCTAACCTAAAACTAAACACTAATCTAAAACTAAACTAAATTAACTAAAACTCTAAACTAAAACTATACACTAACTAAAACTAAACTAAACTTCTAAATTAAAACTCTAATTAAAACTCTTAAATAAAACTCTAGATAAATTAAAACTCTAAACTAAAACTAAACTAAAAAACTAAACTACTAAACTAACTAAAATCTAAACTACTAAACTAACTAAAATCTAAACTACTAAACTAACTAAAAATTCTAAACTAAAACTAAAGACTAATCTAAAACTAAATTAAACTGAAAATCTAACTAAAACTCTAAAATAAAGCTAAACATTAAACTAAAACTAAACACTAATCTAAAAATAAACTAAATTGTACTGAAAATCTAACTAAAACTCTAAAATAAAACTAAACATTAAACTAAAACTAAACTAAAAAACTAAACTAAACTAAACTAAAACTAAACTAAACTGCTAAATTAAAAATCCAACTAAAACTCTTTAGCAAAACTGTAGCTAAACTAAAACTCTAATCTAAAACTAAACTAACTAAAACTAAACTAAAAAACTAAACTACTAAACTAACTAAAAATCTAAACTACTAAACTAACTGAAATCTAAACTACTAAACTAACTAAAATTCTAAACTAAAACTGAACACTAACCTAAAACAAAACTAAATTAAACTGAAAATCTACTAAACTAAAACTCTAAAATAAAACTAAACATTAAACTAAAACTAAATTAAAAATCTAAACTAAACTAAACTAAAACAAAACTAAACTGCTAAATTAAAACTCTAACTAAAACTCTTTAGTAAAACTCTAGCTAAACTAAAACTCTAATCTAAAACTAACTAACTGAAACTAAACCAAAAATAAAGGTAATGAATAAACTTAAAACAAACTAAAAATCTAAACTACTAACCTAACTAAAACTAAACTAAAATAAAGGTAATGAATAAACTTCAAATAAACTAAAAATCTAAACTACTAAATTAACTAAAACTAAATTCTAAACTCTAAACTACTAAAATAACTAAAACTAAACTAAACTGCTAAATTAAATTTCTAACTAAAACTCTTTAGTAAAACTCTAGCTAAACTTAAACTCTAATCTAAAACTAAACTAACTAAAACTAAACTAAAAATAAAGGTAATAAATAAACTTAAAAAAAAAACTAAAAATCTAAACTAAGTAACTAATAAAATAATTAACTAAAAATCTAAACTAAACTAAACTAAAACTAAACTAAACTTCTAAATTAAAACTCTAATTAAAACTCTTAAATAAAACTCTAAACTAAAACTAAACTAAAAAACTAAACTACTAAACTAACTAAAACCTAAACTACTAAACTAACTAAAAATTCTAAACTAAAACTAAACACTAACGTAAAACTAAAGTAAATTAAACTGAAAATATAACTAAAACTCTAAAATAAAAATAAACGTTAAACTAAAACTAAACTTAACTACTAAACTAAAACTAAAATCTAGCTAAAAACGCTAAACTAAAACTAAACTAAAACTAAACCAAAATAAATTATAACACTAAACTAAAACTAAACTAAAACTAAACAAAAAATCTAAACTAAACTAAAACTAAACTAAACTACTAAACTAACTAAAAATTTAAACTGTCTAACTAACTAAAACTAAGCTCTAAACTACTAAACTGAACTAAACACTAAACTAACTAAAAATTCTAAACTAAAACTAAACACTAATCTAAAACTAAACTAAATTAAACTGAAAATCTAACTAAAACTCTAAAATAAAACTAAACGTTAAACTAAAACTAAACTTAACTACTAAACTAAAAACTAAAACTCTAGCTAAAAACGCTAAACTAAAACTGAACTAAAACTAAACAAAATATAATTATAACACAAAACTAGAACTAAACTAAAACTAAACTAAAAATCTAAACTAAAACTAAACTAAACTACTAAACTAACTAAAATTTAAACTGTCTAACTAACTAAAACTAAACTCTAAACTACTAAACTAAACACTAAACTAAACTATAATAAAAATCTAAACTACTAAACTAACTAAAAATCTAAACTACTAAATTAACTAAAACTAAATTCTAAACTCTAAACTACTAAACTAACTAAAAACCTAAACTATAACTCTAACTAAAACTCTTAACTACTAAACTAACTAAAACTCTAAACTAAAACTAAACATTGATCTAAAACTATACTAAACTAAAACCAAACTAAGCTACTAAATTAAAACTCTCACTAAAACTCTTATGTAAAACTCTAGCTAAACTAAAACTCTAATCTAAAACTAAACTAACTAAAACTAAACTAAAAATAAAGGTAATGAATAAACTTAAAATAAACTAAAAATCTAAACTACTAACCTAACTAAAACTAAACTAAAAATAAAGGTAATGAATAAACTTAAAATAAACTAAAAATCTAAACTACTAAATTAACTAAAACTAAATTCTAAACTCTAAACTACTAAACTAACTAAAAACTAAAACTAAACTTCTAAATTAAAACTCTAATTAAGACTCTTAAATAAAACTCTAGCTAAATTAAAACTCTAAACTAAAACTCTTAAGTAACACTCTAGCTAAACTAAAACTCTAATCTAAAACTAAACTAACTAAAACTAAACTAAAATAAAGGTAATAAATAAACTTAAAATAAACTAAAAATCTAAACTAAACTAGACTAAAACTAAACTAAAAACCTAAACTAACCTAACCTGCAATCCTCTTTTTCTAATATTTCCGGCCCCCTGATTGGCTGAGAAAGGATATGTATCCGACTCGCTGATTGGCTGAGAAGGGGGATGTATCCGAATCGCTGATTGGCGGAGAAGGAAACACGTGATCTAACTGTTTCCTATTCCTGGAAACTCATAACATTCGCCTCGAGCATGCACTTACAACAACAACAACAACAAATACTGTTTCCTATTTCTGAACACCTTGACATTCGCCTCGAGCGTGCACTTGGCCAAAACAATACAATAAATCGACCTTGAAAAAAGAGGTCATTGACACACTTTGATTACGCAATCAATTTCTCAGAAATCCTCTCCCCTAGGGACTCTATGCCCATATTAGGAGTCCCCCTTGGAGTTATAGATAGCCTTCTACTTACCTGACAATCGACATTTTTTTCAGTAAATTCGTTTGAATTTTTTCAAACGAATTTTCAAGATCATGTTAAACCCAAGGAGATGGTTGCTGATTTGATAAGAGCCATCCGGACTTGTGACGAGAAGAGAGTAGTCCTCCCCAAGTTTGTAATCTATGAGCCTGACGAGTTACCCATACTCTCAGGGTAGGTCACAGCACACTAACTCGCAAGGTCAGTGAGCTTCATTCTACTGTAGAAATCTTATTGACCACCTAAGCTTCTTCAGATCGGCACGAAATAACGCTAGTGTGACTGTGAGTGCAAATACAACAAACTCAGATATAGCAATACCTTTTTACTCTGTTATGCTCAAACAACCTCCGAAAGGAATCAAAAAGCCCGACAGTCGCAAGGAGTATCTTTAGGGCCATGCTGATGATTGCTGCACGCACATAGGAACCTGAGGCCTCTTAGCAAAGAGTGGCGCGTGATACTTGATGACAAAGATGCAGCAAAGTCTCTTGCGGAAGCGCTTAACAGTGCTACAGACACTGATGCTCGGCTGAAGACCCCCGCTTATTTTGGTGTTATAGGACATGTGCCCGATGAGGTAACACCGAACGATCTATGTTCAAAGATTAGGAATTGTACGAAAGCCGAGAGAATTCGACAAAGTCGCTTATACAAGCTTGTCTTTGAAAGTAATACAACGCGTTTGTAGTAAAAACTACAAACGCTTGTTTGTAGTGATTTTTGTTCGTTTTAAGCTTGATTTGCATATTCAATTTTAAGTTTCACTCGTTTTAAGATTTATTTATTCATTTATATTAATATCTATTGTATGTTAGTTTGCATTGATTGTTTATTTAATATCTGTTTGTCTTGAGTTTCATTAATACTTCAATAGTAAAATATTTTTTTTCGTTTTAAGCTTGATTTTCATATTCAGTCAAAGAATTACTCGCTTTAACATCTATTTATTCATTTACATTATTACTTTTTGTATTATTTTTTGCTATGATTGCTTATTTAATTTCTGTCCGTTTTGGGTTTCATTTATTCTTTAATAGTAATTTCTGGTCGTTTTGACTTTGAATTTTAACAGGTATTTGTATCAGCTGAACTTAAGTATAAAATGGCCTTTACTTTATTTGAAAAACTTATTTTTCGGAAAGTTTTCTAATAAATTTTTTTTTCGTTTTTGATTGCAAAAAGTTTCTAGTTTTTAAAAATGCCTTATTTTAAAATCAAACTTTAAAAAAACAAAGGTTCATCAGAGTATTAAAACTGATATCAAAGTAAGGACAATTTACAAGTAGCAATGAACAGCCCTATAACTCTGGGCTATGAGCGCTTCCGAATAGACGCGTATTGGTATTTGCCAATGAGGTGTTTTCCGTGCCAAGAGTACGGTTACCCTGCTAAGGACTGTAAAAAACGCTACTCGCTGTTCCCGTTGCAGTGCCAATCATGCGAACAATAAAGATAAACCCTGCAATGCTGCAGTGAAGTGTACTTTCTGAAAGCAGACAAACCATCCATGCTACAGTGTTAAGTGCGCCGTAACCAGAAAGCTCATGATAAAACCAGGATCAACTCTAAGCTAAAAGTGTCTTCATGGAATCTGAATGGTGTTGTAGTCAATAAACTCCCATTCATTGAAAGCTTGATGTCTTGCAGCGACGTTTTTTTGTCTATAAGAACATTTCTTTCAGCCGATTCGCTTTCCCTGTTAAAAGTGAATGACAAAACTCGGCTTTACGGGGTACCAGCTAAGAATTCGGGCAGAGGAAGACCTTCCGGCGAACTGGCGATGCTAATCAGTTCTCACCTTTCGGCATCAGTGTTTGTCGAGAACGAGTGTTGCCTTGGCATAAAAATCATTTTCGGAAAGTTTTTTTTAATTAATTTTTGTTCGTTTTTTATTGCAAAAAGTTTCTAGTTTTTAAAAATTCCTTATTTTAAAATCAAACTTTAAAAAAAAACAATTGTTCATCAAAGTTTTTAAAACTGATATCTTTGAAAGTAAGAACAATTTACAAGTAGCAATGAACAGCCCTATAACTCTGGGCTATGAGCACTTCCGAATAGACGCGTATTGGTATTTGCCATAGAGGTGTTTTTAGTGCCAAGAGTACGGTCACGCTGCTAAAGACTGTAAAAACGCTACTCGCTGTTCTCGTTGCAGTGGCAATCATGCTAACAATAAAGATAAACCCTGCAATGCTGCGCTGAAGTGTGCTATCTGTAAGCAGACAGACCATCCGTACTACAGTGTTAAGTACCCCGTAGCCAGAAAGCTCATGATGAAGCCAGGATCAACTCTAAGCTAAAAGTGTCTTCGTGGAATCTGAATGGCGGTGCAGTCAATAAACTCCCACTGATTGAAAGCTTGATGTATTGCAACGACGTTTTGTGTCTAAAAGAACATTTCCTTTCAGCCGACTCGCTTTCCCTGTTAAAATTAAATGACAAAACTAGCCTTTACGGGGTGCCAGCTAAGAATTGGCGCAGAGGAAGACTTTCCGGTGGACTAGCGATGCTAATCAGTTCTCACCTTTCGGCATCAGTATTTGTCGAGACCGAGTGTTTTCTTGGCATAAAAGTTGCAAATCTGATAGTATATTGCTGGTACTTACCAACTGATTACAAAAAACTTGGCTTCCGAAGAATAGTTCTTCTGTGCAACAATAAAGCTTGCTAAATCTTTGCAGCAGTGTGCTTATGAATCTCATTGTGTTTCCTCACCGGGGACGTGAACTGCGAACTCTCAGTGCCAGACCACTCAATATCTCAAATACTTCTGTGTACTTACTTACTTACTTACTTAGGTTCCGGCCATCCTCGTGGGACGTTTTGGGGCCACTTCTCTTGCTAGTTCATGCTTTAGAGCTTGGTACGTTGCTCTATTTGGTGCGATACGTGACATCTGGGCTATCTTGACATTGTCGAAGTGGAAGTTCTCCATCCATCGTTTTTGTGGTCCGCCTCGTGGACGAAGGTCATGGAGAGATTCTTCAAGGGCAATTTTCGGGAGGCGGCTTGGCTCCATTCGCTCGACGTGGCCGAACCTGCTCAGTTGTTGCTCCTTGATTTTACTTAGAATGGTTTCAGTGGACTGGAGCCTTTGGCGTACTTCCACATTTGTGATTCGGTCAGTGTATTTGATTCTAGCAATGTGACGGAAGCATCTCATCTCAAAAGCTAGAAGTTTTCTTTCATCTTTGGTTTTCAGTGTCCATGTTTAGCATCCATAAATAACTATGGGGATTACTAAACTGTTGAATAGGCGAATTTTGAGTTTGTTGGCTAGGTGGTTGCTTTTTCAGAGGTTGGCTAGTCTTCGGAAGCTAGAGCTAGCAAGTGCCCAGTCGACATTTCACATCAGAGCTATGGCAATTATCTGAGGAGAGTAGGCTACCAAGGTACAGGAAGTGGTCAACTGTTTCAACCTGTCTCCCGCCTATGGTGATCTCATCTGTGATCCATGTTTTTTTCATTGGGAGTTTTTCGTCCGAGGACGTCGTTCACTGTCTCGATGATTGCTGATGTGGCCTGCTCGGTCAGGGAGTCTATCTCATTAGAGGTGGTCAAGGGAGAATTATTTGCTAGGATCTCTCCAAATTTTTCAGGTAGAGTGGAAGTGTAGGTTTGCCTTTTTTCGGGATCCTGCAGCAGATCCACCATGAATCTTGGGATTTTTGTTGCTCTTTGCAATTTTCTCATTCTTTGCTTGAACCTTGACATCAGGAGAGTGTGGTCAGAGTCGAAGCCTTCTCCAGTTAATGCTACTGTGTCTAGCACAGAAGACTTCCAGCGCTTCGACATTAGCATACAATCAATCATGTTCTCGATTTTACCGTCTAGGGATCTCCAGGTCACTTTACGTCGATGGCGGTGTTTGAACATTGTATTCGTTACGAATAACTTGTTTTCTCGGCAGCAGTCCAGTAATCGTTCACTTCTTGCATTGAGTTTACCGTGACCAAAAGGCCCCATTATATCGGACCGACCAGTATGATCCGTGCCTACTATAGCGTTAAAATCCCCCATGACGATCAGTACGTCTTTCTTATGGATTTGGTCGATGATGCTTTGTAGTGTGAAATAGAATTTATCACATTCTTCATCACTTCTGACGGAGTCTGGGGCAAAGACTTGGATGACAGAGATATCCTTGGCAGCTCCCTTCAGTCGTAAGACGGTTATTCTTTCTGAGACTGGGGTGAAAGAAATTAGAGATTTTTTGGCAGTTGGTGATACGAAGAGTCGTACACCTTGTCGATGAACTCCATCCTTGCGGCCGGACAAGAAGAGGAAGGCTCAAGAGAGGTTTTCCTCACTTGCTCGGGGAAGGTGGGTCTCAGAGAGGCCGATAACATCCCCATTGTACTTCTGCAGTTCTCTAACGGCAAGATCTAGTTTTCCCAGTCTGGCAAGTGTTCGGATGTTTAGCATGCCAAAGTGTAGGGTGGTGGTTTTTGTCGGAACAAAACAACCGTGTGAATTTTCGCCCCGGGTGGGGGTCGTCCTAGGCCTAGGGTTGTCGGCTGCCCTGGACGCGGTAGCATGTAAAATCACATAATCATCATTTAAAATTGATTGTTCTTCGGTTACCCCGGACACGGTAGCAGATGTTTGCATAATACTGAGCCCTTTTTTCATGATACTCAAGAGAGGTGGTTTCTTGACTAAATGGGTTTCGGGCGGCAAGCTACTCCTCTCCACCACCTTTCAGTGGCCATTGTCCGTAAATCTGGATCCTCCGCCCTTCCGCAGTTGTCCTCCTATAGAGGGTCCTCCCACGATGGTGTTCTGCTTCACCATGCTATTTAACCCATTGCTGTGAGAGGTTTGTAACTGACGGGACGTTCCACATGCCTATAGGCCCTGCTGAGGGTACATCCGATGGACTTCTTCCTCCTCCGCCCGTATTTACAGTCCCGGGTGAGGGTGCCCCAGTTTCAATTAAGGACCCCCAGGGAGTGGGTCCTCCCTTGGTCCGCGCCCCTCCTCAATGGAGGTACCCTACATATCCGTAGGGGGTTCCCCTATCCGCCACCTGGGGACGCGCTGGGTGGTCTTGGAGTGGCCCCTACTAAGAAATCTCAGTAGGTCTCAGAAAGCATACTTCTCTATGCTCTGTCCAATCTGTATTTTGTCCCAAATGACCATTCGTATACGTATATCCATAACTCCGGAGCGACAAGTTCTCTTGATTTCATGCTCTGCTCGAACGGCTTGACTGCGAATGGCTCAAGCCATGTTGACTTTAGCATATCAGTATTGGATCATTTACCAATCTCCAACTCTTTTGTCATTGATAGTGTTCTCTTTAAAAAAAAGATGATAAGAAACGGAAGCGGAAATTTAAATGTGACTGGAACAAAATAAATGTTGCTGTATATAAAGCAGAGCTTGATGCCACACTCGATAAAAATTAAGATCCCTTTCCAACTGCTGCTACAATCCTCAGACATCATTGAGTCGGAGAAAAAAATTCTAATCAACATTTACTGTAGTGAAATCACACATGCAATGCGTTGGGCTCAGCGTTGTCCCGTTCCTGTACGTAAAGTTGTTCGGGTTCAGAAATACCTGGCTGGTCCATAAATCCGGCTTTACAGCAAAGTTGCAAATCTTCATAGGTTTGGCACTAAATATGGAATGATTGCGATCGGCCAATATTGGGTGCCGTTAATGACATACGGTTATATACCAAACGTCGTTTTGCTAAGTTTCTTGCCAATCACAAAGCTAAGATTATTGACTGCAGGAGTGAGCGTCTTGCAACTAACCCAAATGAAATTCGGAGATTCATTGGGGGAAATAAGTCAAAAGGTGTCGCTTCAGAGCTTCCAAGTGAGAGTGACTGGATCAACTATTTCATCAGCGAATTTTGTCCACCTGATCCAGTGTTAAAAACCCTCTATGAATCACTACTTGTGGATAGTTAGTTAGTTGATGCTGAATCAGAAATTTGTTTTGTAGTTACGGCCTCTGATATTTATAGTGGTATCATTTACCTTCGAAAAAAGTTCTCGCGTGGTTATGATCAATTATATGGTTTTCATTATTACATGCAAGTGATAAGCTGCTTCAAATCTACATTTGTTTTACCAAACCTTTTTTAATTCTGTTATTGTCCTCGATTCTTTGTGTGTCGGTACATTGACTCCGGTTCCGAAAAAAAGATAAAGAGAGCCGGCAATATTGTTCCTATAGGCCTATAACAGTTTCTTCTGTTCTGGGTAAATTGATGGAGTTACTAGTGATTAAGGACATAAATAAGGCTTGTTCAACTCCGGAAAACCAATTTGTATTTAAGGAAGGCTATAGTCGGGAACACGTGCATTATATACTTGCCAACGTTCTGATGGATATAGAGAATAGTGGCGAGTTTTTCGTCCTTGCGTCTCATGATGTCTCTCGTGCTTTCGATTCTAGTGTGCATTCTCCTTTGCTGTATAGTGCGGAACAGCGAAGTCTCAATCGTTCAGTTCAGCGGGTATTAAAAAATCTGAATGCGAGATTATGTGTTGTCGTGAAAGTATCTACTCGTCATGGTTACGTAATGTGTAAGCCGCAATTTGAGTTTGGAAAGGAATCAGCCAGATTCCTTTCCAACTTCGGCAAATCTGTTACTTTCGGCAAAAATCTGTTAGTGATGCTGGATCCATAGAGTTAGGAAATCAGAGTGTTCAGTTAAGACGAATATAGTTTTACTACGAATAAGAGTTCGGATAATTTCCCCTTCCTTAAATGTAAATAAAACCTTACTGCGTCATTGGCGCTTAACCGAAAACGAATTATATTACAAATATTTTCTTTTCCAGTTCTTACAGTCTTACAGCAGTGAAAATCAAAATAAAATTACAGTGAAATAAATTCTTGAACTGATGGATCTTTCAACAATTAATATCATTATACATCAAATAATCAATTTGATGTTGTTTTTATACTTTCCAAGAGTGTTCAAGACGCATGTAATTGTCAGTAAAGCGCCAATGACGCAACAGGCTTTAAACTTTTACAGTGAGAGAAGGAGGCGATACCCAAACTCTTGTTTGTAGTGATTTTGTTCGTTTCAAGATTGATTTGAACATTCAATTTTAATTTTTCACTCGTTTTAATATTTATTTATTCATTTATATTAATATCTATTGTATGTTAGTTTGCATTGATTGTTTATTTAATATCTGTTTGTCTTAAGTTTCATTTATACTTCAATAGTAAAATATTTTTTTCGGTTTAAGCTTGATTCAGTCAAAGAATTACTCGCTTTAAGATCTATTTATTCATTTATATTATTATTTGTTGTATGTTTTTTTGCTATGATTGCTTATTTAATTTCTGTCCGTTTTGAGTTTTTCGTTCTTGCCGCTCATGATGTCTCTCGTGCTTTCGATTCTACTGTGCATTCTCATTTGCTGTATAATGCGCAGCAGCGAAGTCTCAATTGTTCAGTTCTGCGGGTATTAAAAAATCTGAATGCGAGATTATGTGTTGTCGTGAAAGTATCTAATCGTCATGGTTCTGTAATGTGTAAAGCCGCAATTCGAGTTTGGAAAGGAATCCGCCAGGGTGGTGTAACTTCGCCACCGTTGTATAATAATAGTGTGGTTGCACCCCAGAAAAAGGCTAGAATTAGTTTTGTTTTTAAAGGTTTGGACCTTTCCATACTCAATTACGCTGACGACATCCTGTTTTTAAGTAGAACGGTATCGTCTGTTGAGCAAAATTTTTCTGTCCATAGTAGGGAGTAGTACAGTAGTATAGTAGGGAGCCGAAATTAGTCTAAATTCTAATGCTTCGAAGAGTGAGGTCCTTACTTTCGGAAAACCTGTTGGTGATGTTGGATCCGTAGAGTTAAGAAATCAGAGTGTTCAGTTAAGACGAAAATTTTTGATTGCAAAAAGTTTTTAGTTTTTTAAAAATTCCTTATTTCAAAATAAAACTTAAAAAAAAACTAATGTTCATCAAAGTATTAAAACTGATATCAAAGTAACAATATTAAAGTGAAAAATGAGTTTGTGTCAACCTCGGAGTTTTATTATCTGGTGTTTGAACTATTTTTAACACAATGGCTATCTCAAAATTATATCGGATGGGTCTTGGGAAAAAAGGGCATGAGCATCAAAGTAAAAAAGGGCCTGAATGGGGGGCTAAGTGGCCATCGGTCCCTTTTGAAGCTTTAAAAGGGAGCTAGAACTTTTTATTTTCAATCAAATGAGCCCTCTCTGAAGTTTATACGAGCACCCTTTCTTTAAGAACCATATATACCCCCAGAGTATAACTTACAACGCCCTTTCCTGGGCCCTGGGGGTTTGTGTCGACCCCTTAGTTTTAATATCTTATATTTGAATTATTTTTAACAAAATGGTCTCCCCAAATTTTTAACGGATGGGTTTATCAATCCGGAAAACCCAAAGGCGTGTAGGGCGGGAGGGACTAGTTGCCCTCCGATCGTCTTTTACTCTGAGAAAATGAACTAGAACTTTTAATTTCCATTCAAATGAGCTCTCTCGGAAGTTTTTACGAGCATCCCTTTCATAAGAACCATATCAGCCTCAGGACATGGCTTACGATGCTTGCCCCCCGGACCATAGGAGGTTGTGTTGACAACGGAGTTTTTGTTATCTGACTTTTGAACTATTTTAAAAAAATGGCAATCTCAAAAGTTATATCGAATGGGTTTGTGGAAAAAAGGGCGTGGCGGGGGCTAGGGACCCTCCGATCTCTTT
Source organism: Artemia sinica (assembly GCA_027921565.1). Lineage (NCBI taxonomy): Eukaryota > Metazoa > Arthropoda > Branchiopoda > Anostraca > Artemiidae > Artemia > Artemia sinica. Next base: position 4,283,123 of record CM051269.1, read on the forward strand.
TGACTCTTAAAAACTGAAACATTTTATTTCCAATAAAATGAGCCGTGTCTGAAGTTTGTACGAGAATCCCTTCCACAACAGTTGTATATACCCCCCAGGCATTACTTACAACGCTTACCCCGGGCCCTGAAGGATTGTGTTCATCGCGGAGTTTTCGTTATATGATCTTTGAACCGTTTTGAGAAAAATGGCTCTCCCGAAGTTCGTATCGAATGGGTTTGAGGAAAATAGGACGTGGAGAGGGTGGGGGCTAGTTTTCTCCGATATCTTTTAACTCTTAAAAAGTGAACGAGAACTTAAATTTCCAATCATATGAGCCCTCTCCAAAGTTTATACAAGAATCCCTTCCATAAGAACTATATATGCCCCCAGAGCATTACTTGCAACGCCTGTCTCCGGGCCCTAGGGGGTTGTGTTGACCCCGGAGTTTTCATTATATGACCTTTGAACTATTTTATAAGAAATAGTTATCTTAAAGTTCTTATCGGACAGGTTTGAGGAAAAAGAGCATGGGGGGGGGGCTAGTTGCCCTTTAATATCTTTTGACTCTTTAAAAGTGAACTATAACTTTCAATTTCCAAGCTAATGAGCCTTTTTTTGAAGTTTATACGAGCATACCTTCCATAAGAACATATATGCCCCTAGAGCAATACTTACAACGCCTGCCCCGGGCCTGGGGGGCTGCGTCGGCACAGGAGTTTTTCTTATCTGACCTTTGAACTATTTTTAAGGAAATGGCCATACGTAAAGGAGTTTTTGTTATATGATCTTTGAGGTATTTTCAACGAAATGGCTACCTCAAAATTTTTTACCGAATGTATTTGGGGGAAAAGGGGGGGCTAGTTGCCCTCCGATTACATTGGACTCTTAAAAAGAGCACTAGAACTCCCAATGATTGAGCCCCCTTTGAAGTTTATACGAAGTGCCCTTCTATATGAAGTACCTCTTGGAAAAAATAAATGGAGTGTGGGGTGAGGCTAGCTACCTTCCGATCACTTTTGGCTCTTAAAAAGTGAATTACAAATTTCAATTTTCAATCAAATGAGCTCTCTATGAAGTTTATACGAGCATCCCTTCCATAACAACCATATATACCCCCAGGGCATAACTTAAAACGCCTACCCCGGGCCCTGGGGGGCTGTGTCAACATCGGAGTTTTTGTTATCTGAACTTTGAAGTATTTTTAACAAAATGTCTATCTCAAAATTTTCATCAGATGGGTTTTGGAAAAAGAAGGCGTGGGTAGGGGGATAGTTTCCCTCGGATCTCTTTTGAATATTAAAAAGTGAGCTCGAACTTTCAATTTCCAATCAAATGAGCCCTCTCTGAATTTTAGCCCTCTCTCCCGGGCCCTGGAAGCTGTGTCGACACCGCAGTTTTTGTTATCTGAGCTTTGAACTATTTTTAACAAAATGTCTATCTAAAAATTTTATCTGATGCATTTAGGGTGTGGAAGGGGGAATGGCTAGTTGCCCTACGATCTCTTTCGACTCTTAAAAAAGTGATCAAGAACTTTCAATTTCCAATCAAATCAGCCCTCTCCGAATTTTATGCGATCATCCATTTTGCAAGAACTATACATGCCCCCACAGCGTTACTTGCAACGCCTGCCTCCGGGCCCTGGTAGGTTGCATCAACACATGAGCTTTTCTTATCTGACCTTTGAACTATTTCTAATAAAATGGCTATTTAAAAAATTTTATTGGATGGGCTTGTGGAAAAAGAGTTTGTGTGTGGGGGGGGGACTAGTTGCCCTCGGATGTCTTTTGACTCTTAAACAGTTAGCTAGAACTTTCAATTCCGATCAAATGAACCCTCTCTGAAGTTTAAAATGAGAATTCCTTTTATAAGAACCATATACACACCGGACAACACTTACAACGCCTAGCCCACGGGCCCTGGGGGGTGTGTTTGTCACCGGAGCTTTTGTTATCTAATTATTAAAAAATTTCAAAAATTGGCTATCTTAAACTTTGTAGCGGATGGGTTTGGGTGAAAAAGGGTTTGGGGGGGGGGCAAGTTGCCCTTAAATCTCTTGACTCTTAAAAAGTGAACTAGAACTTTCAATTTCCAATCAAACGAGCCATCTATGAAGTTTTTACGAGCATCCCTCTCATAAGAACAATGCATGCCTTTAGGGCATAAATCAAAACGCCTTCCCCCAGGCCCTGAGGGTTTGTATTGACACCGGAGTTTTTTATCCAACCTTTGAACTATTTTTTACAAAATGTCTATCTCAAAATTTTCATCAGATGGGTTTTGAAAAAGAAGGCGTGGGAGGGGGGGCTAGTTGCCCTCGGATCTCTTTTGACTATTAAAAAGTAAGCTCGAACTTTCAATTTTCACTCAATTGAGCCCTCTCTGAAGCATATACGAGCATCCCTATCATAAGAACCATATATGCCCCAGGGCATAAGTTTGAAAAACTTATGAAAAAAATGTGTATTGTCAGTTTAATATACATATGCTGATATTTATTCTGTAAATTCTTTTTTTTCTTAAAGTTATAAGTGAAAACATTTAAAAGATTTTTTTTCAGTAAAGTACAAATTATATTCTAGCTTAAAGAAAGCATTTGGGCTTAGAACCCTACTCAGATTAATTTCTGCTTGTTTTGAGTTTGACTTATTTTAATTGATGTTTTTTTTTTTGGTTTTATTTTTTTTTGATACTAATTTGTGGTAGCTGTATGCTTGGTGGACTATTTGATTCTATTTTTGTTCATTTTTGGTTTAATGGAGTTCTTTACTTTTTTGAAAAACTTATTTTGTGCAAAAAAGGTTTTTTGGTTAATTTCTGTTCGTTTTATATTGACATAGTCTTTTTCAGGGAGAAAGACTGAACCTCTTCTGAAGTTAAACAACCATCCCTTCCGTAAGAATGTTTAATACTCCCTGAGCATAACTTACAACCCTTGCCCCTAATCTCTGGGGTTTGTTTCAGTTCCAGAAGCCTTGTTATATGATATTTAGACTATTTTGAATAGAACGGCTATCTCAAAATTTCTATTAGACGCATTTCGAGACAATATGACGTATGTGTAGGGATAAGAGGGTAGCTGCCGTCTGATCACTTTGACTCTTAAAAAGAGTACTACAGCGTCTGATTTCCAATCCAATGAGCCCCCTTTGAAATTTATATGATCACACTTTCTATAAAAACCCTATATGTCCCCAGGGCACAACTTACAACCCTTGCCCTGAGTGCTGGAGGGATTTGTTATCCTCAAAGACATACTTTCCAGACTTGTCTTGGAAACTACATCATCACTTTTACTACTGATGACGGTCACTGTATATGTGACCGAAATATCAAGTATTTATTTTGAAATTGTTTTCACTGCTTGCGAAAATCACAGTCTATTAAAAGGGTTTTATCCCTATTTGAACTTTTATTTGTCGTCAGGGAAAGGCAGTGTAGTCTCCTAAATTATTTAATTTCAAGTAGAATTTGAATTTTTTCCAGGGTGGTTGTATCCAACCTACTTAGAGGCCAAATAAATAACCTGGACCATGACATTTGACAAAACCAATCCAAGCAGCTAAGGTAAATGAAATTGTAAAATGTCTGAACCAGTGACAAATGAAAATAATGAAAAGAAGTATACAGTTAGAATACTTGCGTGAACGACAATTACAACGAGTCAAAAATAAAAGTAAAGAACAAAGAAATATGTGGTTATAGTCAAAAGTGATCAGAGGGAAATGTCTCCCTCCACGCCTCTCATTTCCACAAACACTTCCAATCAAATATTTTTGATAGTCAAAATGGCTATATTTTGATATAGCCATTTTGTTAAGCTTATCACAAAGGTCTAGAAATTACGTCTTTGAGGATAACAAATCCCCCTAGCCCTCAGGGCAAGGGTTGTAAATTGTGCCTGGGGACATATAGGTTTATTTTAAAAAGTGTGGTCATATAAACTTCAAAGGGGGCCCATTAAATTGGTAATCAGGCGCTCTAGTACTCATTTTAAGAGTCCAGATGATCAGACGGCAGCTACACTCTCACCTATAAACACAAGTCTTATTGTCCTGAAATGCGTCTAAGAGAAATTTTGAGATAGCCATTCTATTCAAAATAGTCTAAATATCATATAACATGGCTTTTGGGATTGAAACAAACCCCAGAGATTAGGGACAAGGCTTGTGAGTTATGCATAGGGGGTATTAAAGGTTTTTAAGTTGAAAAGTCCGGAAATTAGGTCTTTGAGGATGACAACCCCCCCAATCCCTCTTGGCAAGGGTTATAAGTTATGCCTTGGGGGGCATATAAGGTTTTCATATAAAGAGTTGTCGTAGAAACTTCAAAAGAGGTACATTCGATTGGAAATTTAAATGCTAGTGCCCTGTTTAATAGTCGAAAGTAATTGGAAGTCAACTAACACCTCTTCCATGCCCACCATTTATCTATACAAATCCAATTGAAATTTTGAGGTAGCCTTTTTGTTCAACGTAGTTGAAAGCTCTAGAAATTAGGTCTTTGAGGATGATAACCCCTTCAGGAACCTCAGGGAAAGGGATATAAGTTATAGCCTGGGGGCATATAAGGTTTTTATAGAAAGTATTGTCGTAGAAAATTCCAAAAGGACTTATTCGATTGGAAATTGAAATGGCTAATTAATGCCCTTTTTAATAGTCGAATGTGACTAGAGGGCAATTAACCCCCCTATGACGCCAACCTTTGCCCAAAACACATACAATCAAAAATTTTAGATAGTCATTTTGTTCAACATAGTTGAAAGTTTTGGAAATTGGGTTTTTAAGGATGACACCCCCCCCCCACAGCCCTAAGGGCAAGGTTTGTAAGTTGTGCCATGGGGGCATATTAGGTTTTATAGAAAGCATTGTCGTAGAAACTTCAAAAAGGGCTTATCCAATTGGAAATTGAAATGACCAGTGCCCTTTTTAATAGTCAAAGTACTTGGAGGGTAACTAACCCCCCTCTCATGCCAACCATTTCACCAAAAAAATACAATCAAAATTTTGAGATAGCCCTTTTTTTCAACGTAGTTGAAAGTTCTTGGGATGTATTTCTTGGGATGTATTGGGAAAGTATTTTGGGATGACAACCCATCAGAGCCCTCAAGGCAAGGGTTTTAATTTATACCCTGGGGTCATATAAGGTTTTTATAGAAAGCGTTATTGTAGAAACTTCAAATAGGCTCATTTAAATGGAAATTCAAAGGGCTAGTGCTCTTTTTAATAGTCGAAAGAGAATGGAAAGCAACTTATGCCCAGGGAATATTAAAAGTTTGGATGGAAGGGATGGTTGTTTATATTCAGAAGAGGCTCAGTCTTTCTCCCTGAAAAAGACTATGTCAATATAAAACGAATAAAAATTAATCAAAAAACTTTTTGCACAAAATAAGTTTTTTTAAAAAAGTAAAGAACTCCATTTAACAAAAATGAACAAAAATAGAATCAAATATTCTACCAAGCATACAACTGCCACAAATCAGTATCAATAAATAAATGAAACACAAAACAAACAGAAATTAAAATAAGTTAAACTCAAAACGAGCAGAAAACAATCTGAGTAGGGTTCTAAACCCTATGCTTTCTAAAAGCCAGAATATAATGTCTACTTTACTGAAAAAAATTCTTTTAAATGTTTTCACTTAAAACTTTAAGAAAACAAAAATTAATTAAGATTTTAAGGAATAAATATTAGCATATGTATATTAGACTAAAAATGCACATTTTTTTAGTACATCTATTTGAATTTTTTTTAGAACGATGTTGGCACAATGTATTTTTTTTTTTTTTTGGTTTTAGACCAGGGCATTTCGTATCGAAGGAGTTGTCGTAAAAACTTCGAAAAGGGCTTATTCTATTGTAAATTGGAGTGGATATTTCCCTTTTTTGACAGTGGAAAGTGATTGGAAGGCAACTAACACCCCTTCCACGCACACCATTTCCCCAAACACATCCAATCAAATTTTGAGATGGCCATTTTGTTCAGCATAGTTGATTTCCAGATAGGAATTATATTTTTGATGAGGACACTCCCCCACATCCCTCAAGGCAAGGGTTTTAAGCTATGCCCTGGGGATATATAAGATTTTTATAGAAACCGTTTCCCCAAAAACATCCAATAAAAATTGTGAGACAGCCATTTGTTCAACGTAGTTGAAGTCCAGAAATTATGTCTTTGAGGATGACACTTCCCCCATAGCTCCAGTGCAAGGGTTTTAAGTTATACCCTGGGGGCATATAAGGCTTTATAGAAAGCTTTGTCGTAGAAACTTCAAAAAGGTCTCATTCGACTGGAAATTGAAAGTGCTAGTGCCCTATTTAATGGTCGAAAGTGATTGGAGGGCAACTAACGCCTTTTTCAAGCCTACCATTTCCCAGACACATCCAATCAAAATTTTGAGATAACCATTTTGTTCAACGTAGTTGAAATCTCAGAAAATTAGGTCTTTGAGGATGAATCCCTCCCCCCCCCCCCCACACACAGTCATCCCTCGATGCAAGGGTAAAAAGTTATACCCTGGGGGCTTATAAGGTTTTCGTAGAGTTTTGTCGTAGAAACTTCAAAAGGGCTCATTCGATTGGAAAATTGACATGGCTAGTGCCCTTTCTAATAATCGAAAGTGATTGGAAGGCAACTTAGCATTTCCCGAAAGCTACTCCTGAATTCCCTGTTTGGATGCCAAGGATCGATCATGCCCTTCCTTCCCAATAACGAGCCCTTTTTGTAAGGAATACGTAACTTGCATAACATACGGCTCCTGCCCAGAGTAATTTGAGGGACCATGTCGCCTTCAAAGGGATATTTGACTTTAGACTATTTAAAAAAAAATAGCTACCTCAAAATTTTGATCAGAACTCTTTGGGAGAGGGCAGTTAAAGAGAACGTGGGAGGGGTCCGGTCACACCCGATCATTTTTAAAACAACCCCTTGAAGTCATAGAACCTAAATGAAAATCACACCATCAGATTCAGCGCATAAGAGAACCCTATTCTAGAAGTTTGAAGCTCCTATCTGCAAAAACATGGAATTTTTTATTTTTTGCCAGAAGATTGATCACGGATGCGTGTTTATTGGTTTTTTCCCCAGGGGTGATTTTATGAATTCATTAGTCCTAGAATATCGTGAGTGGGCTCAACCAAACGGAAATTAAAAGTTCTAGCGCCCTTTTTAAGTCAGCAAAAAAATCGGAGGCCAACTTGGCCCCCTCCCACGCTACTTTTTTCCCAAAGTTACCAAATAAAAATTTTGAGATAGCCATTTGGTTCAGAATAGTCGACAATCTAATAAATATGTCTTTTAGGATGACTTAATCCCCCACGGTTCCCGGGGGACGGGATGCAAGCTATGAACTTTGTCCATTGTTAACATATAGTATTGGTTAATCGGAAGTACACACACGTTTCAGGAGGGATATTTTCTGTGGTGGGGAGGGGGTTGGAGGAGAGGGTTACGTTGGAGGGTCTTTTCATGGAGGATGTTTCCTTTTGGGATGGAACATTTCTATGAAGGGGGTGCCGGATTTCCCAGCATTATTTAAAAAAGATCAGAAATTAAATTAAAGAAACAAGTTTTTTCAACTGAAAGTAAGGAGCAACATTAAAACTTAAACGAATAGAAATTATTACGTTTATGAGGGGGTTTGCCCCCTAGTCAATACCTCGCCCTTTCCACTAAAGTTTTTTTTTGTACTTTCAAAAGAGCTATCTATTCTAATTAACCAGCCTTTGTGATTCAGGGGCTTGTGATTCGAACAAAATTCGAAATTTAGCGTAAAGAGCGAGGTATTGACTAGGGGGCAAACTACCTAATATACGTAACAAAAACATATGAATATAGAAGCTCGTTACGTAAGTAATTCGTAAGTTACGTCAGGACAAAATTTCGAGAAAGCCATGTAACCAAAACAGTAAAATTAATATGCAAATTTTGTTTTAATTATTTATGTACGGTGAGCCAAACTAAAAGCTGCATTAATTCAAAAAAACGCTTAGAAATTAAATAAAAAAACAAATTTTTTTAACTGAAAGTAAGGAGTGACATTAAAACTTAAAACGAACAGAAATTATTTTTTATATGAATGGGGCTGTCTCCTCCTCAATGCCTCGCTATTTACACTAAAGTTTAACTCTGTCACACAACTTTATTTTTTTTTAAACAATAAAAAAATTTAGCTTAAAGAGCGAGGTGTTGAGGAGGGGACAGCCCCTTTCAAATACGGAATAATTTCTGTTCGTTTTAAGTTTTAATGTCGATCCTTACTTTCAGTTAAACAAACTTTTTTTTTATTTTTAATGAAGGATCGAGTTATTCTAGCTTCAAGGTAATTTTTCTAAAAACATCTAGCAAATCTTCCTACGTCTTTCGGAGCACCATGCTTCAGAACCATACTTCACTACTGTCCTTAATGTAGCTTCCAATGTTCTAATCCTGGTTCGCAGACTTATTTTCCTAATCTTCCAAACTTTTTTTAAATGACAAAAAACGTCCTGGACCTTGGCTATTCTACTATGAACATCTTCACTGCATCCACCGTCTTTCCTAATTATACCACCTAAGTAATTGAGACTGTCCACTTGATTCATCTTCGCCTTACTAAACATCACTCTTTCGTCTTCAATTATTCCTATACTTAGCGTCTTAGTCCCCTTAGCATTAATTTTCAAACCTACTCTCACACCCTGAACCACTGCATGTATAAGTTAAAAATAAGTTCTATTTGAACAATACCATAACGCGATGACATTTGATTGTGACATTTGGCGCTTCGCATTGATATTTCAGTTTTAAAACTTTTATCAATTTTTTCTCAAAGGGAAATTACGTGGTGGGCATGAATGTAGACTTGCAGCTAAATTGAATATAGTCACTTTCACTTTTCACATATTGATAAGGGTCATTGTGGTTATAAGTTATTGTTTAGTCTTTGACCTATTAAGATCTAAACCAGTTTATATTGTTTAACCAGTTTTCAAAGAGGATTATTGTTTGGATATTTATTTCATTGCGCAACAAGTGTGATTGTGTACAATACTGTGTAGATCAGTGAACAATTTGCTCTGGATAATTGGATAATATTATAACTGTTGCTGTGGATGCCAGAGTACGATGGAATAAACGTTTGCAGGTCTCCATGGTCCATCGGGCCACCAGCCACAACGGTGATCACCAATGCCATCCGTGGGTCTGCTCAGTATAAGATAAATGATTTTGGATTTTTTCTCGTTTGTGTCTTCAAGATGCCATTTAAAAAGTTTGATTTAGCCCTAGCTCATTTCCAAGGATTCCCGTTGTGGCCAGTCAGAGTCCTGCGGATCGTTAAAGATAGCAAAGGCGGAAAAAACTTCATTGTTTTCTGCTACGGAGATCACAAGGAAATTAGGATCTCTGAAAAATTTTTAGTCAGTAATTCTCTGAAAAATTATTAGTCAGTAATTATTATTATTATCTCTTTTTTTTATTGTTCTTTATTTGTGTTCATTTCAGTGATGATTTGGTTAGTTTTATAATTTAGTAAATGTGTACTGGTTGCGTTTTTCAAGCATTTATGTGCTTTATTTGTAACCGGTCGTAAAGCCGGCATGAATCATTTTTTAGTAAAGTTGTTAAATCTTGAAAAAATCTATCTTGAATCTTGTTGATTGATATTGGTTATTGATATCGGAGATTTTGGAAATTGTGCCATAAAACGTCTAATGTTATACAGACTCAGCAGTAAGAAATGCATATTATATATTTTGCTTAACAAACTGGAAGAATATTTTATAATAGGAACTTTTCTATCTTGAAGCCCCGTAAAATTTTGGATCTACCACTAAAATGTCTGATGTCCTTCAATTTTCTGAAAGCTCACTAAGAATTTTACGAAAAACACTTCTTAACAGACGTTTTTACGTCTAAGAATTTTACGAAAAACACTTCTTAACAGACGTTTGGTATTTTCTTGGATAGGGCTATTGTGAAAACTTTTACCACAGAACCAATAATAAGAACCCAAGTCCTAAAACTGGTCTCAATCAGGAACCCTTTTCGCTATCGAAATTCACAAAGTGCAAAGATTTTCAAACAGAGGTAATTATTCTTTAAAGTTCAGGAAAGGTCTGCCCATTTCATACGAAGACATGGATTGAAAACGAAATAGCTCTTATCTTGGCTCTCCGCCAAAACAGGTAATTAGCCTTTTTCAAGTCACACAGGAAATACAATTTGAGAAAATAAATATCAATACGTGAAAAAATAATGCTAAACCATCCAGTGGCGGATCCAGAGGGGGGGGGGTGAGGGGGCGCCCCCCTAACATAGTCTAAAGTATTGTAATTTACCTAATTAACGCAAGTTTGCATTAATTAAACTTGCTCTTAACGTAAGTTTATCGGAACAACCTATTTTGCGCCCCCCTCTAAAAAATCCTGGATCCGCCCGTGAAACCATCAAATCTATTCCACCAGTTATTAGAAGATAAAAATGTCCTTATTTTCACAAATTTTATCAACCCCCTGCCCCCATTTTTAGAAATCCTACATAGGCTAATCAGTTAAGTCCGCTGTATATAAGTAATAGATTAAGTCATAATTTGTATATAAATTAAGTCATACCTGTGAGATGGGACAGTTGCAAACCACTTGGCCGTCTCACCAAATTTTTTCTGCTTTCGCAATTACGAATAATACAGTTTCGAACCATTTCTCATTGATTGACGCATACACACTAACCCGCTAATGCATGAAGAAGTGGAAGGAGCTTTTGTTCGCACCAAGAATGAAGAGCCAGAAATTATGTGGGGTAAACTTACTGCTAATTATATATACAGTGCCCTGAACTCTCTAAATCTCTAAGACTTCATTCATTTTGCTTACGCCTTCGTCTAGGATGCTTCAGCATTATAATCAGCATGACCTAAATCCAGTAAAGCCTTCCTGTTGCCTTTCCTGTGCTCCTTAAGAAAAAGTACATCACAATTGTCCATATAAAGGGGGATATAACACAACCCTGTCTAACTACTGATTTAATACGAAACCATCTGCTTTCCTGCCTTTACCTGACGTTATTTCCTACTTTAACCGCAGCAATGTTATTCTTATACATACTATTTATCACTATAATGTATTTGTCTGTTATATCATACAAGGATAAGACCTTCGCCAAAGCTCTTCTATGAACAGAATCGAATGTTTGCTCATAATCTACACAACTGAGTATCATCATACTAAGCAATTTGCTATGTACGGAATAAGAATTAAAGAATTATTTGTATAAAGAATTAGATAGATTTGAAGCAAAGAAAATATTCCGCCTTCGATCAAACCATTCAGGCGTAGGATATTACAAAGCAAGATTTTGGGGAGAAAGTGACAATTGTCCCAAATGTGGGAGCTTAGAGACGATTGAACACTTGTTAAGAGAGTGCCATGAGAGTCAAGAAGAAAGACGAGAAATAGTGTATTTTTTTAGACTTAAGAGAAGGCAGCCAAACCTAAACATATTACTGGGTGGATTAGAAAGTGAAGAAGAAAATTGTGTGATGGAACGTCTTGTTATAAAGTTTTTGAAGAAAAGTAGAAGAATTATGGACATTTGAAAGCAGTTCATAAAAAAGAGACTTTATATGCGCTTGAAGAATAAGAAGTGAAGATTAGACAGCCACGGACGTCCCCTGGGCTGTACAGCGAAAGGGGAATCATCCCGTTCATGAATCCTGAATGACAACTCCTTCTATACGAATTGCCTTGGTCAGTGCATTGCGCTGCATATGATATAGTAAACTGTAATGTATTTTCTATCAGAGCAATTATGGTTCATTTACACATTGCGGAAATTCATGCGGATTAACACTCCATGCGGAAATTCCGTTCGTTTCCATGCTAGAAAAAATCTCTAGCTTTTCGCAAGGTTTTGGTCAAATCAAGACGGAATATTGGCAAGGATTTTAAAGGAATAAAACCATGAGTATGGATCATCAAAAACTACACGATCTTATAACTTTTGTTCAAGGCTAGCCCAGCTTGTATGATCCTGTGCACCCAGGCTATAAGAAAACTAAGAAAAACGGTGTCAGTTGGCTCTCTATTGCTCGACAGCTTTCAGAAAAGGGTAAGAACGTAATACCCTTCTTGATGTTTTGATGATAGCTTCAGAAAATATCCACCATATAGCTACCAATAATTTCTTTCACCGCTTTTACTCTAGGTCCCGCTGTTGTAATAATTTGAAATTTTGCCTTAAAACGCAGCGTTATTTTAGCCATAGTTCATGGTCCGTTTACACATTACGGAAATTCATGCGGATTTAGCAATCCGTGCGGAAATTCTGTCCGTTTTCGTGCTAGAAAGAATCTCTAGCTTTTCACAACGTTTTGGTCAAATCAGGACGGAATCTTGGCAAGATTTTTAAATGAATAAAAACATGAGTATGGACTATCAAATACTACACGATCTTATAATTTTGGTTCAAGGCTACCCCAGCTTCTATGATCCTGCGCACCCAGGCTATAAGAAAACTAAGAAAAACGGTGTCAGTTGGCTCTCTATTGCTCAACAGCTTTTAGAAGAGGGTAAGAAAATAGGTCATGCTGTTACAATAATTTGAAATCTTTGCCTTAAAATGCAGCGTTATTTTAGCCATAGTTCGAACAGAAACGGACGGATTTCCGCAATATGCAAACGAACCATTACTCTTTTTAGGGATTTTAAGGATTGTCGAAATATAGATTCTTGTCAAACAGAAGAAATGATTGTGTTAAATATCTTGGACATATTTTTAGTAATTTCTAACATTTTAATATATTTTGTGTTATATTTTGTGTTATATATTTAAAAATCATGACGTTATAAAACTGAAACCTTGTAAAATAGATCGATCAATGTACCAAATCATATTATTGAGTTAGGACTAAAGTGAATAACCATTCGATGTCTTTTTTTATGCTGATTACGAATATAATAAGTATTTCTATCGGAAATGAATTTCAGCCCCCCCCCCTATATAGGCTATACCTAACCTAACCTAACCTAACCTAACCCTAACCTAACCTAACCCTAACCTAAGCTGAAACTGTAGGGTGGTAACAAATACTAAAAAAATATTTAGCCTACCTATTATTGATAAAGGCCCTTTGCTCCTGTTCTCCTCTCCCTTATTATGTTTTATATCTAAGAATCTGCCATGTAACTTAAAATCCAATCCTAATTTGATGTACCACAATTACCTAATGCACCTGCATGGATTTAATATGATACCTGAAATATAAACCTGCATGGATAATATTTCATAAATATGTCAGTAAATGAATTTTGTAGTTACTCCATTTTAAAACACGAAACCAAAATGTGTAATCAGGGCATGTCAACTCACAAAAGTTTTTCTTCAGGAAGGTTTTGCTTTCAATGAAAGTACAAAGCAAAGTTATTATTTCATTAAAATTACCATAAAAGTTATTTTCAAAGTCTAAGATGGGATGGAGGTAATAACCATGTATCCTTCTCCCATCAATGTGCCCATATGTAATATTTATTTCTTGTAAGGTATGTTTCATGTTTTTATTATTTTTTTACTCAGTTTTATTTGTTTGATAAAACCACATACAATTGCACTGAGTGGTAGGTTCCTGTTTTTATGATCAGGTCATCTTGTTTAGTATTGAATGAACAATTTTTTTAGGGGGTTGCTTACTAACCTCCAGACACAAGACAAGTTTTTTGGGGTAGGGATCAATTATTAACAGAAAATAATCAGAGACAGGGGGGGGGGGGCTAATCATTTGTTTTTGAGGGTTTTCATCAGGTGAATATTTAAATTCTATTTGCATCTACTTTTAGATCAATTGTCACTAAATCAGGTAGGAACAGCTAAGTATGGACTTTGGAAAATACATAATTTGTATGACCAAAATAGCAAAGGCCTTGGATAATTACTAGAATTAGTCCTATTTTGACATTAGTAAATAAAGTGACAACATATTAGCCAAAAGAAGAAATAAATTTTCGACACTCAGGGACATTCTTATGCTACATCTTTAGATCATCTATGGAATAGTAATTTTTATCATCTTGGTTCTATGATTTGAAGTAAGCAATAAATTATTTTTAAGCTTTATTGATTTTTTTATATTTCTTAATCATTAAAACCATGACAAGCCTTTCATCAAAATGATTTTCAAAACCCTTGACTTAAGTCAAGGTTTGCAGCTAAACTGTCTTGCATCTTCCTTGGTCCTACTTTGAACTTTGAATATGATTGAGAAAGTGTTGCTTTTTTCAAGGTAATAAATGCCTGTATTCTGCAGTTTTTATTGTGTATGCATTACTCCAACAAAATTCAAAGCACCAAAAAAGACAATAAAAAAAACAAACACATTTTCAGAAAAATGTGAAAAAGTGGGGAAAAAATACCAGTTTGAAAATACATCACAGTGAATGCATAACAATCTGGATGGTTTGTGGAAAGAATTTAAAACTGGAGTGCCATTTCCAAGTGTTGTTTACAGTATTATATGTTTTATAGCTGACATTAACTTATTTCAGAGATAATATTATGGATGTCCCTCAAGTTCCAGACATGGCTGAGCCTATTGCCATTCTTGAGCCAGGGACCTTTCCCAAAGCTCTTTTATGAACAAAATCGAATGTTTGCTCAAAACCTATACAACTGAAGATTAAAGGTTTTAATGATTCAGGCACTTCTCAGTTATTAATCCAAGAGTGAAAATTTGGTCAATACTTCTTCTTGATTTCATGAAACCACACTGTTCTTCTCTTAAAACTTTATCTAGGGCATCTCCAAGTCTAAAAAGTATCATCATACTAAGCTATTTGCTACGTACGGAATAAGAATTAAAGAATTAATTGTATAAAGAATTAAATAGATTTGAAGCAAAGAAAATATTCCGCCTTTGATAAACCATGCAGGAGTAGGATATTACAAAGCAAGATTTTGGGGAGAAAGTGACAATTGTCCCAAATATGGGAGCTTAGAGGCCATTAAACACTTGTTAATAGAGTGCCGTGAGAGTGAAGAAGAAAGACGAGAAATAGTGGAGTTTTTTAGACTTAAGAGAAGGCAGCCAAACCTAAATATATTACTGGGTGGATTAGAAAGTGAAGAATAAAATTGGTGATTGAATGTCTTGTTATAGAGTTTTTGAAGAAAAGTGGAAGAATTATGGACATTTGAAAGCAGTTCATAAAAAAGAGACTTTATACGCGCTTGAAGAATAAGAAGTGAAGATTAGACAGCCATTGATGTCCCCTGGGCTGTACAGTGAAAGGGGAATCATCCCGTTCCTGAATCCTGAATGACAAGTCCTTCTATACAAATTGTCTTGGTCAGTGCAGTGCGCTGCATATGATGTAGTAAACTGTAATGTATTTTCTATCAGAGCAATAATGGTTTGTTTACACATTGCGGAAATTGATGCGGATTTACACTCCATGCGGAAATTCCGTTCATTTTCATGCTAGAAAAAATCTCTAGCTTTCCGCAAAGTTTTGGTTAAATCAAGACGGAATATTGGCAAGGTTTTTAAATGAATAAAACCATGAGTATAGATCATCAAAAACTACACGATCTTATAACTTTTGTTCAAGGCTAGCCCAGCTTGTATGATCCTGCGCACCCACGCTATAAGAAAACTAAGAAAAATGTTGTCATTTGGCTCTCTATTGCTCAACAGCTTTCAGTAGAGGGTAAGAACGTAATACCCTTCTTGATGTTTCTATGATAGCTACAGGGAATATCCACCATATGGCTACCAATAAATCGTTACACTGCTTTGACTCTAGGTCACGCTGTTGTAATAATTTGAAATTTTTGCCTTAAAACGCAGCGTTATTTTAGCCATAGTGTATGGTTCATTTACACATTGTGGAAATTCATGTGGATTTAGCAATCCATGCGAAAATTTCGTCCGTTTCCGTGCTAGAAAAAATCTTTAGCTTTCCACAACGTTTTGGTCAAATCAGGATGGAATCTTGGCAAGATTTTTAAATGAATAAAATCATGAGTATGGACTATCAAATACTACATGATCTTATAATTTTGGTTCAAGGCTACCCCAGCTTCTATGATCCTGTGCACCCAGGCTATAAGAAAACTAAGAAAAACGGTGTCGTTTGGCTCTCTATTGCTCAACAGCTTTCAGAAGAGGGTAAGAAAAAGGTAGGTCATGAAATCATTGCCTTATAATTTGAAATCATTGAAATCATTGAATCATCAATGATTTGAAATCATTGAAATCATTGAAATCATTTAAAAATCATTGAAATCAAAACGCGTGTTATTTTAGCCATAGTTCAAACAGAAACGGATTTAGATCTGTAATGTGTAAACGAGCCATTACTCTTTTTAGGGATTTCAAGGAATGTCGAAATGTAGATTCTAATAAAATAGAAGAAATGATATTTAACTATCTTGATAATTAACGATCTTGGACATATTTTTAGTAATTTCTGACATTTGAATATATTTTGTGTTTGGATTTGAATAACCAAGTATGGGTTTGTTGGTAAATATTTACTAAATCATATTATTGAGTTACAACTAAACTGAATATACCACTCAATGCCTTTTTTAATGCTCTTTACAAATATAATAGCCTAGGCTAATCATTTTGTCAGAAATGAATTATAGCCCCCACCCCTATATATACCAATTCAGGGTATATATTTGCACATTAGGGGGGTGGAGGGAAAGTTTAAACCTCTCATTTACATCAGAAATAAAATTACCCCCACCACCCTAATGTGCAAATATATACCCTGAATTGATATGTATAGGGTGGGGGCCAAAATTCATTTCTGACAAAAATGAGAATTATATTTGTAAAGAGCATAAAAAAAGGCATTCAGTGGTATATTCACTTCAGTTGTAACTCAATAATATGTTTTGGTAAATATTTACCAGTTTTATTTACTTGATTTTAATAGTTTGAGCTAGTCTAGTAGAAATAATGCTAGACTTATAGCCTATTAGTAAGAAGACAAGAAGTGACCTCAGGAAGCAAAACTAGAATAGGCCTACTGTTGGAAATTGATTCTGGCTACTTGTCTGCAGCTAGATTCAAATTTATTGTCCCATGAACATAGTTAAACTTGTAGGGTAAGAGACCTCTTTTTGGGAAAGAGGAACTTTTCTTTGGCATTCTGGAAAAATAAAGATGGGTTTTTGGACCACCCCTATTTTACTACAAAATGATGCAATGTGAGGGTAGTAACAAGAGCTCCAACCTCTTGGTGAAATTTTCACCAATAATTTGTCAGTATAAATAAAAAATGTGGTCTCTGTTTTGACAAGTAATTGAAAAGAAAATATAATATTTAATATTTGTAATTTATTGAATAAATATCAAGCAATAAAAGTATAGAGCAATAATAATGTATAGACAAAAGTATGTTCCAGGAAGATATTTTGAAGTAATTATCTCCACTCTTTCTCCCTCTAGAGTGCACTGACCTTTGATGATCTTTAAAAATCATGATGTTATAAAATTGAAACCTTGTAAAATAGATCTTCTACTTAAATAAGATACAACAAAACTGTTTTTAGCTTCACAACTTTGCTCAATAAGGGGTTTAACTTGCTATGGGACAGGGGGAGAGGGCAAACTGCCCCTCCCAGACCTCAGTTGCCCCCCCCCCCCCCCCCCCAGACCCCAGCTGATATTTAGTTTCTTCCAAAAATTTTGTCAAAACTAAGATAACAATGTATAGTTCAAGCATCAACAGAAACAGATCAGTTTTTTTTAGTAGCCTACATATTTACCTTTATAGTACTTTAAAGTGCCTTTTATAGTACTTTAACAGTAATAAATTGCACCTTTATGGTACCAAATGGCTTATTTTTCAGTTTTTACTGTCATTTTCACTTGATTTGGGAGAATTGGCCCCAACTTTGCCCCCCCCCCCCCCCCCTCCAGGATTTTGACAAAATTATGCCACTCTGCTCAATCCCAATTTATAAGGTTTCAAAGATGCACACACATTTTGAAAAAAAAAAATCAACATCTATATAGCCTAGTGTAAAAGTTTACTCAAATAGGCTAACAAGAATTGCATTTTCAGAACTAAAACCAGGAAAAAAGAAACTGATAACTGAAAATTAAGGTAAAATTTTGTTTTGTCACAATTTAAATAGGTCTAAACCTGTCAAGTAAACAAATTTCTAAGCCTTATAAATCAGAATAGGGTTAACATGAATGCTTGGCAATACCTTCCTGGAGTATGTTTTTGACCCTGGATTCATTACTGAAAATTTTATTTTCCTAACCTAACCCCTTTCCCATATAGCAAAAAGTAGCTAAACTAGGACTTTACCTGTCATAGTAAGGAACCAAATGGTGCTCTCTTATGGTACTAAGAGGCTTCCTTAAGAATAGCTGAAACTGTAGGGTGGTAACAAATACTAAAAAATATTCAGCCTACCTATTATTGATAAAGGCCCCTTTGCTCCTGTTCCCCTCTCCCTTATTATATGGTATAACTAAGAATTGCCATGTAACTTAAAATCCAATCATAATTTGATGTACCACAGGGGTTGCTTACTAACCTCCAGACACAAGACAAGTTTTTTGGGGTAGGGGTCAATTATTAACAGAAGCTAATCAGAGGCAGGGGGGGGGGGGGCTAATCATTTGTTTTTGAGGGTTTTTATCAGGTGAATATTTAAATTCTATTTGCATCTACTTTTAGATAAATTGTCACTAAATCAGGTAGGAACAGCTAATTATGGACTTTGGAAAATACATAATTTGTATGATCAAAATAGCAAAGGCCTTGGATAATTACTAGAATTAGTCCTATTTTGACATTAGTAAATAAAGTGACAACATATTAGCCAAAAGGAGAAATAAATTTTTTTACACTCAGGGACATTCTTATGCTACATCTTTAGATCATCTACAGAATATTAATTTTTATCATCTTTGTTCTATGATTTGAAGTAAGCAATAAATTATTTCTAAGCTTTATTGATTTTTTTTTATTTTTCTTAATCATTAAAACCATCAACAAGCCTTTTGTCAAAATAATTTTCAAAACACTTGACTTAAGACAAGGTTTCCAGCTAAACTGTCATGCATCTTCCTTGGTCCTAGTTTGGGCTTTGAATATGATTGAGAAAGTTTTGCTTTTTCAAGGTAATAAAAGCCTGTATTCTGCAGTTTTATCATGTATGCATTACTCCAACAAAATTCAAGGCACCAAAAAAGACATTAAAAAAAAAAAAAAAAAAAAAAAAAACATTTTCAGAAAGTTGTGAAAAAGTGGGGAAAAAATACCAGTTTGAAAATACATCACAGTGAATGCATAACAATCTGGATGGTTTTTGGAAATAATTTAAAACTGGAGTGCCATTTCCAAGTGTTGTTTACAGTATTATATGTTTTATAGCTGACATTAACTTATTTCAGAGATAATATTATGGATGTCCCTCAAATTCCAAACATGGCTGAGCCTATTGCCATTCTTGAGAATTCTGTTGTTAAAAATGGTAAGTTATCCCATAAAATTTGTGTAAAAAAGAAAAAAAGCTGCTTTTCTAGAGTAAATAATTGCTTCTTTTTCTTCTTACTTCTAAAGTTCTCTTCAGTGAAAATAACAAAAATGAAACAACATGCAACTGAATAAAAACTAGGCAATGAAATGGTTATTTTGCTACACAAAAGTCTAGTTTATTAGCTATATTTTTTCAGTTTGGGGAGACAACAAGTCTTCAAGTCAAAAAATTTTCTCTTACTATTGGTGTACACTGGACTCGTCCATATCGCTAGCAAGTGCAATTTAAGGTAATTTTAAGGTAATTATCTGTTTGCAGGCATAAACAATAAGAAGAGCAATAAGAAAAAAGCATTCCTACTGAAAGTTTCTATTCTGTGAGGCAGCTGTGGGTAGAAAAATGTGGGTATTCTGTGGGTAGCAAAAATTATTCATATAATTGGTGATAATCTTTCAGTTATTTGATTAGAATTTGAAGGGAAAAAATATCAATTATCAGCTAAAGTATTTTAATATTTCTGTCTAACAGGAAGTGGGGTATCTATTTTCTCTTGTGTATATGCATATGTTTTTCAAAATCATTATACTTGTATAAAATCTGAAACAAAATGAATGAAAGATGCAAAATAGAATTAATTGAACAATTTTGTTGTTTGATGCTAAAAGAAACTGGGATTAGCATTCAAAGGAAAAGCAACATTGCCACCAATCATTTGGTGGCTTTTTTTTTATACTAGATGATTAGTCAATCAACTGCATAACCTGTGGAAGAATTTTCAGGAATATTTATCAACTCTAAATCTATACATTTTGTGTTGGCTATTTGCCAAAGATAGTCTGATTTCTGTCCTTATATGGGTCATTATTCATTTTCTTGACAATTGTGTTGAAAACAGGGAAGCAGTTGGGCTTGTTTTGTAAGCTTTTCTGTTGAATGTGTTTGATGTCTCTTTTATTTATGCTTTCTTTCAGAAGTTGAAGAGGCTTTACCAAGTGACCATGAAGAGGTTTTTGACTTTCCAACCCGTCTTTTGTCTCCTAAAAGGGAAGAGCTTCCTGTGGGTACTTTTTGCTGCTTTTCAGGACCATGTAAACTTGAACCTGACACCCAGGAACTGGGCTCCACATGTTTTGACAATGAAGGTACATGTCAAGCATTTGTTTTTTTGTATAATATCAAATATATTGGGTAATATTTTATTGGGAAAAGCTAAAAGAAATTAGACTTTGCTAAGTCTTCATCATCTTAGGATCTGAAACTGCTAAAGCCATAACAAGATAAAAAAAGAACTTGAAACTATGTAATAGATTATGGACAACAATTCCTATAAATTTTGGAATTAGCAAATTTCTCCATAGAAAAAATTAGCTGATTTTGTTCAAAGAACTTGTTTCATTTCTAAAATAAAATATTAAATATTAGTGTCATCTTGTACTGTAGTAGTAAGTATTTTAGTGTAAATAATTTGTACTTGTAGATGATTTATTACAGTCACTCCATTTGTTTTGTCTCCATTGTTGTAAATTCAGCAGAAAATATATTATTATTATATAAAGTTTTCAAATGGCATTCACTAAACGTTTACAGTAAGACTCAGTTTGCCTTCTGTATTTTTGAAAACTCATCAAAGGAAATTAAGTGTTGGAAAACAAAACAATTCAGTCAGTGTCAAATATTCTCCTAAAATAGACCTCTACTTTAAAAACAAAGATAAAGTGTTACATTTGAATCACACTTACAAGCCACTCTGCTTCAACGCAGTAAGAGTAGTGGCGTTACAAGGTGGCAAAGACCACGTAGGGTGGCACTCTGCAGGTGTTGGCACCAGGAGAAGAAAGTGGAAGGTCACTTCTGAAGTACATTATATATGAAGGGTATTTTTCCATTGTTAGTCTTAGCTACTAAAGCTTAAGGCTTTTGTGTTAGTTAGCTAAATACTTTGGAAGGATTTTAAACATACAGACACATATTCAAAGCTTTTATATTGCATGCTTAGCAACATCCCACACTCTGTCTAAAGCCCCAATTTAATATGTGGATAAAATGATAATTTGTGAAATTGGGTTCCTATTTATCTAATTATCATGCTTTAATTTGTTCAGTTTTCATATTATATGTCATTTTTCACATCTATTGTCTGTTTTTTATGTCTTGGGGGGCTATTAATTATTGAGAATATTTTATCATACTTTGATAATTTTCCATCTCTTTATTTGTTTTTGTTATAGAAGCTGCATATGTATCACCAGACAATGTCAAAACGATCAGAGAAACTTCTAATTCTTCTCTGTCACGTGAGCATCAACAGCTGCCTTTGAGCATTGCATCCAGAATATCCAATTTAACATCTGTGTTGGACTCCCAGGATCTGGATTGTAATGATGAAGGTATATTTGAAAATAATGGCGTTGTAATATATGTTTGAAAAAGGAAATTCCTCATTTCACGCATCCCCCAATCCAACTAAATGTAATCATCTTCAATTTTCCCACTCCACTGAAGTATTGATCTGCTACATGCCATATTGGTCCCTCCAATGCCAAATTTTAAGAGAGAAGAAGATACCAGTAGCAGCTAAGGTCACTGACAGAGAATACACCTCTGAAACTGCGGTCTCACATGCTGTGAGTCACAAACCTGGAGCTCCATAAAGTTAAGCAGTGTAATTCAAATTATTGTCTAAAATAGTCAGGTTTAAGGTATGGAAAGGTCATCATTCATTAAACTCAGAAAGGAGTCTGCATCTGACAGTAACCACTGATGGCTTTTCCACTGACGGCTTTTCACACCACTGACCATTGGGCATTGGAAGGCCAATCTTACCTTAAAAACTTACCTTACTTTACATCAGAAGGGCAAACTTACTGAAAACTTACCTTAAAAAAAACTTACAGGGAAATTGCCAAATTTGATTAATTACATGGAAAAGTCAAGATTATGAAGTTTAAATGCCTAGAATACTAAACAAGGCAGTAGCAAAAACAAACCAGATTCAAAACTATCCTTTACTGTGAAAAATAGAAAGAGATTGCTTGGGAAAATCTATGCCACAATATAGTTTAAATAGTCAAATTGAAAGGCACTGCTATTTTTATTTCGATTATAAAAATATCTAGTAAGTGATGCAAAGCAAGAATTATAACTAAATAAACGAAAAGAATTATTTTTAAAAATATACAAAAGCCATCCATACAAAAAGTATATTACGTTCCCGTTTGAAACTTAGTGTATCCCTTTAAAGTCCTTTTTGAGCAGTATAACAAGAAGAATAGGATAATTGCTGCAGCCTAGTAAAGAGCAAATCAGAGCAAACCATGGTGCATAGTAGCCTATAGTATGAAAATGCTTTTTGAAAAATAACTGTCCAGGGAAAAGAATTTTTGTGTTAATTTCAAAACGGACTTGAAAACACTTGAAAATGGTTAAAATTTGAACAAATCCTGATTTTGATAGCTTGGCGTTGTTTAGATTCCTGTGCTCACCAAGTCATCACCCTTTTCCTCAAAAATAACTTTTTGGAAGCGTGTGTTTTACCCCACTCTGGTATCTGAGTAGACCCATGCTATTAAAACAGAAAAAACAATCACAAAGAGACAAGTGGCAAAGGATCTTTTTTAAATAGAAAAAACATCGTTACCCTCACACCTGCTTTTATGATATAAATGTGTGACATTTTAGTGCAAGGGTACCTTCGCCACTGTTAATATGGGCGTTTTTAATAGTTTTAGAACATCTCGGTAAAGTTTTTCAAGAGCACCTCAGAAACTACAGAGTAACATTGACTAAATTGTTAACTCAAAAGGTGCTTGTGAAACGTAGAAGCGCTGATAATTTGCTATTATGCCTTTCCAGTCTTTAAAGGCTAGTTCTCAGTAAGTATAAATAGGTTAGCTATAGTTATTTCTGTTTCCAGAAATTAATTAGCTATCATATGGATATGCAAATTTGTGAATTAAGTGCTAAATAATGAAATTGGTTTTCTATTAATCAAATTACCTTTAATTAACTGTCACACTATTATTACGGTTCAATCAAATTATATCGCTTAAATTTGTTAAGGTCTAATGTTTATAATATATGTTAGTATCATTTTTCACTTTTGTAGTCTGTTTTTTTTTATCTTGTGAGGATTTTATTATTTATTGGTAAATTATTGAGAATATTTAATCATACTTTTGTTATTTTCTGTCTCTTTGTTTATTTTTTATTTTTGTTGTGCAAGCTTATGATACTTCATCA
This sequence comes from Artemia sinica, assembly GCA_027921565.1. Taxonomy (NCBI): domain Eukaryota; kingdom Metazoa; phylum Arthropoda; class Branchiopoda; order Anostraca; family Artemiidae; genus Artemia; species Artemia sinica. The sequence goes on from CM051269.1 coordinate 4,306,823, forward strand.
ATTGAAGCTGAAACGACCATAGAAAGTTCTATTTCTACTCTATCATCTGAGCATGAACAGCTACCTGTGGCTGTTGCATCCAGAACAAACCAATTTAACATCTGAATCGGACTCCCAAAATCTGGACAACAATGACGAAGGTATATTTGAAACTAGTGGTGTTATGAACTTAGTTTGAAATAGGAAATATTTTGTTAAACATAAAGTTTTTTGTAAATTTTACAAGCATAACATCAACAATATATCAAACAATATAAACAACATAACATAATTCAAATTCAAGCATTTTATTAACCTCCAAAACTGGAGAGTATAAATAAATATAAAATGAACAAACTGATCATATAAATATTAAACAACAAATCAATATAAATACATGCCAATATACAAAAACCTAAATTATACTAATAATTCTTAGTTACATTTTATTGATAACATCATAAATTTTAACATAAACAAGTAGCAAATCTGAAAAATGGAATTATTGGGAATTATAAAAATAATACCAACTAGCTAAAGAAAAAAAATATTCTAGTTTCAATAATTAAAAAATTCCAGAGTCGGGCTAAAGCAAATCGATGGCCTAGCAACTTAGATTTTTGTTGCTTCTTATTCATTATCACAATGGGATTGTTCATACCATATTGTTTTATCACTGATGACGTAGAATAAAATTTTGAAAGTCGACATAAAAATTTCCCAAAATAAGAAAAAATTATGAACAATTAGAAAAAGTAAAATATGGTAACCGTACTAAATATAGAAGAACTTGAGGTAGAGCTACAGAATTAGAATCATGAGTTAATGACTTTCTAGTCAAAAAATCCTGGAGAGAAATTACCCTACCAAAACTTGCAGAGATGGCAAGAACGGACGAATGTTATTATAATTGTTGGACAAAGGGATAGCAAAGGACCAAAAGGAATATCTAAATAAAGAAAAGAGAACTACATAATTATTTTTGTTTAAGTATGACATCACATTTTTCATGTTTTTAAAGTGTTTTAAATTGTAGCACCAAAAGTATGCTAAGTTTGCATTTCTAATGATACGGTAGAATAAATCAAATGTTAAGCACAAAAAAAATTGTGACAATTTTTTTCCGCGTGAGGCTCTTATCATTAAAAATAACTAAACAGCTTTTCAAGCAACTGAAAAGTTTAAACTAGTGCAGCGTGACTTTCGCTACATGTGAATTTAGTTGCCATAGTGGACATTTATTCTTAAACTTAGGCCTAATGGAAGCTGATTCTGAACAACACAGTTTTTTATTTAAATTCAGGAAAACAATAATATTTCATTGTTTAAACGTTCTTTTGAGAATTCTAAAATAAAAGATACCGAAGCCGATCAAAAATGATGTCAGATTTAAATGAAAATTTGCATTAAAATTTGTCATTAAAATTTGCACAAAATTTAAATGGTTAGTTCCTTTTTTGATAGTCGAAACTGATTCTAAGGCAACTGACACCCCTTCCAAACCCACCATTTTCCAAAAACATTCAATCAAAATTTTGATATAGCCTTTTTGTTCAACGTAGTTGAAAGTTTTGGAAATTATATGATTGAGCTGCACACTCCCCCCACAGTTTTCAGGGGCAAGGGTTATAAGTTACGCCCTGGGGTCATATATGGTTCTTATGGAAGGAATGCTCATATAAACTTCAGAGAGGGCTCATTTGATTGGAAATTGAAATTTCTAGTTTGCTTTTTAAGCGTCAAAAGATATTGGAGGGTAGCCAGCTTCCCCCCCCCCCCCTAAACCTATTTTTCCCAAATGCATCCAATAAAAATTTTAAGATGGCTATTTTGTTAAAAATAGTTCAAAGATCATATAAGAAAAATTCCGGTGTCGACACAACCCCCTAGGGCCCGGGGGCAGGCGTTGTAAGTTATTCTCTGGGGGCATATTTGGGTCTTATGGAAGGTATGCTCGTATTAATTTCAAAGAGGGCTCATTTGATTGGAAATCGAAGGTTATAGTTCACTTTTTAAGAGTCAAAAGAGATTGGAGGGCATATAGCCCCCCCCCTCCCTCTACGCTATTTTTTCCTCAAACCCATTCGATAAGAATTATGAGATAGCTTTTTTTTCAAAATAGCTCAAAGACTATATAACGAAAACTTCGGGGTCGATACAGCCCCCCGGAGCCCGAGGGCAGATGTTGTAAGTTATGCCCTGGGGGAATATATTGTTAATTTTGAAGGGATGCTCGTAAAAACTTCAGAGATGGCTCATTTGATTGGAAATTTAAAGTTCTAGTTCAGTTTTTTAGAGTCAAAAGAGATTGGAGGGCAACTAGCCCCCCCCCCCCCTCGCCCCTTTTTCCCCAAATGTATCCAATAGAAATTTTGAGATAGCCGTTAAGTTAAAAATTGCTCAAAAATCAGATAACAAAAACACGGGTGTCGTCACAACCCCCCAGGGCCTGGGGGCAGCCGTTGTAAGTTATGCCCTGGGGCATATGTGGATCGTATGAAAGGGATGCTCGTATAAACTTCAGAGAGGGCTCATTTGATCGGAATCATCCGCTACAAATTTTGAGATACCCAGTTTTTTGGAAATTGTTCAAAAATTAGATAACAAAACTCCCCCCAGGGCCCGGGGGATAGGCGTTGTAAGTGTTGTCCTGGGGGCGTATATGGTTCTTATGAAGGGATGCTCGTTTAAACTTGAGAGGGGGCTCATTTGATTTTAAATTGAAAGTTCTAGTTCATTTTTTTAAGAGTCAAAAGATATCCGAGGGCAACTAGCCCCCCCCCCACCCACACACCCTTTTTCCCCCAAGCCCATCCGATAAAATAATATTTCTTTAGAAATAGTTCAAATGTCAGATAAGGAAAAATTCCGCCAGGGCCCGGAGGCAGGCGTTATGAGTAATGCTCTTGGGGCATATATAGTTCTTATTGAATGGATACTCGTATAAACTTCGGAGAGGGCTTATTTGATTGAAAATTGAAAGTTCTTGTTCACTTTTTAAGACTCAAAAGAGATCGGAGGGCAACGAGGCCCCCCCCCCCTCCTCGCCCTAAATGCATCAAATAAAAATTTTGATATAGAGGTTTTGTAAAAATAGGTCAAAGTTCTGATAACAAAAAACTCCGGTGTCGACACGGCCCCTCAGGGCCGGGGGTAGACGTTGTAAGTTATCCCCTGGGGGCAAATATGGTTGTTTTGGAAGGGATGTTCGTATAAATTTCCTAGAGGGCTCATTTGATTGGAAACTGAAAGTTGTAATTTACTTTTTAAGAGTCAAAAGGTATTGGAGGGCAGCTAGCCTCCCCCCACACTCTATTTATTTTTTCCCAGAGGCACTTTATATAGAAGGGGTCGTCGTATAAACTTCAGAGAGGGCTCATTTGATTGAAAATAGAAAGTTCTAGTTCACTTTTAAAGAGTCAAAAGAGACCAAAGCTTAATTAGTCCCCACACGTCTTTTTTCTCCAAACCCATCCGATAAAAATTTGAGATGGCAATTTTGTTAAAAATAGTTCAAACATCAGATAATAAAAACTCCGAGGTTGACACAAACCCATTTTTTCACTTTGATATTGTTACTTTGATACCAGTTTCGATACTTTGATGAATATTTTATTTTTTTTTTTTTTAAGTTTGATTTTGAAATAAGGAATTTTTAAAAACTTGAAATTTTTTGCAATCAAAAACGAACAGAAATAAATTAAAAAAACTTTCCGAAAAATAAGTTTTTTAAAGAAAAGTAAAGACCATTTTAAACTTAATCTCAGCAGATACAAATATCTTCGAAATTCGAACTCAAAATGACCAGAAATTACTATTAAAGATTAAACGAAACCCAAAACGAACAGAAATTAAATAAACAATCATAGAAAATACGTATAACAAGTAATAATATAAATGAATAAACAGATCTTAAAGCGAGTAATGCTTAGATTGAGTATGAAAATCAAGCTTCAAATGAAAAAAAAAACATTTTCCTATTGAAGTATAAATGAAACTTAAAACGAACAAAAATTAAATAAAAAATCAATGCAAACAAACATACAATAGATATTAATGTAAATTAATAAATAAACCTTGAAACTTAAATTGTAAAAAAAAAAAAAAACGGGTGAAACTTAAATTGAATATGTAAATCAAGCTTGAAACGAACAAAAATCACTACAAAAAAGAGTTTGGTTATGACCTCCTTCTCTCACTGTAAAAGTCTAGAACCCACTGCGTCATTGGCGCTATACTGAAAACTATATGCGTCTTGAACAGTCTTGGAAAGTATAAACAACATCAAATTGAATATTTGATGCATAATGATATTAATTTTTGAAAGATCCATCAGTTCAAGAATTTTTTTTCACTGTAATTGTATTTTTATTTTCACTGCTGTAACAACTGGAAAAGAAAATATTTGTAATATAATTCGTTTTTAGATGATCGCCAATGACGCGGTAGGCTTTTGGTTTTTATTTACAGTTAGGAAAGGAGGCAGTATCCAAACACTTGTTTGTAGTGAAACTATATTCGTCTTTAAAAACTTTAAAAAGAGCTAATAAATTAAACTGAACATTTGATGTATAATGATATTAATTGCAGAAAAGCTCATCAGTTGAAAATGTTACTATAACTTTAATGTTTATTTTCAATATCAAGTACAAAAGAAATATTTGTCATAAAATTGGTTTACAGTAAAGCGCCAATGACGCAGTAGGTTTTAGACTTTTACAGTGAGAGAAGGAGGTCACACCCAAACTCTTGTTTGTAGTGATTTTTGTTCGTTTTAAGATTTATTAATTAATTTACATTAATATGTATTGTATGTTTGTTTGCATTGATTGTTAATTAAGTTTCTGATCGTTTTATTTTCATTTATACTTCAATAGGAAAATATTTTTTTCGTTTTAAGCTTGATTTTCATATTCAATCTAAGCATTACTCGCTTTAAGATCTATTTATTCCTTTATATTATTACTTGTTGTATGTTTTTGCTATGATTGTTTATTTAATTTCTGTTCGTTTTGGGTTTCATTTATTCTTTATAGGAATTTCTGGTCGTTTTGAGTTTGAATTTTAAAAAGTATTTGTATCTGCTGAGCTTAATTTTAAAATGGCCTTTACTTTTCTTTGAAAAACTTATTTTTCGGAAAGTTTTTTTTTTTTAATTAATTGTCATTAAAACAGTATCTGTCTGGTATACCGTATAAGGATAAGTCTTTGGTTTACAATTACGTAATCAATAAGGTTAGCTGTGAATACAACCCATAGTAGATAATTAAGTGAGAAGAGGTTTTCAGCCCGAAAAAGAGGTTTTGCCCCACCAAAACAGACTCAGCCCATACCAATTATCCATTAATCAGAATCTCGTGCGAATACTTTGTCGTTTACTAGGATATAATATCCTCGTATCCTATAATTTTCTTGAATGGTGCCACTCCTCATGTGGGAATAGTGTTGACTGCAATGTCCCCAGTCTTGTAAGTAACCCGCCAGGGTCAAAGCAGCCCTCTGTGTCCCTTTTATGGTCTTCCTCCCCGTCTATTATTTAACTGCCGATTATTATATAACGGCTATTTAACGATTTTTATAGAAGTTCTTCTGTTTCATGAATCTGCTATTAGTTCTTAAAGTTAAATAAATCAATTTTAATTAATTTAAATTAAATTTTAATTAGTTAATTTTATCTTTTTCAATATTGTTGAAACTAATCGCGAAATTTAATACAATAATCTTCAAAAAAGATTTGATTTCACGCGCTGATTCGCGCGTGAAGTCGCGGCCGTCCTGGATGCGACATATTATGCAAGTGTGAATTTTATTGAATCGTTTTCACCTTATTTAATTTTAATAAAATAATTTTTTTACTATAGAGATATTTCATTCTACTGTGTGCAGTTCTGATGGTGTGGATCAGCCAAAACTCTTAGGCCCAAAACCAATAGTGAAGATAAAGAAGCTGACAGAGAAGGCTGAATTTTATTGGTACAATGGCCTTCCTAGTTTATAGACCGTTGCGGTTAAATTAGTTTTCAAAGCAAAATTATGATACAAGTTTAATATAAGTTTTCTAGGGGATAGGGGTAGAAAAGGAAATTATTCGTTAAAACCTAAATATTTTTTTTTAATCCCGTATGACTTTCAAGTTTTAAAGCTGATAAAAAAATTATATTATTATTAAAATTCTAATTCTTCTATGAAGTGAAAGTATTTTCAAGTTTCGTTCTTTCATATTTGTTTCATTCGAAAGTGGTAGGCAGTGTAGATCCCAAAAAGGTAACAGTTATAGAATGTTCGTCTTTCATTTGTAATTACTATGATACATAATTATTGAATCGTTTTTACCTTATTTAATTTTAATAAAATATTTTTTTACTATAGAGATATTTCATTCTAATGTGTGCAGTTCTGATGCTGTGGATCAGCCAAAACTCTTAGGCCCAAAACCAATAGTGAAGATAAAGAAGCTGACAGAGAAGGCTATTGATTCATTTGAATTGGATTTTGAAGCAAAAAACTTGGATAATCATAAGATATATTTGAATAGTTCCTTGTGTAGTAAAAAATCCAGAATATTGAAAAGATGTAAAGAAACAAATACAGGGATAAAGCAATATATTTGTGATGTATGTGACAAGAGCTTTTCTCGTGTGGGCGATTTGAAAAGGCATCAAACAGTGCACACTGGGGAGAAACCGTTTAAGTGTGATGTCTGTGAGAAAACTTTTTCTCAGCCAAGCAGCTTGATTACGCACCAAAGAATACATACTGGTGAGAAACCGTTTAAGTGTGATGTCTGTGAGAAAACTTTTTCTCGGTCAATCTGTTTGATTACGCACCAAAGAGTACATACTGGTGAGAAACCGTTTAAGTGTGATGTCTGTGAGAAAACTTTTTCTCGGTCAAGCAGTTTGATTCTCCACCAAAGAATACACATGGGTGAAAAGCCATTTAAATGTGATATATGTGAGAAAACTTTTACTCAGTCAATCAGTTGATTACGCACCAAATAGTACATACTGGTGAGAAAACCGTTTAAGTGTGATGTCTGTGAGAAAACTTTTTCTCGGTCAAGCAATTTGATTACGCACCAAAGAATACATACTGGGGAGAAACCGTTTAAGTGTGATGTCTGTGAGAAAATATTTTCTGACTCAAGCAATTTTGTTCGCCACCGAAGAATACACACGGGTGAAAAACCGATTAAGTGTGATATATGCAAGAAAGAATATATTCTTCTAAATCAAATCTTAATAATCATAAAACAACCCATTCTCAGAAAAAGCCTGCTAGTTCATAGTCTACAATAACAACTTCTTTGGTCTTGCTGTACCCTATTGTCAACCGTTCCATTGTTTTTTGCTACTCATTTACATATTTTTTTTTTCAGCTCATTAATTGATTTGTGGAACATTTTTGTTCATTTTTCCAGTGATTTTCTTTTGCTTTTTGTTTTGACTTGTTCATTCCCTTTGGCTATGACTTCCCCCCCCCCCAAATAAGTCACTATGTGTATCCATGTTTGAGTAAACACCCCAGTAAAATCTATTTTATTCTTCTATAACGTTTTCTCATCTTTTTTTAAAGTTTTTTTGTCTATCATTGGGAATGCAACATTGTGAACCAGGCTGTATGTAGTTTTTGGTCTGTCCTCAGAGAAGTAAATCCTTAAAACTATGATTGTCACAAGGATTTCTACTCAAGGGATAAGGGGGGATATCTGCTCATTAGGAGATTTTGAGGTCATTTTCAGTGTTTATATATCCTTGGGAAAAACCAATGCAGAAGTAAAGAAATGAGAAATATTGGTTTGTTCTAGTGTTGTAATTGGCAATTGGTCACAGTAAAATTGTGTATTTTACTGTAATTTTACAGACCGCCCTAAAATTAGAACTATTTTATGTATTTTTATTATTTTACAGCGTCTTATAGTTGATAGAGTGCAAAACTTTCTAAGGGCTGGGAGAAACAAGTTTGGATATGATATTGTTATTGTGAAATTGGATGGATACACAACAGGGTGAAAGAAAGCAATATGCTTGCACTCATTAATTTCGTTGTGGTGTTTATAATTGAATGATATATTGGTATTTGAGTCGCCCTTCTCTAACAGCACGTCACCTTATTTTCATGTGCTTATTCTCTTTTAATGAACAGTTAATGTAATCTTTCCACTAAAAAAATTCAGAAAGCAATATGATTTGGTCTGTAGCAATGTTAGCCTTTCTAATCAGGTCTTTCTCCTCTCTTTCCTTCTGACTGAAGATTGGACGGACCCATATTTGTCTCTTCTTTCTGAAACAAGCAGGGTATTAATGGAGGTCAGCATTAATTATGCTGCCATCCAGAGGTCTAAATGGATTTGGATTGAAGGAAGTACTTTATCAAGACTATTGCTCAACATCTGGTTTGCCTGATATGAAAGACCCCACTCAAATGTAACATTACTAAATATCACAATGTTTGAACCTTAATGTTACATCTTCACAAAGCTTCTGATCCCTCAAAATAGCAAAACAAAGCTATTGCTCCTTCGAAAAAATAGTATATATAGAAAAAAACATGGTACAATAAAAAAAGTTTGCAAAAAAAAAAAAAAGTCTTAGAAGTAATATCAGAATTCTCAGATCTACCTTAATATTGTTTTCTTTCAAAAAAAGACAAGATTTGAACTCGCTGATTAGCAAAAAAATTAATAAATAAACAAGGCTATTCCTGATACCTCATTTCATCTAACTTAGAAATTTATTTGTTCTTAAAAAAAAATCCTATCTTAGAAATTTAAAAATAAATGAAATAATACAAATTTAAAAACAGTAAATAGACTTAAATCCTTTTTTATTTGTTTCAGAATTTTATATAGACCTAACCCTTTAAAAGTTTTGATCAGCTTTCGTGGTCAGGAATTCTCTGAAATTATTTTTATTACACTCATTTTTCTTTTTCTTATTATTGTTTCTGTGTTTTCGGATTGTATGTAAGAAATTCTTTCTTTTGTCTTGTGTTTCAGTATTATTTTTTCGTCTTTTCTTTTATGTGGTATAATGTGTTGGTTCAAGAAATATTGAAAATACACCTTGCTGATGTTGTGATCATTTTTAAATATTGTTGAAGCTACTGAAAAAAATGTGAATTTTTTGAAAGTTTCAGTGCTTCATGCATCCTATAGCTTTTAAAATATGAATGTATTTTAATTTCTTCTTTTCTTATAATCTAATTTACGTTTGTTTGTATTTGTTCCTCGTTATTTAAGTAGCGTAATAAATTGAGATTAACTTCTCAGTAATCTGATTTCTCTTTCTTTTTTTTAGTGTTGAAATAATTGTCCACCCTAATTCATCCCTCGGGGTGAGGCTCTGAACAAGTGCAAATCTGGATAAGCAATTTTTAACATAGTAAATACAAAGAGGTAATGTAATAGAGCAATGTAATACAATTTTCCCCCAATAATACTGGGTACATTAGCTAGTGCTAAGGTTGATCACTTATCTATAATATGTTTTTTAATTATTTATTTTTTTATTTATTTTAATTTGATTATTTACTAGTAATATGTGATGCTATTTGGCAATGCTAGTAGACAAAGTTTTGATGCATGCTAACTTTCCTAACGCAATTTTTTCACTGGTTTAAGTATATTTTTTTTGTATTTGTTTTTAAAAAAATGGCGTTTATCGGGTTTCAGCTGATGGGCTCTCCTTTCGCTTTCATTTTAAATCTATGGTTTTCAAGAAATTTGAGTTTTTTCTTGGCAGTCATAGAGCCCATTTTGCTTAAAATGGGCTACCCCCCTCAAACCGGGTACCCCCCCCCCCCCTGGATACGGCCTTGCTTCCCCATTTTATGGGGAACCTAACCTAACCTGACTCCATAAATTTTCGGTTCAGTCCTCCAAATTAATTTATGAATTATAAATTAATAACTAATTGGTATTGTTTTATTAGCTCGATGCCACGCGAGAAGTGGAATCTAGTTAATGCTTATGAAATAAAACAAAATTAAAGCAGGCAAGCAAAGTGAGTGATGGTCACTGGAAACTCACCACTAGGATGCACACCCTATTCGAGGCTTTTGTTTGGTCCGGAAGCTACACGTTTAGATCCATTCGTCAACCACGACCCTCGCTCCTGCAGCAGGCCTTGCTGTGGCATCCTCGTCATATCTTCCCTTATTCCTTGGTCGAGGAGCTACTGTCCTGTATGCAGGGATCGGCCGCAGTCACTTTTTGTCACTTTTGTCACTTTTTTTGGGACCTGTCACTTTTTGTCACTATTTCTGTCATTTTGTCACTAAAGTCACTTTTTTCGACGTTTCGGACCTAAATTTTTTGGTGAAACAGTATGTTATAGTTGACTGTCGACTCTAGCATAATTCATAAAAAAGGTAAGTCTTTTTTTGATAGTTTGGACTGTATTTCAAGACGCACAGTGTATATGGCTGTGATAAACGTGGTTAGTTTGTGTGTGTGTTAAGATCTAGGCTTTTGCAGATAAGATGATAGATTGAATTAGTTCTACCATACCATAACTCCCTATGATTATTTTCAGGCCCTTGGTTTACTTAGCATACTTTCTGGCCTGGTTGCTTAGCAAATAGACAGTTAGGCCAAGATTCCTTCTGTATGTTTTCTGTGTTAGCCAGTTTCATTGATTTTAGACCGTTTCCTGCAAAAGGCATGCATGCCCACGGGTCTGAGGACGTCAAAATGTAAGATTAAATTCGTGTTTTCATTGGTTTTGTCAGTTTGTATTTGTATTAGCTTTATATATTTTCGAATTCCGTCCTAAAACCCATTCTTATATCAGATCGCTGTAAAATAATGGGCAAGACAAAATTTTTGGAGAGCTGTCTCAGTAGGGAAGCCGGTGCTGGGCATAAAGTTAAAGAGTGGTGCACAAAAGGGAGTGACAGCTCGTTCTATTGTAAAGTTTGCAAAAAGACACTCATCTGCCAGAAACGGTTCAAGGCCTTTCTTCAACATGCAGCTGCACAAGATCACAAAAAGAATGCTTCTGTAATGTTAAACCAGCTTCAGTTGAGACTCGCTGCATCAGCTCCAACCGGAAACCACCCAAACTCACAGAGTGACGATAGCGTACCATAAAAGAGTCTGGAAATGCTCCGCGAGCGAGATGCAGCATCACGGGCGGAGATAGTTTGGGTTTTAAAGAGTATTGCTAGTTCTTTTGCTGCAGCTTCGTGCGATCATATTGCCGAGGTGTTCCAAACAATGTTCCCTGATGCTGTACCAGAAGGCTTGTCCTTAAAGGCTAAAAAAATAACATGCTTGTTGACGGAGGCTATTTATCCGTATTTTGAGAAATTATAGTTGAAGACCTTCAGAAATCTGACTTTGTGCTGGAATATGATGAAACAACGAACAATGGTCGGGTAGAGGAGCTCCAAATTAGAGTTCGATACTGGTCAAAATAGTGGAAACAAGTGGCTAGTTGGCATCTTCGGACATATTATATGGAACATGAAACCAGTGAAGATCCAGAAAATCCTGCAGAGTATTGAAGATGCAGAACTTTCACTTGAGAGATTGCTGATGCTTGCAAGTGATGGCCCAGTGTCATAACAAAGTGTGGCCCATCATAGACTCAGAAAAGAGAAAAAGGTATTCAAAAGGCCTATTGAATATGGGAACCTGCAACATTCATGCAGTGCATAATGAATTCCTGAAAGGGCTGCAAGAACTCGGGGAGGAGTGCCCTGATATGACCATCGCTGTTTACCACTTTTTCACGGGATGGCCAGCTCGTTCTGACGATTTCAACCAGTGCCAACGGAAAGTTAAAGTTCCTCAGCGTAAGTTTATGAAGCACGTCCCCACAAGATGGCTCACCATAGGGGAAGCAGCAAGCCGCTTGATGGAACAGTGGCCTGCATTGATTGAATATTCTTGCCCACGAATGCTAGAATTTGTGCCAAAGAAAAATTGTCTGGAGTACCTGATGTCAAATGCAAAATATTTGAAAATTGTAAAATGGCTAAAAAAGCAAACAATTAAAGCCGAAATTGAGTTTATTGTAAGCTTTGCAGCAACTTTCACTGCTTTTACCGGTGTATTTCAACAACAGGAGCCGTTAATTCATGGGGTACACTTTGAGCTGAGACGGTTATGCACAGTTCTTTGGGACAGATTGTGCTGGCTGATGATGTCAATCTCCGGATCCTCGGTGGTTTTGAAGGCTTAGTTCGTATTGCAGATGTTTACCTACAGCAACCCTTGTGTAATGATTGCTGCCCTGGATTCTTAGATTGGATTCGTTATTCTGAAAGACAGGAAATTTTTTTTCTGAGAATTAGAAAGCATATCAAAGCTGCTGTACAGTACCTGCTGACAAAATGCCCTGTGAACAACGAGTTTTTCCGAAGTCTTGCCTGCCTAAGCCCTCCCAGTCCAGATTGCCAAAGAACGAGTTGCAGTGATATCTTCCACATCGCGAGAGAACTTCCATTTGAGACGGATATCGAGCAAGTCCAGGGAGAATGGTTGTTATTACAGTCAGATCCTGTGCCTTTACCCACGAAGAGTACTCGAATCGACAGCTATAGGCAAAAGATCCTGGAACCAAAGACGCCATCTGGTGAAACCAAATATCAGACCTTAGGTCGGATCGTCTGGGAAGCTCTGTCGCTCTGTCATGGAAGTGCAGACGTAGAGAGAGGATTTTCTCGGTCAGCTCTGCTGATGACTAGCCTTCAAGCGTGTACAGAAGAGCGGACACTGAATGCTAAAGCTTTTGCTGTGGATGAGCTCCGCGACTATGGGAGCAGACCAGTGTGTGTGTGCTGATCACAAAGAAGCTGCTTTGTCTGGGTAGATCAGCTAGAGCCAGCTATAAACTATTCCTTATTGAATGTAGACAATAAGAATCAGAGAGAGAGAAGCTTGAAGCTGAGAAGGAAGATTCTGAACAAGAAATCCAGGAGATGGCGCTGAAGAAGCAGAAAATAACGGCCATAGAGTCAGACATTGTACGAAAAAAAAGAGATGGTTAAGCAGAAGGAAATAGGCGATACCCATCTGAGAGAGGAAGGGGAACGGTTGAAGAAAGCTGTGGAAGAGAAGGACTTCCTGAACATTGGTCTTGCTCAAAGTGTGCTGCTAGCAGCATTAAAAGCTCGCTCCGGAGAAAGGGAAAGGGTAGATGATGCTGAGTCGGTTGAAGTACTTGTTCTGAAGAGGAAATCCTAACTAATTGATCGCCTTTCGAAAAAGTCAAAGAAGTGATGACATAATATCCAGTGATTGCTTACACCTAGTCGTGGCGGACGCTTGTTATTCAATAAATCAGTTTTCGTTCCTAGTGCCATAATCGAAGCGTACATTTACCGAAGTTGTCGTTTGTATAAGTAAATAAAATCAGTTCAAGAAAAAAAATAAGGATTTCAGGTTTTCTGTCCGTAACTTCTCGGGCTCTCATAGGCCTGTGATGATCTTACGGTAGTAATTTTGATCCTTGTAATCCATCTGACTATGCTGTGTCGGCTTCTGAGCAGTCACTTTTTTGTCACTTTTTTTGGTGTCCTCAAGTAACTAAAGTCACTTTTTTCGTGCACCTCGTCTTGGCCGACCCTGTGTATGCTCTCATATAGGTGGATATTCGCTCCTAAAACGGCTGCTACTGAGGTAGCTTCGTCTCTTTTATTCCTCAACATAAGAGATATAGGTCCAAACGAACTTGTCTCTTATCCCTCCCTACCCCTTTTTTATATAGTTTAAATACTGCTAAGTACGTGTCGATTCTACTATTAGATTTTGATTAAATATGGGACGGCAAAACGATTGAAGAAAAAGTAAAACATCCTCGAATAGGCTAGAAGAAGTTATAAGAAATAGGAAGGGGTATAAAATGAAGGTATGAATAGCGTGGGGCTGAGGAGAAGTGTGCGTAGATAGGTTGTGTAGATTATTTGTTAGTACTAGTTGTGTACTAACACAACTAGATTATTTGTTAGTACTAGTTGTGTACAAAGCTAGCCTCTTTGACCTTCTTGGATTCGGTTCATTAGCATTCAATGATTTAACATTTGGAAAAAGGTCAACTACATTGTATGAATTGAACTTTACTCTGTCAGATTTTAATAAATTATCATAGATAGAGTTCAGCCCATATTCACCTGTATCCCGATTCAAAGCAATATTCTTGAATAAGATTTTCTTTATTTCAAGCGTTTCACGAAAATTTTGCTTTAAACCCCGATCCCTAGAAATCAAAGAGACATTCTCGAACAAAATAAAATGGTCTGGAAAATTAAAAATATGTTCAGGCTAGCTTCAGCCTTTGCTTTGAAAAGAATTAGAGATTTAAAACAATATGTAATTTTATTTGATTTAGTATATAAACTTTTGTTTTAAATTGTCTTAGTTTAGTTTTACTACTGATGACGGTCACTGTATATGTGACCGAAATATCTGGTATTTTTTGTGAAATTTATTATACACTCTATTAAAAAGGATTTTATCCCTATTTTGGACTTTTATTTTATCGTCATGGAAAGGCAGTGTGGTCTCCGAAATTATCTAAATCAGTAGTTTTAGTGGTAGTAGCAGTAATAGTAGTATCCAGGGCCATAGTGTATAGGGGAGTTGGGACGCCCCCTCCCAATGTTTTCGTCCCTTGATAAAAAAAGAGTCGGTAAAACAGGGGCTCGAAGCGCCACAATTTTTCTGACACCGCCAAAGTTTTCTGTTTGGTTAAATAAAGACCACGAAAATACTGACATGTATGCCGAAAAATGTTCCTGGGCGTGCTTGGGTAAAAGAATAACTCAGTGGTGCACGAACTGCATGGTGTTTATAGAGAAAGCTGAAAAGGAAGAGTTTTCTGACTGAGCGACGTGGTGGGAACCGCTACATCAACTTGAAAGAAAAAATTAAATATCATATAAATAGTTTTCAACAGACCTTTTGTCACTACAGAAGATACAATGCGCCGAATAGGCTTGATCTCGATAGCTTTCTTACAATCAATACTATGCACAAAGACTTCGCAAGAAATTTCCACTTGTACACACCTCTGTTGAAGCACATCGGAAGATACTTTTGTCCATGAACATATCTTTGAAAAAGCCAACATGCCATATGTGTGACATCTGCTTGAACCATGACAACAAAGCGTTGAATGATGACATTACCGATATTGAAACCTTAATGTGGGAAAGTCATAAAGCATAGGCAGCGCAACTGCCTAAGTAAAGAACGATGTTGGCACAATGTATTATTTTTTTTTCTTGGTCTTAGACCAGGGCACTTCGTACCGAAGGAGTTGTCGTAGAAACTTCGTAAAGGGCTCATTTGATTGGAAATTGGAGTGGCTTATGCCCTTTTTAATAGTCGAAAGTGATTGGAAGGCAACTAACACCCCCTCCACGCCCACCATTTCCCCAAACACATCCAATCAAAATTTTGAGATAGCCATTTTGTTCAGCGTAGTTGATTTCCAGATAGAAATTATGTTTAAGAGGAGGATATTCCCCAACAGCCCTCAGGGCAAGGGTTGTAAGTTATACCCTAGAGGCATATAAGGTTTTATAGAAAGTGTTATCGTAGAAACTTCAAAAAAGACTAATTCGATTGGGAATTCAAAGGGCTAGTGCCCTTTTTAACAGTCGAAGGTGCTTGGAGGGCAACTAACCCCCCTTTAACGCCCACCTTTTTCCCAAACACATTCAATCAAAATTTCGAGATAGGCATTTTGTTCAACGTAGTTGAAAGTTCTGGAAGTTAGGTCTTTGAGGATGACAAAACCCCCACAGTCTACAGGGTATGGGTTGTAAGTTACGCCGTGGAGGCGAATACAATTTTTATAGAAAGTGTTGTCGTAGAAAGTTCAAAAAAGGCTCATTCGATTGGAAATTGAAATGGCCAGTGCCCATTTAATTGTCGAAAGTGATTGGAAGGCAACTAACACCCCTTCGACGCCCACCGTTTCCCCAAACACATCCACTTAAAATTTTGGGATAGCCATTTGTTCAACGCAGTTGAAAGCTCTGGAAATTTTATCTTTGAGCAGGACACTCCGCCCCCCCAGTCTTTAGGGCAAGGGCTATAAGTTATGCCCTGGGGGGCATATATGGCTTTTATTGAAAGCTTTGTCATAGAAACTTTAAAAAGGGCTCATTCGGTTGGAAATTGAAAGGGCTAATGCCATTTTTAAGAGTCGAAAGTGATTTGAGGGCAACTAACCCCCTCTCACGCCAACCTTTTCCCCAAACACATCCAATCAAAATTTTGAGATAGCCATTTTGTTCAACGCAGTTGAAAGTTCTAGAAATTATATCTTTGAGAAGGATACTCCCCCTACAGTCTTCAGTGCAAGGTTTATAAGTTATACCCGGGGGGGGGGCATATAAGGTTTTTATTGAAAGCTTTGTAATAGAAACCTGAAAAAGGGCTCATTTGATTGGAAATTGTAAAGACTAGTGCCCTTTTTAATAGTCGAATGGGATTGAAAGGCATCTAACCCCCCTCTCACGCCCACCATTTCCACAAACGCATCTAATCAAAATTTTTAGATATCCATTTTGTTCAACGTAGTTGAAAGTTCTGGAAATTAGGTCTTTGAGGATGATAACCCCCTCAGAGCCCTCAGGGCAAGGGTTGTAAGTTGTGACCTGGGAGCATATAAGGTTTTTATAGAAAATTTTTGTAGTAGAAACTTCGAAAAGGGCTCATTTGATTGGAAATTGAAAAGGTTAGTGTCCTTTTCAATAGTCGAAAGTGAATGGAGAGCAACTAACCCCCCTTTCACGCCCACCATTTCCCCAAACACATTCAATCAAATTTTAGAGATAGCCATTTTGTTCAAAGTAGTTGAAAGTTCTGGAAATGATGTATTTGAGGATTACAAACCCCCCAGAACCCCCAGGGCAAAGGTTGTAAGTTATGCCCTGGGGTGCATATAAGGTTCTTATAGATAGCGTTGTCGTAGAAACTTCAAAAGGGGCTCATTCAATTGGAAATTGAGAGGGATAGTGCTCTTTTTAATAGCCGAAAGGGATTGGAGGGTAACTAACCCTCCTCTCACGCCCACCATTTCCCCAAACACACCCAGTCAAAATTTTCAGATAGCCATTTTGTTCAATGTAGTTTACAGTTCTAGAAATTAGAACTGGAATCGGAGAACAAATACCCTCCTCCCCCCCCCCTCCTTACTCCTATCATTTCCCCAAACACTTCTGATCAACATTTTGATATAGCCATTTTGTTGAAGGTAGTTGAAGGGTCCGAAAATTATGTTTTTGAGTATGACGACCCACCACAACCCTCGGTGCTAAGGTTGTAAGTCTTTTTATGCCCTGGGGGCATAAAAAGATTTATATAAGAAGCGTTGTCGTTAAAACTTCAGAAAGGGCTAATTTTTTGGAAATTAAGAGGTCTATTGTCCTTTTTAATAGTCAAAAGTAATAGGAGGGAGAATCACCCCTCCCCCCCCTTGCTCACCATTTTCCCCAAACATTTCTGATCAATATTTTGATATATTCATGTTGTTCAACGTAGTTCAGAGGTCTAAAAATTTGAGGATGACACCCCCTCCCCCGATAGCTCTCTGGACAAGGGTCGTAAGTTATGCGCTTGGGGCATATAAGGTTTTTTATAGAAAGTCTTTTCGTAGAAGCTTCAAAAAGGGGCCATTCGATTGGAAATTGAGAGGACTAGTGTATTTTTTTATTAGTCGAAAGTGATCAGAGGGCAAACGTCCCCCCCCCCCCCCCCCCCACGCCCATCATTTCCTCAAACATCCGATCAAAATTTGAGATAACCATTTTTTTTCAACGTATTAAAATAGCTCATTCATAAAATTAGCTGAAGAAATCAAAAATTAAAAACAACTATTGGTGTCATAATTTTGAAAAGAGTTCTTGTTGTTAAAAATTTCTGAAAAAATTTCTCCAGCATATAAATAGCAGGCTAAACTATAGGTTCTTAAAGGAAAACCGGAAAGATTCAAACTATTATTTTCTTTTTCCCATGAAAAGTCTATATCAATATAAAACGAACAGAAAATCATTAAGAAAAAAATTTCCACAAAATAAGTCTTTCAAACAAAAGTAAAGAACTCCAAAAACCAAAAATGAACCAAAATAGAATCAAACAATCTACCAAGCACACAACTACCACAAATTAGTATCAATAAATAAATGAAACCCAAAACAAACAAAAATTAAAACAAGTCAAACTCAAAACGAGCAGAAATTAATCTGAGTAGGGTTCTAAACACCTATAATTTTTAAAAGCCAGAATATAAATTGTACTTTACTGAAAAAATTCTTTTAAATATTTTCACTTTTACAACTTTAAGAAATCAAAAGTTAATTAAGATTATAAGGAATAAATATCAGCATATATATATTAAACTGACAATCCACATTTTTATCAGTAAATTCGTTTGAATTTTTTCAAGCGAATTTTCAAGATCATGTTAAGCCCAAGGCGAAGGTTGCTGATTTGATAAGAGCCATCCGGACTTGTGACGAGAAGAGAGTAGTCCTCCCCAAGTTTGTAATCTATGAGCCTGACTAGGTACCCATACTCTCAGGGTAGGTTACCCTGAGAGGCTCGCCAGGTCAGCGAGCTTCATTCTACTGTGGAAATCTTATTGACCACCTAAGCTTCCTCAGATCGGCACGAAATAACGCTAGTGCGACTGTGAGTGCAAATACAACAAACTCGGATACAGCAAAACCTTTTTACTCTGTTATGCTCAAACAACCTCCGAAAGGAATCAAAAAGCCCGACAGTCGCAAGGAGTATCTTTAGGGCCTTGCTGATGATTGCTGCACCCACATAGGAACCTGAGGCCTCTTAGCAAAGAGTGGCGCGTGATACTTGATGACAAAGATGCAGCAAAGTCTCTTGCTGAAGCGCTTAACAGTGCTACAGATACTGATGCTTGGCTGAAGACCCCCGCTCATTTTGGTATTATAAGACATGTGCCCGATGAGGTAACGCCGAACGATCTATGTTCAAAGATTCGGAATTGTACGAAAGCCGAGAGAATTCGACAAAGTCGCTTATACAAACTTGTCTTTGAAAGTAAGACAACGCATTTGTAGAAAAAAACTACAAACGCTTGTTTGTAGTGATTTTTGTTTGTTTTAAGCTTGATTTGCATATTCAATTTTAAATTTCACTCGTTTTAAGATTTATTTATTCATTTATATTAATATTTATTGTATGTTAGTTTGCATTGATTGTTTATTTAATATCTGTTTGTCTTAAGTTTCATTTATACTTCAATAGTAAAATATTTTTTTTTCGTTTTAAGCTTGATTTTCACATTCAGTCAAAGAATTACTCGCTTTAAGATCTATTTATTCATTTATATTATTACTTGTCGTATGTTTTTTTTGCTATGATTGCTTATTTAATTTCTGTCCGTTTTGGGTTTTTTCGTCTTTTGTAATTTCTTGTCGTCATGACTTTGTCTTTTCGTATTTTTCGAACTTCTAGTGTGCATTCTCCTTTGAAAAACTTATTTTTCGGTATTAGTGTTTTTTGCATTGCAAAAAGCTAGCTTTTTAAAAAAGTCTTATTTTAAAATCAGTACTTAAAAAAAAACAGTTCATCAATGTATTAAACTGATATTAAAGTAAGGACAATTTACAAGTAGCAATGAAAGCCCTGAACTCTGGGCGAGCGCTTCCGATAGACGCGTATGTATTTGCCAATGTTTTTTCAGTGCCAAGAGTATCTGCTAAGGACTGTAAAAGACGTCGCTGTTCCCGTTGCAGTGCCAACCATGCGAACAATAAAGTAAAGCCGCAATGCTGCGAGTGTTTGTAAGAAAAATCCGCCAGTGTTAAGTGGTGGTGCGGATTCCAGGATCACTCTAAGCTAAGATTATTGACTGCAGGATCTGAATGGTCTTGCAAATAACCCAATTGAAATTCGGATGATTCGACGTTTTTGTGGGAAATTTCCTTTCAATTCGCTTTCCCAAAAGTGAATGACAAAACTCGGCTTTAGAGGTGCCAGCTAAGAATTGGAGCAGAGGAAGACCTTCCGGCGAACTGTGATGCTAATCAGTTTCTCACCTTTCGTGATCAGTAATTTGTCGAGAACGAGCGAATTTTTCCCTGATAATTTTCGGAAAGTTTTTTTTAAAAACGTTTTTGATTGCAAAAAGTTTCTAGTTTTTAAAAATTCCTTATTTTAAAATCAAACTTTAAAAAAAACAATTGTTCATAGTTTTAGTTGATATCTTTGAATAAAGAAATTTACAAGTAGCAATGAACAGCCCTATAACGCCTCTGGGCTATGATATTTCCGAATAGACGCGTATGGTATTTGCCATAGAGGTGTTTTTCAGTGCCAAGAGTAAAACGCTGCTAAGGACGAAAAAACGCTACTCGCTGTTCTCGTTGGGCAATATGCTAACAATAAAGATAAATGCAATGGTGCGCTTTCATTGTATTACATCCGTGCTACAGTGTTAAGCTGCGTAGCCAAAGCTCATGATGAAACCAGGATCAACTCTAAGCTAAAAGTGTCTTCGTGGAATCTGAATGGCGGTGCAGTCAATAAACTCCCCTGATTGAAAGCTTTTATTGCAACGATTCTGTGTCTTATTTCCTTTCCTCGCTTTCCCTGTTTGAATGACAAAACTGCCTTTACGGGGTACCACATTGACTCCGGTTCCGATGCTAATCAGATAATCAGATTTGTCGAGCGATGTTGTTCTTGGCATAAAGTTGCAATCTAGTAATTGCAGTTTCTTACCAACTGTTAAAGAACTTGGGTCCGAAGAAAAATTGCAACAATAAAGCTTGCTAAATCTTTAGTGTGCTTATGCATCTCATTAAATAGGCTTGTTCTTCACCGGGGACGTGAACTGGGACCCTCTCAGTGCCAGATCACTCAATATTTATCTCAAATACTTCTGTATACTTACTTACTTACTTACTTAGGTCCCGGGCCATCCTCGTGGGACGTTTTGGGGTCACTTCTCTTGCTAGCTCATGCGTTAGAGCTTGTACGTTGCTCTATCTGTGCGATACGTGACATCTGGGCTATCTTGACATTGTCGAAGTGGAAGTTCTCCATACAGTTTTTGTGGTCTGCCTCGTGGACGAACGCATGGAGAGTTTTTCAAGGGCAATTTTCTCGGCTTGCTCCTTCGCTCGATTCTCAGTTGTGCTCCATTTTACTTTGAACTGTTTCATGAGCCTTTGCGTACTTCCACATTTGTGAGTCAGTGTAGATTCTAGCAATGTGAAGCTTCTCATCTCAAAGCTAGAAGTTTTCTTTGTCGGGTTTTCAAGTCCATGTTTCGCATCATAAATAACTATGGGGATTACTAAACTGTTGAATATGCGCATTTGAGTTTGTTGGCTAGGTGGTTGCTTTTTCAGAGTTCTACTTCGGAAGCTAGAGCTAAGTGCAAGTCGACGTTTTCACGTCAGAGCACAATTTCTGAGGAGAGTAGGCTACCGAGGTACAGGAAGTGGTCAAATGTTTCAACCTGTCTCCCGCCTATGGTGATCTCATCTGTGATCCATGGTTTTTTTTCTGTTGGGAGTTTTTCGTCGAGCAACGTCGTTCACTGTCTCGATGATTGCTGATGTGGCCTGCTCGGTCAGGGAGTCTATCTCATAGAGTGGTCAAGGGAGAATTATTTGCCAGCATCTCTCGAGATTTTTCAGGTAAGTGGAAGTGTAGTTGCCTTTTTTTCGGGATCCTGCAGCAGATCCACCCTGAATTTTGGGATTTTTGTTGCTTTTTGCAATTTTCTCATTCTTGGCTTGAACCTTGACATCAGCAGAGTGTGGTCAGAGTCGAACCTTCTCCAGGTAATGCTACTGTGTCTAGTACAGAAGACTTTCAGCGCTTCGATATTAGCATATAATCAATCATTTCTCGATTTACCGTCTAGGGATCTCCAGTCACTTTACGTCGATGGTGGTGTTTGAACAATTCGTTACGAATAACTCGTTTTCTCAGTGAAGTCCAGTAAATCGTTCACTTCTTGCATTGAGTTTACCGTGACCAAAAGGCCCCATTATTCGGACCGACCGGTATTATCCGTGCCTACTATAGCGTTAAAATACCCCATGACGATCAGTAATATGGATTTGGTCATGATGCTTTCTAGTGTGAAATAGAATTTATCACTTCTTCTCACTTCTGACGGAGTCTGGGGCATAGACTTGATGACAGAGATATTCTTGGCAGCTCCCTTCAGTCGTAAAGACGGTTATTCTTTCTGAGACTGGGGTGAAAGAAAATTAGAGATTTTTTGGCAGTTGATGATAGGAAGAGTCGTACACCTTGTCGATGAACTCCATCCTTGCGGCCGGACAAGAAGAGGAAGGCTCAAGAGAGGTTTTCCTCACTTGCTCGGGGGAGGTGCGTCTCAGAGAGGCCGATAACATCCCCATTGTACTTCTGCAGTTCTCTAAGGGCAAGATCTAGTTTTGTCTGGCGTGTTCGGATGTTTAGCATGCCAAAGTGTAGGGTGGTTTTTGTGCAAAACAACCGTGTGGATTTTCGCCCCGGGTGGGGGTCGTCCTAGGCCTAGGGTTGTCGGCTGCCCTGGACGCGGTAAGCATTTAAAATCACATTATCATCATTTAAAATTGATTGTTCTTCGGTTACCCTGGACACGGTAGTTAGTTTGCAGTGATGTTTATTTAATAATCTGAGCCCTTTTTTCATGATACTCAAGAGAGGTGGTTTTCTGGCTAAATGGGTTTCGCCGACAAGCTACTCCTCTCCACCAGCTTTCAGGCCATTGTCCGTAAATCTGGATCCTCCGCCCTTCCGCATTTGTCCTCCTATAGAGGGTCCTCCCGCGATGTGTTCTGCTTCACCATGCTATTTAACCCATTGCTGGGAGAAGGTTTGTAACTAACGGGACGTTCCACATGCCTATGACCCTGCTGAGTTTAATCCGACGGGCCTTCTTCCTCCGTTTGTATTTTTCCCGGGTGAGGGTGCCCCAGTTTCAATTAAGGACCCCAGGGAGTGGGTCCCTCCCTTGGTCGCGCCTCCTCCTCAATGGAGGTACCCTACATATCTGTAGGGCTTTCCCCTATCCGCCACCTGGGGACGCGCTGAGTGCCTGTATAGGCCCCTACTAAGAAATCTCAGTAGGTCTCAGAAAGCATACTTCTCTATGCTCTGTCCAATCTGTATTTTGTCCCAAATGACCATTCGTATACGTATATCCATAACTCCGGAGCGACAAGTTCACTTGATTTCATGCTCTGCTCGAACGAAATTTGACTGCGAATGGCTCAAGCCATGTTGACTTTAGCATATCAGTATTGGATCATTTACTCTTTTTTATGGTTAATTTAATGTGATCAAACTCTTTTGTCATTGATAGTGTTTCTTTAAAAAAAAGATGATAAGAAACGGAAGCGGCAAATGTGACTGGAACAAAATAAATGCTGCTGTATATAAAGCAGAGCTTGATGCCACACTCGTATAAAATTAAGATCCCTTTCCAACTGCTGCTACAATCCTCCAGACATCAAAGTCGGAGAAAAAAATTCTAATCAACATTTACTGTTGAAATTGCAATGCGTTTGTCCCGTTTCCTGTACGTAAAATTCGTTCGGGGTTCAGAAATACCTGGCTGTCCATAAATCCGGCTTTACAGCAAAGTTGCAAATCTTCAAAGTTTTGGTACTAAATATGGAATGATTGCGATCGGCCAATATGGGTGCCGTTAATGACATACGGTTATATACCAAACGTCGTTTTGCTAAGTTTCTTGTCAATCACAAAGCTAAGATTATTGACTGCAGGAGTGAGCGTCTTGCAACTAACCCAAACGAAATTCGGAGATTCATTGGGGGAAATAAGTCAAAAGGTGTCGTTTCAGAGCTTCCAAGTGAGAGTGGATCAACTATTTCATCAGCGAATTTTGTCCACCTGATCCAGTGTTAAAAACCCTCTATGAATCACTACTTTGTGGATAGTTTAGTTGATACTGAATCAGAAATTTGTTTTGTAGTTACGGCCTCTGATATTTATAGTGGTATCATTTACCTTCGAAAAAGTTCTCGCGTGGTTATGATCAATTATGTGGTTTTCATTTATTACATGCAAGTGATAAGCTGCTTCAAATCTACATTTGTTTTTACCAAATCTTTTTAATTCTGTTATTGTCCTCGATTCTTTTTGTGACTCCGGTTCCGAAAAAAAGATAAAGATAGCCGGCAATGTCGTTCCTATAGGCTTCAACAGTTTCTTCTTTCTGGGTAAATTGATGGAGTTACTACTGATTAAGGACATAAATAAGGCTTGTTCAACTCCGAAAAACCAATTTGGATTTAGGAAGGCTATAGTCGGGAACACGTGCATTATATACTTGCCAACGTTCTGATGGATATAGAGAATAGTGAGTTTTTCGTCCTTGCGTCTCATGATGTCTCTCGTGCTTTCGATTCTAGTGTGCATTCTCCTTTGCTGTATAGTGCGGAGCAGCGAAGTCTCAATCGTTCAGTTCTGCGGGTATTAAAAAATCTGAATGCGAGATTATGTGTTGTCGTGAAAGTATCTACTCGTCATGGTTACGTAATTTGTAAGCCGCAATTTGAGTTTGGAAAGGAATCCGCCAGATTCCTTTCCAACTTCGGCAAATCTGTTACTTTCGGCAAATCTGTTAGTGATGCTGGATCCATAGAGTTAGGAAATCAGAGTGTTCAGTTAAGACGAATATAGTTTTACTACGAATAAGAGTTCGGATACTGTCCCCCTTCCTTAAATGTAAATAAAAACCGAAACCCTACTGCGTCTTTTGCGCTTAACCGAAAACGAATTATATTACAAATATTTTCTTTTCCAGTTCTTATAGTCTTACAGCAGTTAAAAATAAAATTACAGTGAAATAAATCTTGAACTGATGGATCTTTCAACAATTAATATTATTATACATCAAATAATCAATTTGATTTACTTTCCAAGAGTGTTTCAAGACCATGTAGTTGTCAGTAAAGCGCCAATGACGCAGCAGGCTTTAAACTTTTACAGTGAGAGAAGGAGGCGATGCCCAAACTCTTGTTTGTAGGGATTTTTGTTCGTTTCAAGCTTGATTTCATACTGAATTTTAAGTTTCACTCGTTTTAAAGATTTATTTATTCATTTATATTAATATCTATTGTATGTTAGTTTTTTGCAGTGATTGTTTATTTAATATCTGTTTGTCTTAAGTTTCATTTATACTTCAATAGTAAAATATTTTTTTCGGTTTTAAGCTTGATTTTCACATTCAGTCAAAGAATTACTCGCTTTAAGATCTATTTATTCATTTATATTATTACTTGTCGTATGTTTTTTGCTATGATTGCTTATTTAATTATTTCTGTCCGTTTTGAGTTTTTCGTCCTTGCGTCTCATGATGTCTCTCGTGCTTTCGATTCTAGTGTGCATTCTCCTTTGCTGTATAGTGCGCAGCAGCGAAGTCTCAATAGTTTCAGTTCTGCGGGTATAAAAAAAATCTGAATGCGAGATTATGTGTTGTCGTGAAAGAATCTACTCGTTATGGTTCTGTAATGTGAAAAGCCGCAATTCGAGTTTGGAAAGGAATCCGCCAGGGTGGTGTAACTTCGCCACCGTTGTATAATAATAGTGTGGTTGCACCCCAGAAAAAGGCTAGAATTAGTTTTGTTTTTAAAGGTTTGGACCTTTCCATACTCAATTACGCTGACGACATCCTGTTTTTAAGCAGTAAACTGTATCGTCCTGTTGAGCAGAATTTTTTCTGTCCATAGTAGGGAGTATGCCGAAATTAGTCTCAATTCTAATGCTTCGAAGAGTGAGGTCCTTACTATCGAAAAAATCTGTTGGTGATGTTGGATCTGTAGGGTTAAGAAATCAGAGTGTTCAGTTTAGACGAACGGATTGCAAAAAAGTTTTTAGTTTTTAAAAATTCCTTATTTCAAAATCAAACTTAAAAAAAAAAAAATGTTCATCAAAGTATTAAAACTGATATCAAAGTAAAAAAAATGAGTTTGTGTCAACCTTGGAGTTTTTATTAAGTTTGAACTATTTTTGACACAATGCCTATGAATTCAAATTTTTCGGATGGGTCTTGGAAAAAAGGGAGTGGGCTTCAAAGTAAAAAAGGGCCTGAGTGGGGGGCTAAGTGCCCTTCGATTCGTTTCCCTCTTTTAAAAAGGGACTGAACTTTTTATTTTCAATCAAATTTTGAATTTTATACGAATAAAACCCCTTTCGTCTCTGAAGAACCATACGATAATCCCTTCCAACGCCCAACAGGGCCCTGGGGGTTTATGCCCCCAGGCATTACTTACAAACGTTTACCCAAATTTTTAACCTGAAGGATTATCCATTTCATCCCGTAGCGGGAGGAGGACTAGTTATATTCCGATCGTTTTGAACCGTTTTGTCCAAGAAAATGAACTAGAACTTTTAAGTTCCATTATCGAATGGTTTGAGTTTTATAGGAGCATCCCTTTCATAAGAAACCTATCGGCCTCAGGGTGGGGGCTAGTTTTGTCCAGTTTATCGGAGGAGATCCTTAACGGAGTTTTTGTTTATTATATTGTTATAAACGAGATTTTTGTTAATCTGAAATGAGCAATCTCAAAAGTTGTATTGAATAGGTTTGTGGAAACAGGGCATTGGCGGGGGAAGGGACCCTCCGATTTTTGACTCTTAAAAACTGAAAAATTTCCAATAAATGAGCCGTCCTCTTCTGAAGTTTTACGAGAATCCCTTCCATAAGAACTGTATATGCCCCCAGAGCATTACTTACAACGCCTGTCCGGGCCCTGGGGATTGTGTTTTCATCCCGGAGTTTTCAATTATATGACCTTTGAACTTTTTATAAGAAATAGTTATCTCTCAAGTTCTTATCGGACAGGTTTGAGGAAAAAGGAGAGCAGAGGGGGGGGCTAGTTTTCCCTGATATTTTTAAACTCTTAAAAAGTGAACCATTTTAAATTTCCAATCAAATTATCCATCAAAGTTATGACACCTTCCAAAGACAATTATATGCCCCAGAGTTTGTGCCCCCCAGAGCATTAACTTTGGCAACGCCTGTTCAAAAGGGCCCTGGGGGGGGGTTGTGTTGACCCCGGAGTTTTCATTATATGTCCCTTTTGAAGCTATTTTAAAAGGGAAATATTATCTCAAAGTTCTTATTGAAATGAGAGCATGGGGGGGGGGCTTTTACCTCTGAATTCTTTAAGAACTTTTTAAAAGTGAACTAGAACTTTCAATTTCCAAGCTAATGAGCCTTCTTTGAAGTTTATTGAGCATACCTTCCATAAGAAACATATATGCCCCTATAGCAATACTTACAACGCCTGCCCCCCTGGGGGGCTTTTAACGGATGGATGGGTTTATCCATCCGGAAACCCAAAGGCGTGTAGGGCGGGAGGGACTAGTTGCCCTCCGATCGTTTTTTACTTTGAGAAATGAACTAGAACTTTTAATTTCCATTCAAATGAGCTCTCTCGGAAGTTTTTACGAGCATCCCTTTCATAAGAGACCCTATCGGCCTCAGGACATGGCTTACAATGCTTGCCCCCCGGACCTTAGGAGGCTGGTTGATAACGGTTTTTTTTTTTTATCTGAATTTTGAACTATTTAAAAAAAAATGGCAATCTCAAAAGTTGTATTGAATAGGTTTCTGGAAAAAAGGGCGTGGCGGGGGCTAGGGACCCTCCGATCTCTTTTGACTCTTAAAAACTGAAAATTTTTATTTCCAATAAAATGAGCCGTCTCTGAAGTTTGTACGAGGATCCCTTCCACAACAGCTGTATATGCCCCCAGGCATTACTTACAACGTTTACCCCGGGCCCTGAAGGATTGTTTTCATCCCGGAGTTTTCGTTATATGATCTTTGAACCGTTTTGAGAAAAATGGTTCTCTCAAAGTTCTTATCGAATGGGTTTGAGGAAAATAGGACGTGGAGAGGGTGGGGGCTAGTTTTGTCCGATATCTTTTAACTCTAAATTTCCAATTGAACTTTAAATTTCCAATCAAATGAGTCCTCTCCAAAGTTTATACGAGAATCCCTTCCATAAGAACTATATATGCCCCCAGAGCATTACTTGCAACGCCTGTCTCCGGGCCCTAGGGGGTTGTGTTGACCCCGGAGTTTTCATTATATGACCTTTGAACTATTTTATAAGAAATAGTTATCTCAAAGTTCTTATCGGACAGGTTTGAGGAAAAAGAGCATGGGGGGGGGGGGCTAGTTGCCCTCTGATATCTTTTGACTTTTTAAAAGTGAACTAGAACTTTCAATTTCCAAGCTAATGAGCCTTCTTTGAAGTTTATAAGAGCATACCTTCCATAAGAACATATATGCCCCTATAGCAATACTTACAACGCCTGCCCCGGGCCCTGGGGGGCTGCGTCGACACAGGAGTTTTTCTTATCTGACCTTTGAACTATTTTTAAGGAAATGGCCATACGTAAAGGAGTTTTTATTATATGATCTTTGAAGTATTTTTAACGAAATGGCTACCTCAAATTTTTTATCAGATGTATTCGGGGGAAAAGGGCTTGGGGGGGGGGGGCTAGTTGCCCTCCGATTACGTTGGACTCTTAAAAAGGGCACTAGAACTCCCGATGAATGAGCCCCCTTTGAAGTTTATACGAAGTGCCCTTCTATATGAAGTACCTCTTGGAAAAATAAATGGAGTGTGGGGGGAGACTAGCTACCTTCCGATCACTTTTGACTCTTAAAAAGTGAATTACAAATTTCAATTTTCAATCAAAAGAGCTCTCTATGAAGTTTATACGAGCATCTCTTCCATAACAACCATATATACCCCCAGGGGCATAACTTACAACACCTACCCCCGGGCCCTGGGGGGCTGTGTCGACACCGGAGTTTTTGTTATCTGAACTTTGAAGTATTTTTAACAAAATGTCTATCTCAAAATTTTCATCAGATGGGTTTGGAAAAAGAAGGCGTGGGTAGGGGGCTAGTTTCCCTCGGGTCTTTTTTGAATATTAAAAGTGAGCTCGAACTTTCGATTTCCAATCAAATGAGCCCTCTCTGAATTTTAGCCCTCTCTCCCGGGCCCTGGAAGCTGTGTCGACACCGCAGTTTTTGTTATCTGAGCTTTGAACTATTTTTAACAAAATGTCTATCTAAAAATTTTATCTAATGCATTTAGGGTGTGGAAGGGGGAATGGCTAGTTGCCCTACGATCTCTTTCGACTCTTAAAAAGAGATCAAGAACTTTCAATTTCCAATCAAATCAGCCCTCTCCGAATTTTATGCAATCATCCATTCCGTAAGAACTATACATGCCCCCACAGCGTTACTTACAACGCCTGCCTCCGGGCCCTGGGAGGTTGCATCAACACAGGAGCTTTTCTTATCTGACCTTTAAACTATTTCTAATAAAATGGCAATTTTAAAAATTTTATTGGATTGGCTTGCGGAAAAAGAGTGTGTGGGGGGGGGGGACTAGTTGCCCTCGGATGACTTTTGACTCTTAAACAGTAAGCTAGAACTTTCAATTTCCGATCAAATGAGCCCTCTCTGAAGTTAAAATGAGAATCCCTTTTATAAGAACCATATACGCTCAGGATAACACTTACAACGCCTACCCCCGGGCCCTGGAGGGTTGTGTTGTCACTGGAGCTTTTGTTATCTAATTATTAAAAAATTTCAAAAATTGGCTATCTTAAAATTTGTAGCGGATGGGTTTGGGTGAAAAAGGGTTTAAGGATGGGGGGGGGCTAGTTGCTCTTAAATCTCTTGACTCTTAAAAATTGAACTAGAACTTTCAATTTCCAATCAAACGAGCCATCTATGAAGTTTATAAGAGCATCCCTCTCATAAGAACAATGCATGCCTTTAGGGCATATATCAGAACGCCTTTCCCCGGGCCCTGAGGGTTTGTATTGACACCGGAGTTTTTTATCCAACCTTTGAACTATTTTTAACAAAATGTCTATCTCAAAATTTTCATGAGATGGGTTTTGAAAAAGAAGGCGTGGGAGGGGGGGGGGGGGGCTAATTGCCCTCGGATCTCTTTTGACTATTAAAAAGTAGGCTCGAACTTTCAATTTTCACTCAATTGAGCCCTCTCTGAAGCTTATACGAGCATCCCTATTATAAGAACCATATATGCCCCAGGGCATAAGTTTGAAAAACTTATGAAAAAAATGTGCATTGTCAGTTTAATATACATATGCTGATATATATTCTTTAAATTCTTTTTTTTTCTTAAAGTTATGAGTGAAAACATTTAAAAGCTTTTTTTTCAGCAAAGTACAAATTATATTCTAGCTTAAAGAAAGCATTGGGCTTAGAACCCTACTCAGATTAATTTCTGCTTGTTTTGAGTTTGACTTATTTTAATTGATGTTTGTTTTGGGTTTCATTTTTTTATTGATACTAATTTGTGGTAGCTTTATGCTTGGTAGACTATTTGATTCTATTTTTGTTCATTTTTGGTTTAATGGAGTTCTTTACTTTTTTTAAAAAACTTATTTTGTGCAAAAAGTGTTTTTGGTTAATTTCTGTTCATTTTATATTGACATAGTCTTTTTCAAGGAGAAACGACTGAACCTCTTCTGAAGCTAAACAACCATCCCTTCCGTAAGAATGTTTAATACTCCCTGGGCATAACTTACAACCCTTGCCCCTAATCTCTGGGGGTTTGTTTCAGTTCCAGAAGCCTTGTTATATGATATTTAGACTATTTTGAATAGAACGGCTATCTCAAAATTTCTATTAGACGCATTTCGAGACAATATGACGTATGTGTAGGGATGAGAGGGTAGCAGCCGTCTGATCACTTTGACTCTTAGAAAGAGTACTACAGCGTCTTATTTCCAATCCAATGAGCCCCCTTTGAAATTCATATGATAACACTTTCTATAAAAACCCTATATGTCCCCAGGGCACAACTTAAAACCCTTGCCCTGAGTGCTGGAGGGATTTGTTATCCTCAAAGACATACTTTCCAGACTTGTCTTGGAAACTGCATCATCACTTTTACTACTGATGACGGTCACTGTATATGTGACCAAAATATCAAGTATTTATTTTGAAATTTCTTTCACTGCTTGCGAAAATCACAGTCTATTAAAAGGGTTTTATCCCTATTTGAACTTTTATTTGTCGTCAGGGAAAGGCAGTATAGTCTCCTAAATTATTTAATTTCAAGTAGAATTTGAATTTTTTCCAGGGTGGGTGTATCCAACTTACTTAGAGGCCAAATAAATAACCTGGACCATGACATTTGACAAAACCAATCCAAGCAGCTAAGGTAAATGAATTTGTAAAATGCCTGAAGTAGTGACAAATGAAAATAATGAACAAAGAAGTATACAGTTAAAATACTTGCGTGAACGACATTTACAACGAGTCAAAAATAAAAGTAAAGAACAAAGAAATATGTGGTTATAGTCAAAAGTGATCAGAGGGAATCGTCTCCCTCCACGCCTCTCATTTCCACAAACACTTCCAATCAAATATTTTTGATAGTCAAAATGGCTATATTTTGATATAGCCATTTTGTTAAGCTTATCACAAAGGTCTGGAAATTATGTCTTTGAGGATAACAAATCCCCCTAGCCCTCAGGGCAAGGGTCGTAAATTGTGCCCTGGGGACATATAGGTTTATTTTAAAAAGTGTGGTCATATAAACTTCAAAGGGAGCCCATTAAATTGGTAATCAGGCGCTCTAGTACTCATTTTAAGAGTCCAAATGATCAGACGTCAGCTACACTCTCACCCCTAAACACAAGTCTTATTGACCTGAAATGCGTCTAAGAGAAATTTTGAGATAGCCATTCTATTCAAAATAGTCTAAATATCATATAACATGGCTTTTGGGATTGAAACAAGCCCCAGAGTTTAGGGACAAGGCTTGTGAGTTATGCATAGGGGGTATTAAAGGTTTTTATGGAAGGGATGATTGTTTAACGTCAGAAGTGGTTCGGTCTTTCTCCCTGAAAAAGACTATGTCAATATAAAACGAAGAGAAATTAATCAAAAAACTTTTTGCACAAAATAATTTTTTCAAAGAAAGTTAGAAACTCCATTAAACGAAAAATGAACAAAAATAGAATCAAATAATCTACCAAGCATACAACTACCAAAAATCAGTATCAATGAATAAATGAAACCCAAAACAAACAGAAATTAAAATAAGTCAAACTCAAAACGAGCAGAAATTAATTTGGGTATGGTTTTAAACCCTATGCTTTCTAATAGCCAGAATATAATTTGTACTTTACTGAAAAAAATTCTTTTAAATGTTTTCACTTATAGCTTTAAGAAAATAAAAATTAATTAAGATTTTAAGGAATAAATATCAGCGTATGTATATTAAGCGGACAATGCACATTTTTTTCAGTACATTCATTTGAATTTTTTCAGAACGATGTTGGCACAATGTGTTTTTTTTTTGGTTTTAGAC
Source organism: Artemia sinica (assembly GCA_027921565.1). Taxonomy (NCBI): domain Eukaryota; kingdom Metazoa; phylum Arthropoda; class Branchiopoda; order Anostraca; family Artemiidae; genus Artemia; species Artemia sinica. The sequence continues at coordinate 4,339,175 of CM051269.1, forward strand.
CAGGGCACTTCGTATCGAAGGAGTTGTCGTAGAAACTTAAAAAAGGGCTCATTCAATTGTAAATTGGAGCGGCTTTTGCCCTTTATAATAGTCGGAAGTTATTGGAAGGCAACTAACACCCCTTCCACACACATTTCCCCAAACACATCCAATCAAAATTTTGAGATAGCCATTTTGTTCAACGTAGTTGATTTCCAGATATAAATTATGTTTTTGAGGAGGATACTCCACCATAGCCCTCAAGGCAAGGGTTGTAAGCTATGCCCTGGGGGTATATGAGATTTTTATAGAAACCATTTCCCCAAAAACATCCAATAAAAATTTTGAGATAGCCATTTTGTTCAACGTAGTTGAAAAGTCCGGAAATTAGGTCTTTGAGGATGACAAACCCCCCCCCCCCCCCAATCCCTCGTGGCAAGGATTATAAGTTATACCTTGGGGGGCATATAAGGTTTTCATAGAAAGAGTTGTCGTAGAAACTTCAAAAGAGGTTCATTCGATTGAAAATTGAAATGGCTAGTGCCCTTTTTAATAGTCGAAAGTAATTGGAAGTCAACTAACACCTCTTCCATGCCCACCATTTATCCATACAAATCCAATTGATATTTTGAGGTAGCATTTTTGTTCAACGTAGTTGAAAGCTCTAGAAATTAGGTCTTTGAGGATGATAACCCCTTCAGGACCCTCAGGGCATGGGTTATAAGTTATAGCCTGGGGGCATATAAGGTTTTTATAGAAAGTATTGTCGTAGAAAATTCCAAAAGGGCTTATTCGATTGGAAATTGAAATGGCTAATTAATGCCCTTTTTAATAGTCGAATGTGATTAGAGGGCAACTAACCCCCCTATGACGCCAACCTTTGCCCAAAACACATACAATCAAAAATTTTAGATAGTCATTTTGTTCAACATAGTTGAAAGTTTTGGAAATTGGGTTTTTAAGGATGAAAAGCCCCCCCCCCCCCACAGCCCTAAGGGCAGGTTTGTAAGTTGTGCCATGGGGGCATATTAGGTTTTTATAGAAAGTATTGTCGTAGAAACTTCAAAAAGGGCTTATTCAATTGGAAATTGAAATGACCAGTGCCCTTTTTAATAGTCGAAAGTAATTGGAGGGTAACTAACCCCCCTCTCATGCCAACCATTTCCCCCAAAAAAATACAATCAAAATTTTGAGATAGCCCTTTTTTTCAACGTAGTTGAAAGTTCTTGGGATGTATTTCTTGGGATGTATTGGGAAAGTATTTTGGGAAGACAACCCCTCAGAGCCCTCAAGGCAAGTGTTGTAAGTTATACCCTGGGGGCATATGAGGTTTTTATAGAAAGTGTTTTTTGTAGAAACTTCAAATAGTCTCATTTAATTGGAAATTCAAAGGGCTAGTGCCCTTTTTAATAGTCGAAAGAGAATGGAAAGTAACTTATGCCCAGGGAATATTAAAAGTTTGGATGGAAGGGATGGTTGTTTATATTCAGAAGAGGCTCAGTCTTCTCCCTGAAAAAGACTGAACAAAAATAGAATCAAATAATCCACCAAGAATACAACTGCCACAAATCAGTATCAATAAATAAATGAAACACAAAACAAACAGAAATTCAAATAAGTCAAACTCAAAACGAGCAGAAAACAATCTGAGTAGGGTTCTAAACCCTATGCTTTCTAAAAGCCAGAATATAATGTCTACTTTACTGAAAAAAATCTTTTAAATGTTTACACTTAAAACTTTAAGAAAACAAAAATTAATTAAGATTTTAAGTAATAAATATTAGCATATGTATCTTAGACTGAAAATGCACATTTTTTTAGTACATCTATTTGAATTTTTTTCAGAACGATGTTGGCACAATGTATTTTTTTTTTTTTTTGGTTTTAGACCAGGGCACTTCGTATCGAAGGAATTGTCGTAAAAACTTCAAAAAGGGCTTATTCTATTGTAAATTGGAGTGGATATTGCCCTTTTTTGACAGTCTAAAGTGATTGGAAGGCAACTAACACCCCTTCCACGCACACCATTCCCCCAAACACATCCAATCAAATTTTGAGATAGCCATTTTGTTCAGCATAGTTGATTTCCAGATAGGAATTATATTTTTGATGAGAACACTCCCTCACATCCCTCAGGGCAAGGGTTTTAAGCTATGCCCTGCGAATATATTAGATTTTTATAGAAACCATTTCCCCCAAAACATCCAATAAAAACTGTGAGACAGCCATTTGTTCAACGTAGTTGAAGTCCAGAAATTATGTCTTTGAGGATGACACTTCCACCACAGCTCTCAGCGCAAGAGTTTTAAGTTATACCCTGGGGGCATATAAGGCTTTATAGAAAGCTTTGTCGTAGAAACTTCAAAAAGGTCTCATTCGACTGGAAATTGAAAGCGCTAGTGCCGTATTTAATGGTCGAAAGTGATTGGAGGGCAACTAACGCCTTTCTCAAGCCCACCATTTCCCCAGACATATCCAATCAAAATTTTGAGATAACCATTTTGTTCAACGTAGTTGAAATTTCAGAAAATTAGGTCTTTGAGGATGAATCCCTCCTCCCCACACACACACTCATCCCGCGATGCAAGGGTAAAAAGTTATGCCCTGGCGGCTTATAAGGTTTTCATAGAAAGTTTTGTCGTAGAAACTTCAAAAAGGGCTCATTCGATTGGAAATTGACATGGCTAGTGCCCTTTCTAATATTCGAAAGGGATTGGAAGGCAACTTAGCATTTTCCAAAAGCTACTCCTGAATTCCCTGTCTGGATACCAAGGATCGATCATGCCCTTCCTTCCCAATAACGAGCCCTTTTTGTAAGGAATACGTAACTTGCATAACTTACAGCCCCTGCCCAGGGTAATTTGAGGGACCATGTTGCCTTCAAAGGGATATTTGACTTTAGACTATTTTAAAAAAAAATAGCTACCTCAAAATTTTGATCAGAACTCTTTGGGAGAGGGCAGCAGTTAAGGAGAACGTGGGAGGGGTCCGGTCACACCCGATCATTTTTAAACAACCCCTAAAAGTCATAGAACCTTAATGAAAATCACACCATCAGATTCAGCGTATCAGAGAACCCTACTCTAGAAGTTTGAAGCTCCTATCTGCAAAAACATGGAATTTTGTATTTTTTGCCAGATGATTGATCACGGATGCGTGTTTATTTGTTTTTTTTTTTCCCAGGGGTGATTTTATCAATTCATTAGTCCTAGAATATCGTGAGTGGGCTCAACCGAACGGGAAATTAAGAGTTCTAGTGCCCTTTTTGAGTATGCAAAAAAATCGGAGGCCAACTTGGCCCCGATTTTTTTCCCAAAGTTCCTCCCACGCTCTTTTTTTTCCCAAAGTTACCCAATCAAAATTTTGAGATAGCCATTTGGTTCAGCATAGTCGACAATCTAATAAATATGTCTTTGTCCATTGTTAACATATAGTATTGGTTAATCGGAAGTACACAGACGTTTCAGAAGGGATATTTTCTGGTGGGGGGGGGGTCGGAGGAGAGGGTTACGGTGGAAGATCTTTCCATGGAGGATGTTTCCTTTTGGGATGGGACATTTCTATGAAGGGGGTGCCGGATTTCCCAGCATTATTTAAAAATCGATCAGAAATTAAATTAAAGAAACAAGTTTTTTCAACTGAAAGTAAGGAGCAACATTAAAACTTAAACGAATAGAAATTATTAGGTTTATGAGGGGGTTTGCCCCCTAGTCAATACCTCGCCCTTTCCGCTAAATTTTTTTTTGTACTTTCAAAAGAGCTATCTATTCTAATTAACCAGCCTTTGTGATTCAGGGGCTTGTGATTCGAACAAAATTCGAAATTTAGCGTAAAGAGCGAGGTATTGACTAAGGGGCAAACTACCTAATATACGTAACAAAAACATATGAATATAGAAGTTCGTTACGTAAGTAATTCGTAAGTTACGTCAGGACAAAATTTCGAGAGAGCCATATAACCAAAAAAAGTAAAATTAATATGCAAATTTTGTTTTAATTATTTATGTACGGTGAGCCAAACTCAGAGCTGAATTAATTCAAAAACGTTTAGAAATTAAATAAAAAAAACGAATTGTTTTAACTGAAAGTAAGGAGTGACATTAAAACTTAAAACGAACAGAAATTATTCTGTACATGAATGGGGCTGTCTCCTCCTCAATGCCTCGCTATTTACACTAAAGTTTAACTCTGTCACACAACTTTATTTTTTTAAACAATAAAAAAATTTAGCTTAAAGAGCGAGGTGTTGAGGAGGGGACAGCCCCTTTCAAATAAGGAATAATTTCTGTTCGTTTTAAGTTTTAATGTCGATCCTTACATTCAGTTAAACAAACTTTTTTTTTTATTTTTAATGAAGGATCGAGTTATTCTAGCTTCAAGGTAATTTTTCTGAAAAACACCTAGCAAATCTTCCTCCGTCTTTCGGAGCACCCATGCTTCAGAACCATACTTCACTACTGTCCTTAATGTAGCTTCCAATGTTCTAATCCTGGTTCGCAGACTTATTTTCCTAATCTTCTAAACTTTTTTTAAATGAGAAAAAAACGTCCTGGACCTTGGCTATTCTACTATGAACATCTTCACTGCATCCACCGTCTTTACTAATTATACCACCTAAGTAATTGAGACTGTCCCTTGATTCATCTTCGCCTTACTAAACATCACTCTTTCGTCTTCAATTATTCCTATACTTAGCGTCTTAGTCCCCTTAGCATTAATTTTCAAACCTACTCTCACACCCTGAACCACTGTATATATAAGTTAAAAATAAGTTCTATTTGAACAATACCATAACGCGATGACATTTGATTATGATATTTGGCGCTTCGCATTAATATTGCAGTTTTAAAAGTTTTATCAATTTTTTCTCAAAGGGAAATTACGTGGTGGGCATGAATATACAGACTTGCAGCTAAATTGAATATAGTCACTTCCACTTTTCACATATTGATAAGGGTGATTGTGGTTATAAGTTATTGTTTAGTCTTTGACCTATTAAGATCTAAACCAGTTTCTATTGTTAACCAGTTTTCAAAGAGGATTATTGTTTGAATATTTATTTCATTGCGCAACAAGTGTGATTGTGTACAATACTGTATAGATCAGTGAACAATTTGCTTTGGATAATTGGATAATATTGTAACTGTTGCTGTGGATGCCAGAGTACGATGGAATAAACGTTTGCAGGTCTCCAGGGTCCATCGGGCCACCAGCCACAACGGTGATCACCAATGCCATCCGTGGGTCTGCTCAGTAAAAGATAAATGATTTTGGATTTTTTCTCGTTTGTGTCTTCAAGATGCCATTTAAAAAGTTTGATTTAGCCCTAGCTCATTTCCAAGGATTCCCGTTGTGGCCAGTCAGAGTCTGCGGATCGTTAAAGATAGCAAAGGCCGAAAAAACTTCATTGTTTTCTGCTACGGAGATCACAAGGAAATTAGGCTCACTGAAAAAACTTAGTATCGTTGAAGAGATAATATAAAGGAAGCGTCACAAAAAACGGGAAAAGGAGCAAAGCTTGCGTTTGAAGAAGCTAAAAATTTTCCCGTAATCTACAAACAGTAAATCGTACGCTGCGCTTGAAATCAGCGAGCCAGCGAGCTCGTCATCTCAGCTGTTGGAGAGAATTGTTGCTAGCGAGGATGAGATTGCAAGAACGCAAAAATCAATAAAAAATCAGTGTTTTCGAAAGTGTATGAAAAAGTTATCTATGGAAGACTATCACCTCACGAGCCAGCATGCATTGTCTGATGGGTAGTTTTGATTCCGGAAGGGCCATTCCACTTCGCATGCTGTACAACATCTTTTAGAAAATATTAATTTAGCTTTGGAAAAGGGTGAATATTGTATTAGTATTTTTATAGATTTTAAAAAGGCGTTTGATGCCGTTGATTTTATTATTTTATTGGATAGATTAAGGGATTTGGGTGTGAAAGGGAGATCTTTGGATTGGTTTAGGTCGTATTTAAATGGTAGGTCAGTTAGGGTAAATCTAGAGGAGAAGTTTTCTAAGTTTTTCCCTGTTTCTTGTGGAGTTCCCACAAGAAACGAGTGCGTTACCTAGGATTCATTCTCGATCAGAACCTCAGATGGAGAAAACGCGGTGATGTTGTTGCGTGTAAGGTAGCCCGTGGTCTTGGGATTTTAAGACGTTTTCAACATTTTTTACCTTCTAATATTTTAGTTCTTTTATACCATTCTTTGATTGCGCCGTATATAAATTATGGATGTATGATTTGGGCTAGTAATTTTACGTGCAATTTTAAACGAGTGCAGATTCAGCAAAATAAAGCAGTGAGATTAATCGGTAAGTATGATACAGGAGTTTTAAGTACAGAGTCAATTTTTAGGAAACTTAGGTTTTGAATGTAGGTCAGATTAGAGATTTTCAGATTGGTATTTTTGTGTTTTAGAGTTTGAATGGTTTAGCGCCTGATTTTTCTAGTAATTTTTTTTCGTTTTAACTCATTTTATCATGAATATGCTACGGGAAATGCTGGAGACCTAGTAAGTGAGCCAAGAAGTACGGTTCGTTCTAGCCATGTGGCAAGGCACTCGGGTCCGGTGGTATGGAATACTTTTCCAGACTCAATTCGGGAAGCGGAAAGTTTCCAGCAATTTAAAAACCGGTTAAAAAAGCATCTCCTTGCGGGCAGTTGGTGAGTGTGGGGCTGGAAGACGAGAGAGGACAAATTAAGTAAATTTTTTTTTGTTCTGTTATTAATATATTCGTTTTTTATATTATTTTTTTATTATTTATATTTTTTTCTTTTTATTATTATTTTTCATAATTTATTAGTCAGTAATTATTATTATTATCTCTTTTTTTTTATTGTTCTTTATTTGTGTTTATTTCAGTGATGATTTGGTTAGTTTTATAATTTACTAAATGTGTACTGGTTGCGTTTTCAAGCATTTATGTGCTTTATTTGTAACCGGTCGTAAAGCCGGCATGAATCATTTTTAGTAAAGTTGTTAAATCTTGAAAAAATCTATCTTGAATCTTGTTTATTGATATTGGTTATTGATATCGGAGATTTGGAAATTGTGCCATAAAAGGTCTAATGTTATACAGACTCAGCAGTAAGAAATGCATATTATATATTTTCTGGTAAACAAACTGGAAGAATATTTTATAATAGGAGCTTTTCTAGCTTGAAGCCCCGTAAAATTTTGGATCTACCACTAAAATGTCTGATGTCCTTCAGTTTTCTGAAAACTCACTAAGAATTTTACGAAAAACACTTCTTAACAGACGTTTGGTAGTTTCTTGGATAGGGCTATTGTGACAACTTTTACCACAGAACCAATAATAAGAACCCAAGTCCTAAAATTGGTCTGAATCAGGAACCCTTATCGATATCTAAATTCACAAAGTGCAAAGATTTTCAAACAGAGGTGTTTATTCTTTAAAGTTCAGGAAAAGGCTGCCCATTTCATACAAAAACATGGATTGAAAACGAAACTAGCTCTTATCTTGAATCTCCGCCAAACAGGTAATTAGCCTTTTTCAAGTCACACAGGAACTACAATCTGAGAAAATAAATATCAATACGTGAAAAAATAATGCTAAACCATCCAGTGGCGGATCCAGAGGGGAGGGGGTGAGGGGGCGCCCCCCTAACATAGTCTAAAGTATTATAATTTACCTAATTAACGCAAGTTTGCATTAATTAAACTTGCTCCTAACGTAAGTTTATCGGATCAACCTATTTTGTGCCCCCCTCTAAAAAATCCTAGATCCGCCCCTGAAACCATCAAATCTATTCCACCAGTTATTAAGAGACAAAAATGTCATTATTTTCACGAATTTTATCAACCCCCTGCCCCCATTTTTAGAAATCCTACATAGGCTAATCAGTTAAGTCCACTGTATATAAGTAATAGATTAAGTCATAATTTTTATATAAATTAAGTCATACCTGTGAGATGGGACAGTTGCAAACCACTTGGCCGAATCACCAAGTTTTTTTCTGCTTTCGCAATTACGAATAATACAGTTTCGAACCATTTCTCATTGATTGACGCATACACACTAACTCACTAATGCATGAAGAAGTGGGAGGAGCTTTTGTTCGCACCGAGAATGAAGAGCCAGAAATTATCTGGGGTAAACTTACTGCTAATTATATATACAGTGCTTGAACTCTCTAAGACTTCATTCATTTTGCTTACGCCTTCGTCTAGGATGCTTCAGCATTATAATCAGCATGACCTAAATCCAGTAGAGCCTTCCGGTTGCCTTTCCTGTGCTCGTTAAGAAAAAGTACATCACAATTGTCCATATAAAGGGGGATATAACACAACCCTGTCTAACTACTGATTTAATACGAAACCATCTGATTTCCTATCTTAACCTGACCTTATTTCCTACTTTAACCGCAGCAGTGTTATTCTTATAAATACTATTTATCACTGTAATGTATTTGTCTGTTATATCATACAAGGATAAGACCTTCGCCAAAGCTCTTCTATGAACAGAATAGAATGTTTGCTCATAATCTACAAAACTGAAGATTAAAGGTTTTTGATGATTCAGGCACTTCTCAGTTATTAATCCGAGAGCGAAAATTTGGTCGACACTTCTTCTTGCTTTCCTCAAACCACTCTGTTCTTCTCTTAAAACTTTATCTAGGGCATCTCTAAGTCTAAAAAGTATCATCATACTAAGCAATTTGCTACGTACGGAATAAGAATTAAAGAATTAATTGTATAAAGAATTAGATAGATTTGAAGCAAAGAAAATATTCCGCCTTCGATCAAACCATTAAGGAGTAGGGATATTACAAAGCAAGATTTTGGGGAGAAAGTGACAATTGTCCCAAATGTGGGAGCTTAGAGACGATTGAACACTTGTTAAGAGGGTGCCGTGAGAGTGAAGAAGAAAGACGAGAAATAGTGGAATTTTTTAGACTTAAGAGAAGGCAGCCAAACCTAAATATATTACTGGGTTGATTAGAAAGTGAAGAAGAAAATTGTGTGATGGAACGTCTTGTTATAGAGTTTTTGAAGAAAAGTGGAAGAATTATGGACATTTGAAAGCAGTTCATAAAAAAGAGACTTTATATGCGCTTGAAGAATAAGAAGTGAAGATTAGACAGCCACGGAAGTCCCCTGGGCTGTACAGCGAAAAGAGAATCATCCCGTTCATTAATCCTGAATGACAACTCCTTCTATACGAATTGCCTTGGTCAGTGCATTGCGCTGCATATGATATAGTAAACTGTAATGTATTTTCTATCAGAGCAATTATGGTTCGTTTACACATTGCGGAAATTAATGCGGATTTACACTCCATGCGGAAATTCCGTTCGTTTTCATGCTAGAAAAAATCTCTAGCTTTCCGCAAAGTTTTGGTCAAATCAAGACGGAATATTGGCAGGATTTTAAAGGAATAAAACCATGAGTATGGATCATCAAAAACTATACGATCTTATAACTTTTGTTCAAGGCTAGCCCAGCTTGTATGATCCTGCGCACCCAGGCTATAAGAAAACTAAGAAAAACGGTGTCAGTTGGCTCTCTATTGCTCAACAGCTTTCAGAAAAGGGTAAGAACGTAATACCCTTCTTGATGTTTTGATGATAGCTACAGGAAATATCCACCATATGGCTACCAATAATTTCTTTCACCGCTTTGACTCTAGGTCCCGCTGTTGTAATAATTTGAAATTTTTGCCTTAAAACGCAGTGTTATTTTAGCCATAGTTCATGGTCCGTTTACACATTGCGGAAATTCATGCGGATTTAGCAATCTGTGCGGAAATTCCGTCCGTTTTCGTGCTAGAAAGAATCTCTAGCTTTCCACAACGTTTTTGGTCAAATCAGGACGGAATCTTTGCAAGATTTTTAAATGAATAAAAACATGAGCATGAACTATCAAATACTACACGATCTTATAATTTTGGTTCAAGGCTACCCCAGCTTCTATGATCCTGCGCACCCAGGCTATTAGAAAACTAAGAAAAACGGTGTCAGTGTGCTCTCTATTGCTCAACAGCTTTCAGAAGAGGGTAAGAAAATAGGTCATGCTGTTACAATAATTTGAAATCATTGACTTAAAATGCAGTGTTATTTTAGCCATAGTTCAAACAGAAACGGACGGATTGCCGCAATATGCAAACGAACCATTACTCTTTTTAGGGATTTCAAGGATTGTCGAAATGTAGATTCTAATAAACAGAAGAAATGATTGTGTTAAATATCTTGGACATATTTTTACTAATTTCTAACATTTTAATATATTTTGTGTTATATTTTTTGTAATATATTTAAAAAATCATGATGTTATAAAACTGAAACCTTGTAAAATAGATCTTCTACTTAAATAAGATACAACAAAATTGTTTTTAGCTTCACAACTTTGCTCAATAAGGGCTGTAACTTGCTATGGGATGGGGGGGGGGGGGGGCAAACTGCCCCTTCCAGACCTCAGTTTGACCCCCCCCCACCCACCCAGACCCCAGCTGAAATTTAGTTTCTTCCAAAATTTTGTCAAAACTAAGATGATGTTGTATAATTCAAGCATCAACAGAAACAGATCAGTTTTTTTTTTAGTAGCCTACATATTTAGTAGCAACCACCTATTACGGTAGCTTGTTCGCTGAGCAAAGTTTTTGAATATGTCCTGCTTCCTGAAATTCTTCCAAATGTTGATTATGTGTCCAATCAATTTGGGTTTAAACCAAATATTGGATGCCAACATGCGCATCAAATTCTTACTTCTTTTTTAATTCAAGCACAAAAAGATGGATCTGAAGTTCATTTATGTGCGTTAGATATTTCAAAAGCTTTTGATTTGGTTTGTCACAGCCAACTATGGTATTCTCTTACCCAGCTTGGGAGTGAATTCATCTGTTATATGTGTCCCTTTGTTTTTGGTATGCAAATTCATATGTTCGACTTCGGTCAGGAGAGATCTTTTTTGGTAATATTCCAATTCTGTCTGGTCTTAGGCAGGGAGGGGTTCTGTCACCATATCTTTTTAATGCTTGTTTATACCCTGTCCTTTCTTGTATTTTTCCGTCGTGTTTTATGGGTCTAACTAATTTATCTTATATTGCTTATGCAGATGATTTATTACTTATTAGCCATTCAAAATTCACCCTAGCTAAGTCTACCCAGTTTGTTTCTAAGCTTTTGGAAAAAATTGGCATCGTGCTTAATGCTGAAAAATGTGAATATTTAGTTTTCAATGCTAAAAACCCAAGTAGTGATTTGAGTTGCAGTTCTTTTTCAGTTAAGCTGGCTCCTGCGTTGTGTTGGCTTGGGATTAGTATCTGCTCTTCTATTTCAGCTATCCGTGCTAGTGCACTTGCAGATATTAAAAATAAGCTTAAAGCTGGTTATGCTAAAATTGTTCCAAATCGCGGCCGACATTCTCGTAAGGCATGGCTAAACTCTATTCTACGTATTGTGACCATTCCATATCTTTTTCTATCAGGTTTGCGCCCATTTTGTATAATAATGATATGCAGGATATTAGAGTTTTGTATTTCCTTTATTGTAAATATCTTTTGTATTTGCCTCGTTGGTATAGAAACCGTGAGATTATTCGAATGTTTAATGCAACTGATATATTAGCTGCGTTTGTTTTCACCGTTCGTCGTTCTTAGTACTAAAAAGATTTTCTCGGTTTTACTCTTAAATTGCGTTTTATTTCGCCGTTCTAAGAACTTCGTTTTAACTGAAAAAACGGCTTATAAGAGCTTTCCTTAGCCAGATAAAATTTCAAAGTCACAGATAAAATTTCAATCAACCAGCACAACAAAAATGAAAATATACTTGTGAATGTAGCAAAACAAGCAATAGAGTTACTAGAGGAAAGTGACTGTTGCACCGTTCTATAGAGTGCAAATGGGCACTCTTGCTTTTGAATGCTTATGAATGGGCATAGACATTAGATTAGTTGAAATGGGGGTGCAATCCTAAATAGTGGACTCCACATAGGGACACATGTTAAGAAAATATTTTTTACTCGATAATATGGACAATACTCATAGTTGTGGCACTTAGCCTAACACTTAATGAGCCAAATGTCCTTTCTAAATTTTTAGCTTAAAGCTAAGTTCTCACTGCCCAGATTGCTGTTCTCTCACTGACCAGAAATCTGGTCAGATTTTCGTCTCCAGAATTCTGGCCAGATTTTTTTCCCAGATTTTACTGTTTTCTGACCAGATTTTTCGATCAGATCGAGTTTGATATTTTCTGGCCAGAAAAAAAATCTGGGCAGATTTTAGCCTTAAAAGTAGTTCAAAGCATGGTTGATGTAGCTGAAGAACAAGCAGATATTTAAAGATCACTGAGAAAACGACAACCACCAACCAAGATCAAGGTAAAAAACTGAAGAAGCTGACTTCACAAGAATATTAGAGAAAAATTCATTGGAGATACATGAGAAGGTGTAGATTAGTTCCCCCTGATAAAAACAACTTTTTTTCTTACTTTATTTTATTTAGTCAATTGGGCTGTAAAGTTGCACAGATAGCCTACTGTCCAGTAGAAGCAGGGTATAAGCAGCTCACTTCTTACTGTATATCCCAGTTCTATTGGTAGGGCCTCTGTACCCCACACTACAGTGGGAACTAAACTGCACCTTTATTTAGGTAACCTGACTTTGTAGAAGTAGAGCTCAATCAGTCTAGTACAGAAATATGATGGGGAGAAAAGGCCATAAATGTTTCAGCAAATTCAAAAGTTACAGGACTCTCTTAAATTATAAATTGTCACAGGTTTGAGATGACATCATAATCATAAATCTAATGCTCCATCACATTAATCGATGAATATAGTAGTTAGGCAGAAATCAGAATGCGCCAGGGGTGTTGCATAGGGGGTGTGTAGGGGGGAGGGATGCAGCACCCCTGGTGCTACCTTTAGAACACGAGTTTCTAGGAACCTCTTAACACCAATAAGTTGTTTTTTTTTCAAGGGTAGCTAATTTGCTAATTAGTAAGGTAATTAGCTAATTTCAGATATTTTAAAAGAACACCAGTTTCTAGGAACCTCTTTAAAACCAATTACTTTTTTTACATAAAAATTTGTTTCAGAGGCAACTGGCGAGTGAGTTCCAACCCAGTTACCATGGTAAGCTACCATAGTAAGCTCCTTACCCTGCAGAGCAGCATGGTAAACAAAAAAGTTACTATGGTAACTAAAATCAAGGGAAAAATGTCAGGTTGGAACAATAGTCATGGTAACTCTATGGTAAGGAGAAGAAGGTTAGAACGGATTTGCTAACTTTTTTTTCATGTTTGCTTACCATGGTGAGTAGGTCGGAACTCAGCATAAGTCAACTGATATTACAATATATACTGTAAATATGTTATAATGTAATAATATAATAGTGTAATCTGTACCCTTTTTCTTTTTAGGCATAAGAACCAGAGCTGAAGCCAGCTGGTACCTTGCAAACCCCTAGGATACCATTATCGTCATGGAGGACAAAATAAAATGGTCTGACAGTGACATTGAACTCCTTGTCAACACCTGTATCAACTATCCATGGCTATGGGATTCTTCTAGAGAAGACTTCAAAGATTGTAGGAAGAAGAAAAACTCTTTTTGCAGCCATGGCAGAATCCGGGATTTTGTTTTCAGATTATGGACTGCCTGTTCAGAATCTTGCATACATTTTGAAGAAAAAGTTTGACATTCTAAGAGATACTTATATGAAGTGTAGACGCAGTGAAAAAGGTAAAAGTGGAGATGGTGCAAAAGTAAACAGAAAAACATGGAAGTATTTCCACCTTTTCAGCTTCATGACAGAGTCGGGTCAGCTAAGAAAAACTGTGGACAACATGACTGAGCCTCTGCAGATTGCTTCTGTTAGTGAAACTTTGACCAGGATAGATACTTCAATTGATGATGAAGACGAATTTACTCAGCATATAGAATTGAGCTCAGAAGAGTTTGAGCAGACAGCAGAATCTCTTTTTCAGCCGTCAAAAAGAGCTAGGATAAACTCCGCGGAGAATCAGCAGTCTGAAACCTCATCATCATGTATGTCACCTTTAGCTCCCATCCAGCCTGAACGAAAGCGCAAAACATCCCAAGAGCCATGTGGTAGTAGTGGAGGTAACAAGACTCAGAATACTCCTGGAGGTAGCCAGGCACATACAGACATTGACCAAGAAATTGTCAAAGCTCTTTCGTCTTTACAAAGAGAAAAAAAACACCCAACTTACATTTTAGCCAGTACATCTGTAGCGTGTTGAACGGTTTGCCAAAAAAAGCACAAGCAGCGGCACGTCATGAAATTTCTGAAGTGCTTAAAAAATATGAAAGTGATGACCAGGAAATGAGTAATGTGTTTGTGTAATTTCTTAGTTTACAACTAGACTCTATGGTTGATTAGACCTATGGTTGGCAATCCTGCTATGGTTCAGATATACAAAGACATGCTTCAAAGGCAAGTGAGTTAGAGCGGCTTATGGCTATGCAGCAGAGCATTCAAAAGCGGTAGGAAAGTATATTGAAAAAACTAGTGCCTATGTAGAAGAATAGTATCCATATAAATTCATTTCAGTGCAGTTCTTTGCTCTGAGTTTTATCAGTATGCAAAATCTCAATACCCCAACATTTTCTACTGCACTCACTCATGCTTAGCTCTTTTTTCTACTTTCGAATGCTTGTTATAGTGGACGAGCTCGGATGCTGCATAACTACCGTATCCGTTTTTTTTTCTTTTTTTCCTCTGTCAAGACTTCCGTAGTGCAAATATTGATGCCTTGACGTATTCAAAAGTTGGATATAGATTAAGGGCGAAATCGAAAGTTTTTTTTTAAAGCCGGTTGTTTCGAAAATCTTCATTTTTACTTTAGGACAGTGGCTAAAGACATGGAAATTGTGCAATTTCTTTTTTTTTTCTCTTTTTCTTTCAGGCGAGAAAAGTTCAGTGTCAAGTATGTCCACTTTTTCACGCCATATTCTTTCCAAAACAGATTGTGCCTAACGTAGCGGCTTAGAAAGAAAAGCGGTTTGGGGAGAGTAACGAAATATGTTTATGGATTCTAAAAATGAACAAACAAATTTAAGGCCTAAACAGTCGTTGAATTAGTTGAGATAAGTTTTTGCTGGAAACTATGCATCTGGATTGCAAGCTAGGCAATAAATTTAATGGTATTCAGCGCTTCGCGTTAACTTTGGTTTCTCAACGGAAAGATTACGGTTCAGAAGTGTTATAACTGTGTCGCACATTGACCCAAACATTTATGTATAGCTTGTGCTTTTGGTACTTTGTACTATACTTGTGCTTTACTGAAAGTTAGTTTTTATCTCAGTATTAAACAGTATTTTATCTCACTATTAGAAAAAATAGTCGCTATTTAACAGTTGCCAGTCATTACTATCAATTATCCTCCCCTGAACCCATGCAGCATATTTATCTGATAAATTTACCAGCAATATATTGAAAGCAGGAAAATCCACCAGAAAAAGCGAAATAAGCCGTTTTTACTATAGACTTTAATCTTTACTATAGAAAAGTAACTAAACTACAGCCAGAAATAGACGCACACATTTACACATTCATTTCTGATAGTTAATCACACAACTTTGAGTGTGATAAGTTTGCATACAGCCTGCTGCTACAACACAACACTGACCTACTCAGGAATGCGGCCTTGACTCACTCTACTCAGCTGCCAAGGAACACTTCCTTCTGGCGTCATGAAGTAGTCTCGAAATTTGTCACGGGCATGTTTGGCAGCTTCAGCTGGGTTTCGTGCTGCTGTTGAGACAATTGGTAACAGCCCATTTACTTGCTCTTGTCTCCACTGCCCCAATGTTATAACACCGTCAGTTTTCTGTGTCAACGAAGTTAGCACTAACATACCTCGAGTGTCTCCGTGGAGTTGTAAGATCTTCGGTACGCAAGTAATTATGTAGGCAAACACAAGTGCGCATGACCTTGTCAATATTCTCAGGCTTTGCATTAATTGCTTCTCTGAATATCCTCCACTTGGCACCAAGAATTCCAAATGCATTTTCTATTATCCTTCGTGCACGAGAAAGCCTGTAATTGAAAATTTCCTCTGGTACTGGAAGGTGATCACCAGTATAGGGTCTAAGTAAGTTTGTTTTCAAGGGGAAAGCTGCGTCTCCAACAATCACATATGGTAAGTAGGTGGCATTTCCTGTATCAGTCGTATCACTGCCTGGAAGATCTAAAGTACCGGCAATCACTTTCTTACCAAGAGTTGAATTGCCAAACACAGAACCATCACTTTGCCGGCCATAACTGCCTATGTCAACATAGACAAATCGATAGTTAGCATCGCACATAGCCATCAACACTATGCTGTGGAACTGCTTGTAGTTGAAATATTGTGACCCGAATTCGGTGGAGCCTGGATTCTAATGTGCTTCCCATCAATAGCTCCAACACAGTGTGGGAAGTTCCATTTTACTGCAAACTCATGGGAAATTTCCTTCCACTCAGATTGCTCACTGGGAAATCGTAGAAATAATGGGGACAGTACTTGGCAGATTGCATCCATAGTGTTCCATATAATTTGGTTGGCAGTCGACCTTCCCAGGTAATGTGTGAAGCTTTGGTTTCTCTGTGTGCCACCAGCTGCAAGATATCTTAATGTCACTTCAAGCCTTTCTTTAGGTGAAATAGCTGTTCTGAAGTTTGTATTTTGTCTTGCAATATATGGTGTAACCAGACCAAGCAGGTTATCAAATTGCTTAGGTGACATTCTGAAATAGTCATGAAACCAATCTGCATCTTTCAAACGCAGGTTATTGATTAGTAGGTTTGAAGCACCATTTTCACTTCTCATTTTTAAAAAGTCTCTGACCCAAATTTTCTTTTTCTCATAGTCTCTGAGGCTTGTAGGCCTTTTCTCTTCTTTCTCCTTCGAAGTAAGCACAAGAGCAAAACAGTTGTAGCCTCATGATCCATTTTTTGAATCTTACGCCGATTTTTCCGATGGCCAGAAAAAAAAAAAATCTGTCCAGAAAAATTATCTGGACAGTGAGAACTGAATTCCGGTGTGAACATGCGGAATTCCCAGATTTTTTTTCTGGACAGAAAAAAAATCTGCCCAGAAAAAAAATCTGGGCAGTGAGAACCAGTCTTAAGACGTTTGAAAAATTGAACATATTCCTAAGGGTATTGAAACCTGGGGTTAGCTGGAGTTTCTTAGTATTAGTTTTAATCTAAGATATCTAGAAATTCCTCCCATGATTTTTCCAAGTGACCCCTAAGGAATTTTTGAAAGTTTGGAAAGCAATTTATCCCCAAAAATGCTTCCAGAAATTTCTGAAGATTTCAAAACTGTGCCACATTATACGAAAAACAAATCACTACCATTTTTTAGATGAAAGACCCCATCAACAAAATCTACAAAATTAAGTATCAATAAACTTGTTTTCTGTCATGTTTTTTTATTTTAAAACTTGGCGCCTAAAAGTAAAACTAAAGTTGTTGAACGGAGTATGAGGCTCAGTTCGTCGTTCTAAGAACGACGGTACTAAGAACGAAGAACGGCATTTCAAAGAACGGTTTATAAGCGAAACATTTCATAGAACGGCTTAATTGTAAAACCGAGGATTTGATTTCTATAGAACGACGAAAACGAACGCAGCTATTGACGTCATATAATAAGTTGGACTCCAAGTTAAAAGATGAGGCCTGCAAGCGGTTGGGTCCTTTTCATCCTCTTGTGCGATTGTTTTGATTTGTATTTGTAGTTTTTATATTGATGTTGTTTTACATGTGTTTTGTTTTTGTATGTCTTTACTTTTTATTTCTTTTGTTACTCCACTTTTTTATAATTGTTAGTGGGTCAAAAATAAATCATTATTATTATTATTATTATTTACCTTTATAGTACTTTAACAGTAATAAATTGCACCTTTATGGTACCAAATGGCTTACTTTTCAGTTTTTACTGTCATTTTCACTTGATTTGGGAGAATTGGCCCCAACTTTGCCCCTCCCCTCCCTCCAGGATTTTGACAAAATTATGCAACTGTGCTCAATCCCAATTTATAAGGTTTCAAAGATGCACAAACACATTTTGAAAAAAAAAAAAAAAATCAACATCTATATAGCCTAGTGTAAAAGTTTACTCAAATAACAAGAATTGCATTTTCAGAACTAAAACCAGAAAAAAAAGAAACTGATAACTGAAAATTAAGGTAAAATTTTGTTTTGTCACAATTTAAATAGGTCTAGACCTGTCAAGTAAGCAAATTTCTAAGCCTTATAAATCAGAATAGGGTTGACATGGAAGCTTGGCAATGCCTTCCTGGAGTATGGTTTTGACCCTGGATTCATTACTGAAAATTTCATTTTCCTAACCTAACCCCTTTCCCATATAGCAAAAAGTAGCTAAACTAGGACTTTACCTGTCTTAGTAAGGAACCAAATGGTGCTCTCTTCTGGTACTAAGAGGCTTCCTTAAGAATAGCTGAAACTGTAGGGTGGTAACAAATACTAAAAAATATTTAGCCTACCTATTATTGATAAAGGCCCCTTCGCTCCTGTTCTCCTCTCCCTTATTATGTGGTATAACTAAGAATCTGCCATGTAACTTAAATCCAATCCTAATTTGATGTACCACAATCACCTAATGCACCTGCATGGATTTAATATGATACCTGCAATATAAGCCTGCATGGATAATATTTCATATATATGTCAGTAAATGAATTTTGTAGTTTCTCCATTTTAAAACATGAAACCAAAATGTGTAGTCAAGGCATGTCAATTCACAAAAGTTTTTCTTCAGGAAGGTTTTGCTTTCAATGAAAGTACAAAGCAAAGTTTATTATTTCATTAAAATTACCATAAAAGTTATTTTCAAAGTCTAAGATGGGATGGAGGTAATAACCATGTATCCTTCTCCCATCAATGTGCCCATATGTAATATTTATTTCTTGTAAGGTATGTTTCATGTTTTTATTATTTTTTTACTCAGTTTTATTTGTTTGATAAAACCACATACAATTGCACTGAGTGGTAGGTTCCTGTTTTTATGATCAGGTCATCTTGTTAGTATTGAATGGACAATTTTTTTAGGGGGTTGCTTACTAACCTCTAGACACAAGACAAGTTTTTTGGGGTAGGGATCAATTATTAAGAGAAAATAATCAGAGACAGGGGGGGACGGGCTAATCATTTGTTTTTAAGGGCTTTTATCAGGTGAATATTTAAATTCTATTTGCATCTACTTTTAGATCAATTGTCACTAAATCAGGTAGGAACAGCTAATTATGAACTTTGGAAAATACATAATTTGTATGACCAAAATAGCAAAGGCCTTGGATAATTACTAGAATTAATCCTATTTTGACATTAGTAAATAAAGTGACAATTCTTATGCTACATCTTTAGATCATCTACAGAATAGTAATTTTTATCATCTTGGTTCTATGATTTGAAGTAAGCAATAAATTATTTTTTAAGCTTTATTGATCTTTTTTTATTTTTCTTAATCATTAAAACCATCAACAAGCCTTTCATCAAAATAATTTTCAAAACCCTTGACTTCAGACAAGGTTTGCAGCTAAACTGTCTTGCATCTTCCTTGGTCCTAGTTTGAACTTTGAATATGATTGAGGAAGTGTTGCTTTTTCAAGGTATAAATGCCTGTATTTTGCAGTTTCATTGTGTATGCATTACTCCAACAAAATTAAAAGCACCAAAAAAGATAATAAAAAAATAAAAAAAAACACATTTTCAGAAAGTTGTGAAAAAAGTGGAGAAAAAAATACCAGTTTGAAAATACATCACAGTGAATGCATAACAATCTGGATGGTTTGTGGAAAGAATTTAAAACTGGAGTGCCATTTCCAAGTGTTGTTAATAGTATTATATGTTTTATAGCTGACATTATTTCCGAGATAATATTATGGATGTCCCTCAAATTCCAAACATGGCTGAGCCTATCGCCATTCCTGAGAATTCTGTTGTTAAAAATGGTAAGTTATCCAATAAAATTTGTGTAAAAAAAGAAAAAAAAGCTGCTTTTCTAGAGTAAATAATTGCTTCTTTTTCTTCTTACTTCTAAAGTTCTCTTCAGTGAAAATAAAAAAAATGAAACAACATGCAACTGCATAAAAGCTAGGCAATGAAATGGCTATTTTGCTACACAAAAGTCTAGTTTATTAGCTATATTTATTCAGTTTGGGGAGACAACAAGTCTTCAAGTCAAAAAATTTTCTCTTACTATTTTCTGTTTGCAGGCATAAACAATAAGAAAAACTAGAAAGCAATAAGAAAAAAGCATTCCTACCAAAAGTTTCTATTCTGCAAGGCAGCTGTGGGTAGAAAAATGTGGGTATTCTGTGGGTAGTAAAAAATATTCATATAATTGGTGATAATCTTTCAGTTCTTTCAATCTTTAGAATTGGAAGGGAAAAAATATCAAGTATCAGCTAAAGTATTTCAATGTTTCTGTCTAACAGGAAGTGGGGTATCTATTTTCTCTTGTGTATATGCATATGTTTTTCAAAATCATTTTGCTGGTCTAAAATCTGAAACAAAATGAATAAAAGATGCAGAAATAGAATTAATTGAACAATTTTGTTGTTTGATGCTAAAAGAAAATGGGATTAGCATTCAAAGAAAAAGCAACATTCCCACCAATCATTTGGTGAGTTTTTTTATCCTAGATGATTAGCTAAATCATTAGCCGATCAACCGCATAACCTGTGGAAGAATTTTCAGGAATATTTATCAATTCTAAATCTAGACATTTTGTGTTGGCTATTTGCCAAAGATAGTTTGATTTCTGACCTTATATTGGTCATTATTCATTTTTGTGGCAATTGTGTTGAAAACAGGGAAGCAGTTGGGCTTGTTTTGTAAGCTTTTCTGTTGAATGTGTTTGATGTCTCTTTTATTTATGCTTTCTTTCAAAAGTTGAAGAGTCTTTACCAAGTGACCATGAAGAGCTTTTTGACGTTCCAACCCATCTTTCGTCTCCTAAAGGGGAAGAGGCTCCTGTGGGTACTTTTTGCTGCTTTTCAGGACCATGTAAACTTGAACCTGACACCCAGGAATTAGGCTCCACATGTTTTGACAATGAAGGTACATGTCATGCATTTGTTTTTTGTGTAATCAAATATATTGGGTAATATTTTATTGGGAAAAGCTAAAACAAATTAGGCTTTGCTAGGTCTTCATCATCTTAGGATTTGAAACTTGAAAATGCTGAAGCCATAATGAGAAAAAAAAGAACTTGAAACTATGCATTAGATTATGGACAGCAATTCCTGTAAATCCTCGAATTAGTGAATTTCTCTATAGAAAAAATTAGCTAATTTCGTTCAAAGAACTTGTTTCATTTCTAAAATAAAATATTAAACTTTGGTGTTATCTTGTACTGTAGTTGTAAGTATTTTAGTGCAAATATTTTGTACTTGTAGATGATCTATTACAGTCACTCTATTTGTTTTGTCTCCATTGTTCTAAATCCAGCAGAAAATATATTATTATTATATAAAGTTTTCAAATAGCATTCACTAATCGTTTACAATAAGACTCAGTTTGCCTTCTGTATTTTTGAAAACTCATCAAAGGAAATTAAGTGTTGGAACACAAAACAATTCAGTCAGTGTCAAATATTCTCCTAAAATAGACCTCTACTTTAAAAGCAAAGATAGAATTGTTATGTTTGAATCACACTTACAAGTCCTTCTACTTCAACACAGTAAGAGCAGTGGCGTTACAAGGTGGCAAAGACAAAGTAGGGTGGCATTCTTGAGGTGTTGCCACCTGGAGAAGAAAGTGAAAGGTCACTTCTGAAGCATATTATATATGAAGGGTATTTTTCCATTGTTAGTCTTAGCTACTAAAGCTTAAGGCTTTTGTGTTAGTTAGCCAAATACTCTGGAAGGATTTTAAACTTTCAGACACATATTGAAAGCTTTATATTGCATACTGAACAACGTCCTGCACTCTATCTAAAGCCCCAATTTAATATGTGGATAAAATGCTAATTTGTGAAATTGGGTTCCTATTTATCTAATTATCATGCTTTAATTTGTTCAGTTTTCATATTATATGTAATTTTTCACATCTATTGTCTGTTTTTTATGTCTTGGGGGGTTATTAATTATTGAGAATATTTTATCTTACTTTGGTAATTTTCCATCTCTTTATTTGTTTTTGTTATAGAAGCTGCATATGTTTCACCAGACAATGTCAAAATGATCAGACAAACTTCTAATTCTTCTCTGTCACGTGAGCATCAACAGCTACCTTTGAGCATTGCATCCAGAATATCCAATTTAACATCTGTGTTGGACTCCCAGGGTCTGGATTGTAATGATGAAGGTATATTTAAAAATAATAGTGTTGCAATATTAGTTTGAAAAAGGAAATTCCTCAATTCATGGGTCCCTCAACCCAACTAAATGTAATCATCTTCCATTTTCCCACTCCACTGAAATATTGATCTACTGCATGCCGTATTGGTCCCTCTAATGCCAAATTTTAAGAGAGAAGAAGATACCAGTAGCAGCTAAGGTCACTGACAGAGAATACACCTCTGAAACTGTGGTCTCACATGCTGTGAGTCACAAACATGGAGCTCCATAAAGTTAAGCAGTGTTATTTGTATTATTGTCTAAAATAGTCAGGTTTAAGGTATGGAAAGGTCATCATTCATTAAACTCAGAAAGGAGTCTGCATCTGATGGTAACCTTGCTTTTCACAAGATTGACCATTTGGCATCGGAAGGGCAATCTTACCTTAAAAACTTACCTTACTTTACATCGGAAGGGCAAACTTACTGAAAACTTACCTTAAAAAAAAAACTTACAGGGAAATCGCCAAATTTGATTAATTACATGGAAAAGTCAAAATTATGAAATTTAAATGCCTAGTTTACTAGACAACGCAGTAGCAAAAACAGAACAGATTCAAAACTATTCTTTACCATGAAAAACAGAAAGAGATTGCTTGGGAAAATCTATTGCCATAATGTAGTTTAAATAGTCAAATTGAAAGGCAATGCTATTTTATTTCGATTATAAAATATCCAGTAAGCGATGCAAAGCAAGAAAATATAAGTAAATAGACGAAAAGAATTTTTTTTAAAGTATACAAAAGCCATCCATACAAAAAGTATATTATTTTCCCATTTGAAACTTAGTGCATCACTTTAAAGTCCATTCTGAGCAGTATAACAAGAAGAATAGAATAATTGCTGTAGCCTAGTAAAGAGCGAATCAGAGCAAACCATGGTGCATAGTAGACTAAAGTATGAAAATGCTTTTTGAAAAATAACTGTCCAGGGAAAAAGATTTTGTGATAATTTCAAAACGGACTCGAAAACACTTGAAAATGATTAAAATTTGAATAAATCCTGATTTTGATAGCTTGGCGTTGTTTAGATTCCTGTGCTCACCAAGTCATCACCCTTTTCCCCAAAAATAAGTTTTTGGAAGTGTGTGTTTTACCCCACTCTGGTATGTAAGTAGACCCATGCTATTAAAACAGAAAAACTATCACAAAGAGACAAGTGGCAAAGGATCTTTTTTAAATAGAAAAAAACATCGTAACCTCACACCTGCTTTTATAATATAAATGCTTGACATTTTAGTGCAAGGGTACCTTCGCCACTGTTAATATCGGTGTTTTTAATAGTTTTAGAATATCTCGGTAAAGTTTTTCAAGAGCACCTCAGAAACTACAGATTAACATTGACTAAATTGTTAACTCAAAAGGTGCTTGTGAAAGGTAGAAGTGCTGATAATTTGCTATTATGCCTTTCCAGTCTTTAAAGGCTAGTTCTCAGTAAGTATAAATAGGTTAGCTCTAGTTATTTCTATTTCCAAAAATTAATTAGCTATCATTTGGATATGCAAATTTGTGAATTAAGTGCTAAATAATGTAATTGGTTTTCTATTAATCAAATTGCCTTTAATTAATTGTCACACTGTTATTATGGTTCAATCAAATTATAACACTTAAATTTGTTGAGGTCTAATGTTTAGTATCATTTTTCACGTTTGTAGTCTGTTTTTTTTTTATCTTGTGAGGATTTTATTATTTATTGGTAAATTATTTAGAATATTTAATCCTACTTTTGTTATTTTCTGTCTCTTTGTTTATTTTTTATTTTTGTTGTGCAAGCGTATGATAGTTCATCAATTGAAGCTGAAACGACCATAGAAACTTCTATTTATACTCTATCATCTGAGCATCAACAGCTACCTCTGGCTGCTGCATCCAGAACAACCAATTTAACATCTGAATCGGAAACGATCAGAGAAATATCTAGTTTCACGTCTGTTGCGGACTCCCAGAGTCTAGACAACGATGACGAAGGTATATTTGAAACTAGTGGTGTTATGAACTTAGTTTGAAATAGGTAATATTTTGTCAAACATAAAGGTTTTTGTAAATTTTACAAGCATAACATCAACAATATATCAAACAATATAAACAACATAACATAATTCAAATTCAAGCATTTTATTAACCTCCAAAATTGGAGTGTATAAATAAATCTAAAATGAACAAACTGATCATGTAAATATTAAACAACAAATCAATATAAATACAGGCCAATATACACAAACCTAAATTATACTAATAATTGGTAATTACATTTTATTGATAACACCGTAAATTTTAATATAAACAAGCAGCAAATCTAAAAAAAATGGAATTATTGGGAATTATAAAAATAATAACAACTAGCTAAAGAAAAAAAATTCTAATTTCAGTAATTAAAAATTATAGAGTCAGGCTAAAGGAAATTGATGGCCCTAGCAACTTAGATTTTTGTTGCTTCTTATTCATTATCACAATGGTATCGTTCATACCATATTGTTTTATCACTGATGACGTAGAATAAAATTTTGAAAGTCGACATAAAAATTTCCCAAAATAAGAAAAAAGTTGTATTAATACCCGAAGGATTAGAAAAAGTAAAATATGGTAACCGTACTAAATATGGAAGAACTTGAGGTAGAGCTACAGAATTAAAAACATGAGTTAATGACTTTTTGGTCAAAACATCCTGGAGAGAAATTACCCTACCAAAACTTGCAGAGATGCAAGAAAGGACGAATTTTATTATATTTGTTGGACAAAGAGATAACAAAGGACCATAAGGAATATCTAAATAAAGAAAAAAGAACTACATATTTTTTTTTAAGTGTGACATCACGTTTTTCATGTTTTTAATGCGTTTAAATAGTAGTACCAAAAGTATTTGGCTGGCTAAGTTTGCATTTCTAATGGTACGGTAGCACATCAAAATAAATCAAATGTTAAGCACAAAAAAATTTGTGACAGTTTTTTCTGCGTGAGGCTTTTATCATTAAAAATAACTAAACAGCTTTTCAAGCAACTGAAAAGTTAAACTAGTGCAGCGTGACTTTCGCTACATGTGAATTTAGTTGCGAAAGTGGACATTTATTCTTATACTTAGACCTAATGGAAGCTGATTCTGAACATTGGTGTTTATTTGCATTCAGCAAAACAATAATATTTTATTGTTTAAACATTCTTTTGAGAATTCTGAAATAAAAGATCCCGAAGCCGATCAAAAATGATGTCAGATTTAAATGAAAAGTTTGTCATTAAAATTTGCACCTCTCTGCTACCTCTGCTCCTTCTTAAAAACAGGAGAATTATATTTATGCATTGGTTGTTTAGATTGTAGCCCGTAGGTTATTAAAGTTTGTTCTCTCTGCAAGTTTTGTTTGTTAATTTTGACAGTCATGATTTCATTTCATAGTTGAGTCAGTTTTAGCCATTCATCCAAGCACATTTTTGAAATTTACTTTGAATCTGTCATAGTGAAAAACAAAGACGTTAAATATAATTAGACATTATAATTTAATTAGACATTAGATATAATTAAACATTAAATAAAAACAAATTGAAGACATTAAATATATTTAAAACTTCCAATTTTCAAACAAGTTTAAATAATTCTCTGTTGAAAATTCTGAGTAATTTCAAATTTACAACTCGTTGAATTCACAGATTCGAAAAGAATGAATCGCCCTATACATGTGTCTTATTCACTTGATGCAAGTAAGATCTGTAGGCTTTTCACAGCATTATAACTTTGAAGGGTAACATAAATCCAAGGCCCAATGGAGTGTTTGAAATCCAATGCTTAGTCTATTTCTTCGTGTTTTTTTTATAAATCTTTCTATTTTTTCGTTTTTTCTAGTCTTTTTTCTTTTTTTTATAAAAAAATCTAGTCTATTTTTTCGTTTTTTTTTGTTTTTTTTTGTAAATCTTTCTATCGTAGTGCCTAAAATGTGGCAACAAAAAATGGTGTCAGTTATTATGATTTCTACTGTCAACCTCCTCTCGTGCTCACTCAATTTTTGCAAAAGGTCAGATGCAAGTAAAATTGCTGACTATTCTTTTCCAGAGTTAAAAACTACTGCTAATACTACTAACGACAAATCGAAGAACCAAAACGCTTGAGGCCAACACAGAAACGCGTGCTCCTCCTCCATCCCCATTTATTCACAGCCTCCCTCTTTGCGCCCTCCCAGGACGTTCCCATTTCCCTTGAATATTTCTTAGTGAGGTCCTCCCACCCCAACCGCGCGGACGACCTGCTTTCCGTCTACCCCTAGACGGTTGGCCAAAAAGGACAATCGTTGGCAATCAGTCTTCCTCCATCCGCAGAACGGGCCCTAGCCATCTCAACCTTTCTCTCAATTATAGCCCTAGAAAGCAGTATTATACTCCACTTTTCGTACAGCCTATCGTTTGCAATATAATCAGTCAGTCGGGAACCCAAAACAATCCATAGGCAAATTCTTCTGATCACACTTTAATTCATTTTGCTCACACTTTCATGTAGGATGTTTAAATCATCAGCATAATCAAGTCCAGAGAAGTTTTACTTTCCCTTTGGATTCCGTGTTCTCCCATTGCCTTTCTTGTGCTCCTTAAGAGAAGGTCCATTAAAATAATCCATTTAAATGGGGATAGAACACAATCCTGCTTAACTAGAGATTTAATACGAGATTTGCTACTTTATAGCTTTAATACGAAAGTATAACTTTCCAGGACATAGTTATGCTGATGATTAAGAAGTTGTTGTAGAAACTTCGAAAAGAGCTCATTCAATTGGAAATTGGAGTGGCTTGTGGCCATCTTAATAGTCAAAAGTGATTTCCCGAAACACATCCAATCAAAATTTTGAGATAGCCATTTTGTTCAGCGTAGTTGAATTCCAGATAGAAATTATGTTTTTGAGGAGTACACTCCCCCACAGCCTTCAGGGCAAGGGTTGTAAGTTATGCCCTGAAGGCATATAATGATTTTATAGAAGGCATTGTCGTAGAAACTTAAAAAAACACTCATTCGATTGGAAATTCAAAGAGCTAGTGCTCTTTTTAATAGTCGAAAGTGATTGGAGGGCAACTAACCCCCCACTCACGCCCACCTTTTCCCCAAACACATCCAATCAAAATTTTGATAAAGCCATTTTTTATTCAACGTAGTGTTAAGTTACGGAAGTTAGGTCTTTGACGATGACCCCCTCCCCCCCACAGCCCTCAGGGCAAGGGTTGTAAGTTTTGCCGTGGGGGCAAATAAGGTTTTGTATAGACAGTGTTGTCGTAGAAACTTCAGAAAGGACTCATTCGTTTGGAAATTTAAACGGCTAGTTCCTTTTTTAATAGTCGAAAGTGATTCTAAGGCAACTGACACCCCTTCCAAACCCACCATTTCCTCAAAAACATTCAACCAAAATTCTGATACAGCCATTAAGATGGCTTTTTTGTTAAAAATAGTTCAAAGATCATATAAGAAAAATTCCGGTGTCGACACAACCCCCCAGGGCCCCGGGGCAGGCATTGTAAGTTATGCCTTGGGGGCATATATTGGTCTTATGAAAGGTATGCTCGTATTAACTTCAAAGAGGGCTCATTTGATTGGAAATTGAAAGTTTTAGTTCACTTTTTAAGAGTCAAAAGAGATTGGAGGGCATCTAGCCTTCCCCTCCACGCTGTTTTTTCCTCAAACCCATCCGATAAGA
The DNA here is from genome assembly GCA_027921565.1 of Artemia sinica. NCBI lineage: Eukaryota > Metazoa > Arthropoda > Branchiopoda > Anostraca > Artemiidae > Artemia > Artemia sinica. The sequence goes on from CM051269.1 coordinate 4,367,138, forward strand.
ATTTTGAGATAGTTTTTTTTTTAAATAGCTCAAAGACCATATAAAGAAATCTCCGGGTTCAATACAGCCCCCAAGGACCCGAGGGCAGGTGTTGTAAGTTATGCCCTGGGGGAATATATGGTTCTTATTGAAGGGATGCTCGTAAAAGCTTCAGAGATGACTCATTTGATTGGAAATTGAAAGTTCTAGTTCAGTTTTTTAGAGTCAAACGAGATTGGAGGGCAACTAGCCCTCCCTCGCCCCTTTTTCCCCAAATGTATTCAATAAAAATTTTGAGATACCCTTTAAGTTAAAAATTGCTCAAAAGCCAGATAAAAAAACTCAGGTGTCGTCACAACCCCCCAGGGCCTGGGGGCAGGCGTTGTAAGTTATGCCCTGGGGCATATATGGATCGTATGAAAGGGATGCTCTTATAAACTTCAGAGAGGGCTCATTTGATCGGAAATTGAATGTTCCAGCTCCGTTTTTAATAGTCAAAAGAGATCCAAGGGCAGCTAGTCCTCCCCCACGCCTTCTTTTTCTAAACCCATCTGATGAAAATTTTTAGATAGACATTTTGTTAAAAACAGTTCAAAGGTCGGATAAGAAAAAATCTGGTGTCAATACAACCCCCCAGGGCCCAGGGAAAGGCGTTCTAAGTTATGCCCTAAGGGCATATATGGTTCTTATGAAAGGGATGCTCGCATAAATTTCATAGAGGACTCATTTCATTGGAAATTCAAAGTTCTAGTTCACTTTTTAAGAGTCAAGATAGTTAAGGGCAACTAGCCCCCCTCCCCCACGCTCTTTTTTCCCCAAACCCATCCGCTACAAATTTGAGATAGCCAGTTTTTTGGAAATTTCAAAAATTAGATAACAAAAACTCACCCCAGGGCCCGGGTGATAGGCTTTGTAAGGGTTGTCCAGGGGGCGTATATGGTTGCTATTAAAGGGATGCTCGTTTAAACTTGAGAGGGGGCTAATTTGATTTAAATTGAAATTTCTAGTTCACTTTTTAAGAGTCTAAAGATATCCGAGGGCAACTAGCACCCCCCTCCCCCTCCCACTCCCTCCCTGGCGGTTTCCCCTCCCAGCCCATCCGATAAAATAATAGCCATTTCATTAAAAATAGTTCAAAGGTCAGATAAGAAAAATTCCTGTGTCGACGGAACCCGCCAGGGCCCGGAGGCAGGCGTTATGAGTAATGCTCTAGGGGCATATATAGTTCTTATTGAAGGGATGCTCGTATAAATTTCGGAGAGGGCTCATTCGATTGGAAATTGAAAGTTCTTGTTCACTTTTTAAGACTCAAAAGAGATCGGATTGCAACTAGCCCCCCCCCTCCTCCTCGCCCTAAATGCATCAGATAAAAATTTTGAGACAGACATTTTGTTAAAAATAGTTCAAATTTCTGATAACGAAAAATTCCGGTGTCGACACAGCCCTCAGGGCCGGGGGTAGACCCTGTAAGCTATGCCCTGGGGGCATACATGGTTGTTTTGAAAGGGATGTTCCTATAAACTTTCTAGAGGGCTCATTTGATTGGAAATTTAAATTTGTAATTTACTTTTTAAGAGTCAAAAGTGATTGGAGGGCACCTAGCCTCCCCCCACACTCCATTTATTTTTTTCCCAGAGGCACCTCATATAGAAGGGGTCGTCGTATAAACTTCAGAGAGGGCTCATTTGGTTGAAAATCAAAAGTTCTAGTTCACTTTTAAAGAGTCAAAAGAGACCAAAGTTTAATTAGTCCCCACGCGTCCTTTTTCCCCCAACCCATTTGATAAAAATTTGAGATAACAATTTTGTTGAAAATAATTCAAATATCAGATAATAAAACTTCGAGGTTGACACAAACCCATCTTTTTACTTTGATATTGTTACTTTGATACCAGTTTCGATACTTTGATGAATTTTTGATTTTTTTTTAAGTTTGATTTTAAAATAAAGAATTTTAAAAAACTTGAAATTTTTTGCAATCAAAAATGAACAAAAATTAATTAAAAAAACTTTCCGAAAAATAAGTTTTTCAAAGAAAAGTAAAGACCATTTTAAACTTAAGCTCAGCAGATACAAATACATTTAAAACTCGAACTCAAAACGACCAGAAATTACTATTAAAGATTAAATGAAACCCAAAACGAACAGAAATTAAATAAACAATCATAGCAAAAACGTACAACAAGTTATAATATAAATGAATAAATAGATCTTAAAGCGAGTAATGCTAAGATTGATTATGAAAATCAAGCTTAAAATGAAAAAAAATATTTTCCTATTGGAGTATAAATGAAATTTAAAAGGAACAGAAATTAAATAAACAATCAATGCAAACAAACATACAATAGATATTAATGTAAATTAATAAATAAATCTTGAAACTTAAATTGTATAAAGAAAAATAAAATAAAACGAGTGAAACTTAAATTGAGTATGTAAATCAAGCTTGAAACGAACAAAAATCACTCCAAACAAGAGTTTGGCCATGACCTCCTTCTCTCACTGTAAAAGTCTAAAACCTACTGCATCATTGGCGCTTTACTGAAAACTATATACGTCTTGGGAATTATAAACAACATCAAATTGAATATTTGATGTATAATGATATTAATTGTTGAAAGATCCATCAGTTCAAGAATTTATTTCACTTTAATTGTATTTTTATTTTCAATGCTGTAAGAACTGGAAAAGAGAATATTTGTAATATAATTCGTTTTTAGTTAAGCGCCAATGACGCAGAGGCTTTTGGTTTTTATGTACAGTTAGGAAAGGAGGCAGTATCCAAACACTTATTTGTAGTGAAACTATATTCGTCTTTAATAACTTTGAGAAGAGCTAATAAATTAAACTGAATATTTGATGTATAATGATATTAATTGCTGAAAGCTCATCAGTTCAAAATGTTACTATAACTCTAATGTTTATTTTCAATATTAAGTACAAAAGAAATATTTGTCATAAAATTTGTTTTCAGTAAAGCGCCAATGACGCAGTAGGTTTTAGACTTTCACAGTGAGAGAAGGAGGTCATACCCAAACTCTCGTTTGTAGTAAATTTTGTTTGTTTCAAGCTTGATTTGCATATTCAATGTAAGTTTTATTCGTTTTAATATTTATTTATTAATTTACATTAATGTAATTAATTGTATGTTTGTTTGCATTGATTATTTATTTAGTTTCTGTTCTTTTAATTTTCATCTATACTTCAATAGGAAAATTTTTTTTCGCTTTAAGCTTGATTTTCATATTCAATTTGAGCATTACTCGCTTTAAGATCTATTTATTCATTTATATTTACTTGTTGTATGTTTTTGCTATGATTGTTTATTTAATTTCTGTTCGTTTTGGGTTAAATTTATTCTTTAATAGGAATTTCTGGTCATTTTGAGTTTCAATTTTAAAAGGTATTTGTATCTGCTGAGCTTAATTTTAAAATGGTCTTTACTTTTCTTTGAAAAACTTATTTTTTGGACAGCTTTTTTTAAGCAATTGTCATTAAAACAGTATCTGTATAAGGATAAGTCTTTTGGTTTACAATTACGTAATCAATAAGGTTAGCTGTGAATACAACCCATAGTAGATAATTAATTGGGAAGAGGTTTTCAGCCCGAAAAAGAGGTTTTGGCCCACCAAAACAGACACAGCCCATAGCAATTATTCCTTAATCAGAATCTCGTGCGAATGTTTTGTCGTTTACTAGGATATAATATCCTAGTATCCTATAATTTTCTTGAATGGTTCCACTCCTCATGTGGGAATAGTGTTGACTGCAATGTCCCCAGTCTTGTAAGTAACCCGACAGGGTCAAAGCAGCCTTTAGTGTCCCATTTATGGTCTTCCTCCCCGTCTATTATTTAACAGCCGATTATTATTTAACGGATATTTAACGATTTTTATAGAAGTTCTTCTGTAGCATGAATCTGCTATTAGCTCTTAAAGTTAAATAAATAAATTTTAATTAGTTAATTTATCTTTTTTCAATATTGTTGAAACTAATCACGAAATTTAATACAATAATCTTCAAAAAAGATAAACGTCGCTGATTCGCGCGTGAAGTCGCGGCCGTGTGAACCCTGGATGCGAGATATTATGCAAGTGTGAATTTTGTGGGTACAATGGCCTTCCTAGTTTATAGACCGTTGCGGTTAAATTAGTTTTCAAAGCAAAATTATGATACAAGTTTAATATAAGTTCCACTAGGGGAGAGGGGTAGAAAAGGAAATTATTCGTTAAAACCTATCTATTTTTTTTTAAATCCCGTATGACTTTCAAGTTTTAAAGCTGATAAAAAAAATTATATTATTGTTAAAATTCTAATTCTTCTATGAAGTGAAAGTATTTTCAAGTTTCGCTCTTTTATATTTGTTTCATTCGAAAGTGGTAGGCAGTTTAGATCCCAAAAAGGTAACAGTTATAGAATGTTCGTCTTTCATTTGTAATTACTATGATAATATGATACATAATTATTGAATCGTTTTCACCTTATTTAATTTTAATAAAATAATTTTTTAATATAGAGATATTTCATTCTACTGTGTGCAGTTCTGATGGTGTGGATCAGCCGAAACTCGTAGGCCCAAAACCAATAGTGAATATAAAGATGCTAACAGAGAAGGCTATTGATTCATTTGAATTGGATTCTGAAGCAAAAAACTTGGATAATCATAAGATATATTTGAATAGTTCCTTGTGTAGTAAAAAATCCAGAATATTGAAAAGATGTAAAGAAGCAAATACAGGGCTAAAGCAATATATTTGTGATGTATATGACAAGAGCTTTTCTCGTGTGGGCGATTTGAAATGGCATCAAACAGTGCACACTGGGGAGAAACTGTTTAAATGTAAGGTCTGTGAGAAACTTTTCTGTCAAGCAATTTGATTCTCCACCAAAGAAACACACAGTGAAAAGCCTTTAAATGTTATATATGTGAGAAAACTTTTTCTCAGTCAATCAATTTGATTAATCACATAAGAGTGCACACGGGTGAAAAACCCTTTAAATGTGATGTCTGTGAGAAAACTTTTTCTCAATCAAGCAGTTTGATTACGCACCAAAGAGTAGATACTGGTGAGAAACCGTTTAAGTGTGATGTCTGTGAGAAACTTTTTCTCAATCAAGTAGTTTGATTACGCACCAAAGAGTACATACTGGTGAGAAACCGTTTAAGTTTGATGTCTGTGAGAAACTTTTCTCGGTCATGCAATTTGATTAGGCACCAAAGAGTACATACTGGGGAGAAACCGTTTAAGTGGGATGCCTGTGAGAAAACTTTTTCTGAATCAAGCAGTTTGATTACGCACCAAAGAGGACATACTGGTGAGAAACCGTTTAATTGTGATGTCTGTGAGAAAACTTTTTCTCAATCAAGTAGTTTGATTACGCACCAAAGAGTACATACTGGTGAGAAACCGTTTAAGTTTGATGTCTGTGAGAAAACTTTTTCTCGGTCATGCAATTTGATTAGGCACCAAAGAGTACATACTGGGGAGAAACCGTTTAAGTGTGATGTCTGTGAGAAAACTTTTTCTCAGTCAAGCAATTTGATTACACACCAAAAAGTGCATACTGGGGAGAAACCGTTTAATTGTGATGTCTGTGAGAAAACATTTTCATAGTCAAGCAATTTGGTTCACCACCAAAGAGTACACACGGGCGAAAAACTCTGTAAATGTGATATATGTGAGACAACTTTTTCTCAGTCAATCCATTTGATTAAACACCAAAAAGTGCACACTGGGGAGAAACTGTTTAAGTGTGATATATACGAGAGAATATTCTTTTAAATCAAATTTTAACAGTCATAAAACAATCCATTCTCAGAAAAAGTCTGCTAGTTTATAGTGTACAATAACAACGTCTTTGGTCTTGCTGTACCCTATTGTAAACCGTTCCGTTTATTTTTGCTACTCATTTATATTTTTTTTTCAGTTCATTAATTGATTTGTGGAACATTTTTGTTCATTTTTTCAGTGATTTTCTTTTGCTTTTTGTTTTGACTTGTTCGTTCCCTTTGGCTATGACTTTCTCTCTCCCCCTTCCCCCGCCCCCAAATAAGTCACTATGTGTATCCATGTTTGAGTAAACACCCCAGAAAAATCCATTTATTCTTCTATTATGTTTTCTCATCTTTTTTGAAAGTTTGTTTGCTTATCATTGGGAATGAAACATTGTGAACCAAGTTGTATGTAGTTTATGGTCTGTCCTCAGAAAAGTAAATCCTTAAAACTATGATTGTCACCAGGATTCCTACTCAAGGGATAAGGGGGGATATCTGCTCATTAGGAGATTTTGAGGTGATTTTGTCATTTTGACTGATTATATATCCTTGAGTAAACTAATGCAGAAGTAAAGAAATGAGAAATATTGGTTTGTTCTAGTGTTGTAGTTGACAAACTTGATCACAGTAAAAACTTGACAAAGTTGTGTATTTTACCGGAATTTTACGGACCGCCCTAAAATTGGCACTATTTTATGTATTTTAATTATTCTACTGACATATTTTATGGCGCCTTATAGTTGACATTGTGCAAAACTACCTAAGTGCTGGAGAAAAAAGTTTGGATATGATATTGTTATTGTGATTTTGGCTGGATACACAGCAGGGTGAAAGAAAGCAATATACTTGCACTCATTAATTTCGTTGTGAATTGTTTAAATTGAGTGAAAAATTGGTGTTTGAGTAGCCCTTATCTAACAGCACGTCACCTTATTTTCATGTGTTTATTCTCTTTTAATGTATTTCTTTCCACTAGAAAAATTCAGATTATCATTTGGTCTGTAGCAATGTTAGCCTTTCTAATCTGGCCTTTCTCCTCTCGTTTCTTCTGACTGAAGATTGGACGGACCCAGATTTTTCTCTTCTTTCTGGAAAAACCAGGGTATTAATGGAGATCTGCATTAATTATGCTGCCATCCAGAGGTCTAAATTGATTTTGATCGGAGGAAGTACTTTATCCAGACTATTGCTCAACATCTGGTTTGCCTGGTATGATATGAAAGACCCTACTCAAATGTAACATTACTAAATACCACAATCTTTGAACCTTAATTTTACATCTTCACAAAGCTTCTGATCACTCAAAATAGCAAAAACAAAGCTATTGTTCCTTCGAAAAAAATAGTCTGTATAGAAAAGACATGGTAGAATAAAAAAAGAGGTTTGCAAAAAAAAAAAAAAACAGCCTAAGAAGTAATATCAGAGTCCTCAGGTCTACCTTAATATTGTTTTCTTTGAAAAATGATAAGATCTGAACACACTGATTAGCCAAAAAATCAATAAATAAACAAGGCTATTCCTGATACCTTATTTCACCTAACTTAGAATTTTATCTTTTCTTAAAAAATCCTATCTTAGAAATTTTAAAATATATGAAATAACAGTAAAAGTAGTGAAAAAAAAACTTCTTTTTTTTAGTGTTGAGATAAATATCCAGCTTAATTCTTCCCTCGGGCTGAGGCGCAAAACAAGTGCAAGTCTGGATATGCAATTTTTAACATAGTGGATACAAAGAGGTCCTTAGCAATGTAATAATTTTTTTACAACTGGGGTAGAGGGTTCAAAAACACAAGGGTACCTTCTGGCTACCCTTTTCGGTATACACTAATGTTGGAAGTGAGATAAAGATCAGAGTTTGGATATTTGGTTATTGACTGAAAGGGAAGTTTGTTGATAATCTTAAGGCAAATTGCCGTAAGTGTTCGTAAGATCATAGGTATTTGTTTCTAACTCCTGGTAATTTACTAATCTTTAGCTGTGCAAACAACCAGTGGATGTTATACTATGGGTACCTGGAGCCTAAAGGCAAGCGAGTATATTTCATTATATAGATTTCATACAGTCAATAGGTTTTATTAAAAGGTCACACATTCCATTTTTTTTGCGCAGCATTTTTAGGTGATTGTATTTTTTTTGAGGGGGGGGGGGGGCTGAGTAGACTTCACATTTTGTGATGGGTGGGATGGAGCAAACATATAATTTTTCTGGTCCTTATAAAAAGTTTGCGGTGAGATTTTTTTTTTATATTTCTATGCATTTCGTGTGGCAGGCTTTTTGGCAAGTAAATGAATGAACCATTCTTTTAGTCGAGTTACCAGATGGGGAACCATTACAAATGTTAGTTAAGTATCTTACGTGTTCTTCGAGTAATCATTGCGAGGCGTCTCCTCTTTTTTGTAACTAATTAAAAAAATATTCCACATAATAAGTTTTTCAAAAAAAAGTAAAGAGCTCATTTTATAAATGAGCAGGACCACATGAGTAGGGTTGAGAGCCCCCATGCCTTTTCAAGGTCAAAACGTAATTTGCACTTTACAGGAAAAAAAAACTTTAAAATTTCAAAAATCATAATTATTAAGACTCTAGGAAGAAATATTATTATATATAATTTAAACTTCTAATACACATTCAGAGAAGGCATAGGGGTTTTAGGCCTACTTGTGTTAATTTCTGCTCATTTTGAATTTGACTCGGATTTCTGTTCGTTTTGAGTTTCTCTTATTTATTGATGGTGATTTGTGGCAGTTTTACGCTTGGAAGACTACTTGACTTTATTTCTGCTCATTTTGTAGAAACAGTTTTTAAAATTAATTTCTGTTCGTTTTATATTGCCATATTGTTGTTCATGGAAAAGGAATATAATATTTTATATCTATCCGGCTTATTCTTCTATAAAAATCCATAGTTTGGCTTGCTATTTGTATGTGGGAGAAAATTTTTCAATAATTCTCAACAACATACACCCTTTTGAAAATCTGGACACAAATAGCATTGTTTAATTTAGTTTTATACCTCCTCAAGCTGCCCTGAGAAATAGAACTTAAAACCATTCCCAAAAAATTGTATCCATGTTTTTTGAACACCAGGATACACTTATACTCTTTTGAATTAGTTGAATTGTAAGAGCAGAAGTATTAATAGTAATAGCCATGAAAGATTCTAGTTTATACCCTCAGTTGTTCTTGGTATATTACTGAGTTATCTCAGTAATATCAACCAGCATACACACTGTTCCCTTTGCTTTAGTTTTAAAGCAATATTTAGTTTTAAAGCATAATGGGCAAATTTCATAACTGTAGGGAAGAGGAGGTCGATATACCTAATATCCCTAGGGACGTAGTTACTAGACCTATTAACTACGTTGAACAAAATGACCATCTCAAAAATTTGATCGGATATGTGTGGAAAATTATTTTCCCCTTTGAGCATTTTCTGATAGTTCCGACTTAACACCCAAATATATTCTTGAGATACGACCTTTAGACAATTTGCATGCACTTAGTGCATTTGATTTAGTTTAAATTCTCCCTAAATATTAAGTCAAATTTTCGCCTGCGTACGCGTAGCCCTAATAGTACTAGTATCATAGTAGTATTGGTAGTAGTTGGAGCAGTAATAGCTTTATATGGTAGTAGTGGACACTGTAGTAGTAGCAGCATTTATAGCAGTAGTACCAGGTACATATTGCCTTTTGGTCAGTTGAACATGCTCGCCATGATACCCCAGAACTTTCATCTTGATACGGTAAGCCGTTCCAAACGTATTGCTGATACGCCTGTTATATCAGTATGTATGCACATAGTATGTTTTGATTTAGTTCAACTTACCTCTCCACATTTCCTCGTATGAACATTTCAATATCCTCAGTAGTACTCGCTATAGAATCAGTAATTTTTGTAGTAGTAGCATTAATAGTAGTATCCAGGGCCGTAGTGTATAGGGGGAGTGGGGACGCTGCCCTCCCAATGTTTTAGTCCCTTAAAAAAAAGAGTCGGTAAAACCGATCGCGCCACAATTTTCTGTCTGGTTAAATAAAGACCACGAAAATACTGACATGTCATCTACAGAAATCTCGAACTTGGTCGGTAAACGCAGCAGTTTTACACATGTTTCCACAATTTTCCGTTTCGTTAGATAAAAAGCATGAACATACTGCCATGACATGAAATATCAGTCTCGATCGGTAAATATAGTGGTTTTACCGACTCGTGCAGTGATTTAACGGATGGCACACAGTTTCCCATTCAGTTAAAAAACAAGATGAAAATACTGATAGGATATTTCGGCTGACGTATTCGCGCATTCACGAGCTTGTTTTGTAATATTCGCAACTTTTATCTAAAGATAGCCATGACTCTGCTCTACTCCAAGGTACTTTCCTAATAACTGTAGAACCAGCACTCACAACAGCTGTAGAACCATCAGCAGAACTAGAGGTCGACGAATATGACGAAAGTCCCGTCTTCACGAATTTGGAGCCTTTGGAATTGTGTCCGGAATACTCTGTTGAGATGAACACTTTTCCCATTAATGATGCAAGTTTTCTTATTCTGGATTCGGACCCTATTTTTCCCCAGGTACTGGAAACATCTTTCAACTCAGTTGGAGGTCACTTTCGCGACAGAAACTCTGACTTAAATGCTGAACCAGCCCATCTCAATGCGTCAATGTTGGACCTCCACACCTCCGAAGTTGAGCCTCATTCAATACTAATTGCAGAAGCTGAGACTAGCGTTGTAGTTTCAGTTAATTTACGAATTGTAAAGCGGGCCCGGACCATCGAGGAAAGAATCCAGAAAACTCAAGATAAGCATCCCGTACTTGACCTGTGCAAGGAAAACTGTTACATGAAATGTAGGGACAAGTTTTCGGAGGAGAAAGGGATTCAGATTAATGCAAATTATTGAAACTTTCCTTACGAAAAGAGTATAAAAAGCTGTCTCTTCTTCTGGAATTCACCTATGAAATACTGAATAGAAGGAAAACTAGTGGCAGACGCATTGAAGAAACAGGTCAAAAGAAAAAAGGAAAATAGTTTTCTTTTTGGTCCCTGACAGTTGACTCTTCTAGAGGAATTGTATGCCGAAAAATGTTCCTGTGTATGTTTGGGTACAAGAATAACTCAGTCGTGCACGAACTGCACATGGTTATAGAGAAAGCTGAAAAGGAAGAGAGTTTTCTGACTCAGCGACGCGGTGGGAACCGCTACATCAACGTAAAAGAAGAAATTAAACATCAGATAAACACCAAACCCTTTGTCACTGCAGGAGATACAATGCACTGAATAGGCTTTATCTCGATCGCTTTCTTACAATCAATACTATGCACAAAGAATTCCGCAAAAAATTTCCAATTGTACAAACCTCAGTTGAAGCACATCGGAAGGTAATTTTGTCAATCAACATATCTTTGAAAAAGCCAACATCCGATATGTGTGACATGTGCTTGTACCATGACAACAAAGCGTTGAATAGTGACATTACCAAAATTGAAACCTTAATGTGGAAAAGGCATAAATCAAAAGCGGCCAAAGTTCTCTATAGTGTAAGGAAAATGTATGAACAAAATGACAAAGAAAAGATTTTTTGCGTCGATATGGTTAAGATTTCGCTCCTGCCCATGATGCAACAGATAAAGGAGTGTTTTTTCACAAGTCGACTCGTTGTCTTGAACGAAACATTTTGCCCTGTGAATACAAAACTGGTCGTTTGGCACGAAGATGTTCAAAAACGTGACGCTGACAACTTAGCAAGTGTATTCGTAAAGCTTATTGAAAACTTCCCGGATGTTGAACTGTTTGAGTTCTGGGCTGACAACTGCACAGCTCAGAATAAGAACTGGACTGTTTTTACAGATCCTACTTGTGAATGATCAAAGCCACTTAGATCTGAAGGAAATTCATCTCAAGTTTCTTACCAAAGGCCATGCTCACATGGCTGCAAATGGTCTTCACGGCAATACTGAAAAGAAAATCTCTGCGGTGAGGCAGATATAGGATTTTGAAAGTCTGCACGGTCATCAAAGAGTCACGAAGCATACCGGTAGAAGTGTTGTCAATGCAAACTGAAGATTTCCGAATGTGGAAAAGTGAAAAAAAAGTCGGGCAAGCTCACGTTCAAATAACTGATGCAGTGGAAGCTGAATTTGTCAGATGGCATTTTTCTCTTCTTACAAACTAGATTTTGGCGAAGAGTCTTACACCAAGTGTGATTTAATAGAGAAGAGCTTGAAGAAAGAAGGGCCTTTGCCTGAATTTAGAAGCACGATTAGAGGCGAAAAAGAAGAAAATCGCAGACACTCTTTTGCCGTATGCTCCACTTCAAAAAAGACACTTCTGGAATTCCCTACCGTTAGTGTTGGCGTCCGGAATTTGGCAGACGAAGAAAGTTATGACGATGAACTCGAATCAACGATCTACTAATGAAAGATTGATGTACCAGTCTATTTTTGTACTTTTTCAACCATTTTACTTGAAATTGATTTTACATTGTAATCTTCATTTTTCAAATCAATTAATTCTTAACTTCCTTGCTGAAATAATAAAGCATTCACGGTGTTGCCATGGCTTCTCAAGGCTAAACCGGGAATATTACGTTTCCTCTGCTAAATTCATGGTTTTTCGCCATCTTTTTCTGAAACCACTTGGCAAAACCTTAAATGTGATCCTGTTTTTTTGCAGTAGCTCAATGTATGAGTAAGTTTTCAAATTAAAATAGAAAAATCAGGCTTAAAATTACCAACCACATGGTATAATTGTTTTCCGACAAATCAACTTAGAAAAAAAGATAGAGCGATTCTTATTTTTTGAAACTTCAAAACCGTTTTTGAAAAATGTCTTAAAGCCACATTCACGGTTATGTCTTTGGACAGCCGATCTAATGAAACATCAATCTAGGTTGGTAAATGAAGCGATTTTATCGACTTCTGTCGTGACTTTATGGACGGTTCCAAAAAAATTCATTCGGTTAAATAAAGAACATGAAAATACTGAGATGACTTGTACCGTAATCTCGATCTGTAAATGTAGCAGTTTTAATAATCGGTGCAGCGATTTTAGGACGGCACCACTATTTTCTATTCGTTTAAATAAAGAACATGATAAATGACATGGCATCTATCAAAGCCTTAAACTTAGTTGGTAAATGCAGTGGTATAATGCATCCCCTGATTTTATGGATGACACCACAATTTTAAATTCGGTTAAATGAAGAACCCTGAAAATCCTGACTTAACATCTTCCAAAACTCTGATCTCAGTCGGTAAATGCGCCGGTTTTACTGATTGGGAAGACTGGGCAAAAACCTCATTTGGTAGAAACTAGTACCAGTTACTTGCCAGGCGTTAAGGTCAAGGTCACGTATTAGAACAGGTTAGATGGTCAGTAGATTAAAAGTTGTGGGTGGTAAAGAGAGCGACAACCATCCAAGGGAACAACATGCCAGTTTCAAAATTCACAACTTATGTGAGTTGGATGATTGATCTCAAGTTCAAAGAAACAGATTAATGAAAGGCATTATATATGTCGAGTTGAAGGTCAAATCGAGTAAAAATAAAGTGTTGGGGTGCATGAATTTATTCGACAAAGAATCGAAAAAGTATTAATACCGTTTTTCACAAAAATATTGAGCCTAAATGGACTTCAGCTGCTGAGTAGGCTGTTTACTACCCGTTTGCCGCATAAGCAATTAAAAGAATCAAATTGGCCGTACAATACTTCCGAAAAAGTTCTAAAAGTCTTAGAAAAACAAGGTGTGAGTAGAGAAGTGCTTATTTTTCAAAGCGGTGATTATGCAAGCAAAATGCCTGTTATTTAACAGGGTGTCCAAGAATACAGATGATCCGAACTAAGAAGGCAAGCATGTTAAATTCGATAGCTGTGGAAAAAAGTTGGTTCACTAGCCAAAGACAAGTTCCAACTTAAACAACATTCCTATGCGTCCACCTGCTCGTTATTCAGAGGCAATATCTAATCCTGAAGCCGATCCACTGGATAACTGGACATTGTTCTATGCTAAGGAAAGTCTACCGGACAAAATGAACAAAAACTATGAAAGCCTTTCTGAAGCCACGAAGATGTTTTCGGGAAAAGACCTAGATCTCGAGTGACTCATGCTAAAGCTACCAGCCAGGACTGAGGTCAAAAGCTATAAAATATTTGATCACACCATCTTTCAGTCCCTATTCCGTGAACTTTTGTTGCCAAAGTGGACATTTATTCTTAAATTTAGGCCAAATGGAAGCTGATTCAGAACAACAGTTTTTATTTACATTCAGCCAAGCAATAATATTTTATTGTTTAAACATTCTTTTGAGAATTCTAAGATAAAAGATCCAGCAGCCCATCAAAAATGATGTCAGGTTTAAATGAAGAGTATGTCATCAAAATTTGCATCTCTTCTCCTACCTCTGCTCCTTCCTGAAAACAGGAGAATTACATTTCTGGACTAGTTGTGTAGATTGTAGCCCGTAGGTTGTTAAAGTTTTTTTCCCTCTGTAAGTTTTGTTTGTTAATGTCGACAGTCCTGATATCATTTGATAGTTGAGTGTCCATTTTAGCCATTCATCCAAGCACATTTTTGAAATATATTTTGAATTTTTCATAGTGAAAAATGTATTGTAAACATGAAATATATGTAAAATATCCTATTTTTAAGCAAGTTTAAATAATTTTCTGTTGAAAATTCTGGGTAATTTCGTATTTCTGACTCGTTGAATCCACAGATTCGAAAAGAATGAATCCCGCTATACAAGTGGCTTGTTCACAAAAAACGGGTTTAATTAAATAAAGCAGTGGAAGAAGCTTAATTCAGTTTAAGCCCGTCTTTTCTCTCTTTATTTTTTTTTGTAAATGGAAAAGCAATGTGAAATCATAGAAATTATTTTCTTTTGTAACGTGTTTCGATCACCCTAAAGATGGCTAGCTAACCCGAGTCAACTATATTGTGCAAGTATCCTTGAAGAAAAAAAAACTGGTAATCTGACTATAATATAAGCCTTTCCGATTTACCACTAAGCCTGAAAAAAATACCAGGTGCCAAAACTCCTCAGCCGTTATTTCTTTCTTTTTTCAATCTCACTTTATAATATTATGAGAAAGCCGTAGACTCAATACATCGCAGTAAAATCTCCGTATACCGTAGTTGTCAAACCTATATGCTAAACAAGAAAGAATTACATTGTTGGCTTTGGCCCGGCCTATATTTTACTTTTTACCAATAAACCACGCCGATTGAAACGTATAGGAAATGACAGAGTTGCAAAAAGCGCCACCATAACGGAATAATTTGGATGGAGCCGATCGAAATAAGTCTTAACGTAAACATTAATGCAATTAAGATCTGTAGGCTTGTCGCAGCATTATATCTTTGAAGGGGAACATAAACCCTAAGTCCAATGGAGTGTTGGAAATCCAATGCTTAGTCTATTTCTCTGTCTTTTTTTCTGTAAACTTGTCTAGGGTAGTGCCAAAATAGAGTGCAATGTGGCATCAGAAAATGGTGTCAGTTATTATGCTTTCTACCGTCAACCTCCTCTCGTTCTTACTCAGAATTTTGTAAAGAATCAGATGCAAGTAAAATTGCTGATTATTCTTTTCCAGAGTTAAATACTACTTTTAGTACTATTAACAACTAACCGAAGCACCAAAACGCGTGAGGCCAGCACAGCTACGCGCGCTCCTCTTCCATCCTAATTGATTCTAAGCCTCTCTCTTTGCGCCCTCCCAGGACGTCCCCATTTCCTTTAAATATTTCCTTATGAGGTCCTCCCACCCAAACCACGGACGACTCGCCTTCAGTTTAATCCTAGAGGGTTGACCGAAAAGGAATATCTTTGGCAATCTTTCATCCGCAGATCATGCCCTAACCATCTCAACCTTTATCTCAATTATAGTCCTAGAAAGCGGGATTAAACTGTACTTTTCTTACAGCCTATCGTTTGAAATACAATCAGGCAGTCAGATACCCAAAACAATCCATAGACAATTTCATTGGAAAACACCTAGCAAATCTTCCTCCGTTTTTTGGATAGCCAATACTCCAGAACCAGATTTGACAACCGTCATCATTATAGCTTCCAATATTCTAATCTTGGTTTGAAGACATTTCTTCCTATTGTTCCAAACTTTTTTCAACTGTGAAAAAGCACCCTGAGCCTTGGTTATTCTACTTTTAACATCATCAAGGCACCCACCGTTTGTCCACTCGATCGACCTTTTCGATACCCAAAGTCCTTTTTTTTCACTTATTCTTAGCCTTAGTGACTTAGTGTTCTTAACATTAATTTTTAAACCTATTCTAGCACCATGAACTCGCAAAATCTCTAAAAGTTCGTTGAATTTGCTCACACTTTCATCTAGGATGTTTTAATCATCAGCATATTCTATGTCCTGGAAATTTATTTTGATTTGTGTTTGGGGAAATGGTGGGCGTGACAGGGGGGTTAGTTTCCTTCCAATCAGTTTCGACTAGCCTATTAAAAAGGGCACTAGCCCTTTCAATTTTCAATTGAATGAGCCTTTTTGAAGTTTGTACGTCAACATTTTCTATAAAAACTTTATATGCCCCCAGGGCATAACTTAAAAACATTGCCTTGAAGGCTGTGGGGGGGGGGGGGGATGTCATCCTCAAGAACCTAATTTCCAGACCTCTCATCTACGTTGAACAAAATAGCTATCTCAAAATTTTTATTGGATGTGTTTGGGAAAATGGTGGGCGTGAGAGGAGAGTTAGTCACCCTCCAATCACTTTCGACTAATAAAAAGGGCACTAGCTCTTTCAATTTAAAATCGAAAGGGCCCTTTTTGAAGTCTCTACGAAAAAGCTTTCTATAAAACCTTATATGCCCCCAGGGCATAACTTACAACCCTTACCCTGAGGGCTGTGGGGGTTATCATCCTAAAAGACCCAATTTCTAGAACTTTTAACTATGTTGAACAAAATAAATATCTCAAAATTTTGATTACCTGTGTTTCGGGAAATGGTGGTCGTGAGAGGGGGGTTACTTGCCCTCCAATTACTTTCAACTATTAAAAAGGCCACTAGCCCTTAGAATTTCCAATCGAATGAGCCCTTTTTGAAATTTTACGACAACATTTTCTATAACAACCTTATATGCCCCCATGGCACAACTTACAACCCTTGCCCTGAGGGTTGTAGGAGGAGTTTCATCATTAAAGACATAATTTCCAGAATTTTCAACTACGTTGAACAAAATACCTATCCAAGAATTTTGATTGGATATGTTTGGGGAAGGGTGGGTGTGAGAGGGGGGTTATTTGCTCTTTAATCACTTTCAACTATTAAAAAGGGCACTATCCCTTTCAATTTCTAATCGAATGAGCTCTTTTCGAAGTTTCTACAAAAACACTTTCTATAAAAATCTTATATACCCCCAGGGCATAACTCACAGCCCTTACCCTGAGGTATTTGTGGTGGTTGTCATCCTCAAAGACCTAATTTCCAAAACTTTCTACAACGTTGAACAAAATTGCTATCTCAAAATTTTGATTGTATGTCTTAGGGTGAAATAATGGGCGTGAGAGGGTGGTTAGTTGCCTCCAATCACTTTCGACTATTAAGAAGGGCACTAGCCCTTTGGATTTTCAATCGAATGAGCCCTTTTTCAAGTTTCTAAGACAAAGCTTTCAATTAAAACTTTATATACACCCAGGGCAGAACTTATAACCCTTGCCCTGAAGACTGTGGGGGGAGTGTCCTGCTCAAAGATATAATTCCAAGAACTTTCAACTGTGTTTAACAAAATGGCTATCTCAAAATTTTGACTGGATGTGTTTGGGGAAATGGTGGGCTTGAAAGGAATGTTAGTTGCCCTCCAATCACTTTCGACTACTAAAAAGGGCACTATCCATTTCAATTTCCATTCGAATGGGCCCTTTTTGAAGTTCTAAGACAACACTTTCTATAAAAACCTTATATGCCCCCGGGGTATAACTTACAACCCCTGCCCTGAGGGCTGTGGAAAGGTTGTCATCCTTAAAGACCAAGTTTCCAGAACTTTCAACTACGTTGAACAAAATGGCTATCTCAAAATTTTGGTTGGATTTGTTTGGGGGAAAAGTGGGTGTGGGAGTGGGGTTAGTTACCCTCCAATCACTTTTGACTATGAAAAAGGGCACTAGCCCTTTGAATTTCCTATCTAAGAAACCTTTTTTGAAGTTTCTACGACAATGCTTTCTATAAAACCTCATATGCCCCCAGGCCATAACTTGCAACCCTTGCCCTGAGGGCTATGGGGGAGTGTCCCCTCAAGCGCATATTTTCTATTTGGAAATCAAATACGCTGAACAAAATGGCTGTCTCAAAATTTTGATTTGATGTGTTTGGGTAAATGGTTGGCGTAGAAGGGGTTTTAGTTGCCTTCCAATCACTTTCGACTATTAAAAAGGTCACTAGTCATTCCAATTTCCAATCGAATGAGCCCTTTTTGAAGTTTCTATGACAACTCCTTTGATATGAAGTGCCCTGGTATGGAAAAATGTATAATATATTGCGCCAATATCGTTCTTTACTTAGGCAGCGCTTTTGTGCTGCCTATGAAAAAGGCTTGAGATCTTTTTATTTCCAATCAAATGAGTTCTTATCAAAGTTTCAATGACAACTCCTTCAAAGAAGAAAATACTTGAAAAGAAGGGTGGCATCTCCAGTTAGTAGTGACAGCATCCAAATGGAAAGAGAAGCTCCAAAACGGCTGTTTTTCCATAGAAAAAGCGATATTTAGACAACCAGTGTCCAAATAACAAAAAGCCAAAATCAACAAAGTATCAATCTTCCTCAATTAGATATTCCAGAAACTGAAATGATTTGTGGTAGTGTCATTATCAAGGCTGTTGAGCAAGGTGCCAAATTCACCAACGAATATGAAGTCACAATGTTTTTGAAGTAGAAGATAAAAAATAGGTTTGACTTTGAGATTAATAGAGATGGTAACATCATCTTCCTACATCTTAAAGTGCACTTAAGACTGCTTTGGAGATGAAGAAGGTGCTGAACATTGAAGTTACTGTTATGAGGAAAGGGAAATTTGCAAGAGGAGTGATGAAAAGTATCCCATTGTACATATCAAGAGATCAGATACCATCAAGTATCCAGTCTGGTGTTGCAGTGAAAGATGTTATTAGACTACAAAGATATAACATAGACCTCACAAAGCTAGAGGACAGCCTATCAGTCATGGTAGTTTTTGAAGCCAACATTGTCCCAGGTAGCATTTGGTGTTGTGGAAGAAACAGAGACATTTTCCCCTACCATAGGAAGGTAATGCAGTGCTATAAGTGTCAAAAGTATGGACACTTACAAAAGACTGTAAATCAAAAGAGGTTTGCCTAAGATGTGCAAAGAACCACCAAAGCCGAGATTGCCCACTTAAAATGGAAAGCACAGATGAAAGGACCGATAAATACAAGTGTGCAAATTGTAAAGAAAATCACTCATCAACGTCTTCAATTTGCCTAATAAGAAGAGAAAATCAACAAGTGTTAGAGGTTGCTGAAAAATATGGTATGGATTTCAAGAGAGCTAGGATTACATATAGAAACTATGCTCAAGCGGTGAAATCAAACTTGAACCCAGAAAAAAAGAATAATAAGTAAAACCGCAGCAGAATTGCAACAATGGACAGCAAATAAATTAGTGATTGGGATGTTGACAACCCCTGGTATGTTAAATATTCGAGATTTACCACTGAGTGAAAAGATAGACTAGTTGTGCGATTTAGTAGAAGAGCTGAAATTGGGAAAACTTAATCGCAGTGACATATCAATGGTTTGCCAAGTTAATAGTGGTTTTGAAAATAGATCAAACCCTTAATAAAGCAGAAAATGTTATCTTGGAATGCATGTTCAATTATGAGAGAAAAAAGAGATTTGTTGCTAAAATACTGTTACCAAAAAGACATTGATGTCTTCTGCATTCAAGAAACATGGCTTAAACCTAATAATGTGATTCCGTTCAAAGGTTTTTAGCATTTTGAGGAATGACAGAATAAATGGAAAAAAGCAGGTGTAATGATTGGAATTAAAAACCATATTCATCACAAGGAATTGGAGTTGACGCATCATCAACCTGCAGATAAAGAAGTGGAAATTACTGGAGCCCAGATTTTTTTTGGAAAACAACAGGAAAGCAAATATTATATGTGTTTATAATCCGGATGGAAATAATGGACTGCTGAGACAAAGAATAGAAGTAGCTATAAGTAAAATTCCAGTTGGAGAAGATTTGATATTAGTTGGTGATATGAATGCACACAGCAGATCTTGGTGCAAAGGCAGAATTATTAATAATTCTGGTACCAGCCTAGAGAATTGTTTAATAAACAATTCAATTTGTTTAGTGACACCTAGTGGCATGCCAACAAGGCTAAACCCTCAGACAGGAGAGGCAACAACAATTGACTTGGTATTATGTAGCCCAAGGATATACACAAAATTAAACATAGTATGTGATGCTGGAAGTGAGTTGTCTAGTGATCATTATCCTATATTATGAACTCTTAATGAAGAAGTTCCTCTCAGGGGCGAAACGAAAAACAGATTTAAGATAAAAAATGTGAACTGGTCCCTTCTTACTGGGGCATTTGAAGAATTTGCTGTGAAGTCATTAACAGATGAAGAAGTGGAATTGTCAAGGAAAATTGAATTATTTCAAGACACAATGATGGAAATAGCCAAAAATATAGTGCCATATAGAGAAGTAAGTGCTCACAAAGGCTCTATCTGGTGGAACAAATAATGCTCTGAAGCCAAGTGGAATTTTATGGAAAGGAGAAGAATATATAATTCGGAATGGAGTCTACATAATCATATTGAAAAACAAGCGGAGCATATGCCAAACTCCGGAAAACAGTGCTGGAAGCTAAGAGAAAAGCATGGAGTAGTTTTATAAATAACCTTGATTTTAGAAAGCCCACTACGAAAGTGTATGAATTTATAAAAAGATGATTAATGGACCTATTTCAAACAGAAACAACCCTCCAATAATGTATGGTACTACAGTTCTTGTAAACGAAAAGCAAAAAGTTGATGCAGCTGCTAAGTTCATGAGCTAAGTGATTGGACGAAAAGATCCCAATTCCTAAAAGGAGAGAGAGATGAAGATGAAAGCTGGCCAGCTTGGAACACAGGGAAAAGATGAGCCATACAACAGGCCTTTCTCTGAACAAGAACTGAGGAATGTAATAAGAAACTTGCCAAATACATCTCTGGAATCTGATGATATATTACCATAATTTGTTAAAGCACTCCCTACATCATGGCTAAAAGTATTATTGGGAATAATAAATGATGCATGGAAGATGGGAAAATTTCCCGATGTATGGAAATACGGAGAAGCAGTGATGTTACAAAAGCCTGGAAAAGATCTTTCAAAGATTGAAAACTACAGGTACATTACCCTTCTCCCTGTGATTGGAAAAGTGATGGAAAGGATGATCAAAAAGGATAGAAGTTGTGATGTACCAGAAAAAAATCCTGAAAAACATCCAATGTGGCTTTCGTAAAAACAGAAGTGCAGAGGACAGACTTACATGCTTGAAACAGAAGGCACTATTCGCTTTGCAAAATGGATGGATACTAGCAGTTGTTTTATTAGATATTGAGGGTGATTTGACAAGATACTTCACAGAAAAATGATTGGAGGCCTAATAAAAGTAGAAATCAAAGGTCAAATAATAATGTTGTTGGGAAATTATCTGAAAGAAAAAAGAGCCAAAGTAAGAATCGTAGAAACATTATCATAGACTACAATTTTCCCCGTTAGAGGGATCCCTCAAGGTTCAGCCTTGAGCCCTGACAAATTTAATATAGGATCATTTGACATTCCTATTAGTGAAAAAGATGATGCTGGAACTGTTTTTGCGGATGATAATAATGTCTGGGTTATGGCCCGCAGCACCTACCAAATAAAGACATTAATGGCCCAGGTCTTAGAGAAACTAGAAAAATGGGCTAAAGAAGCTGATTTGAAATTTTCATCAGCTGAAACAAAAGCAATTGTTTTCAATAGGAAAAGGATTGGAGCCCTCCCGAAGATATATCTGAATGGAAATCTGATAGAATATGTGAATGAAGCAAAAATACTAGGCGTGGTGGTGGACAATAAGCTCACCAGAAAGCCCCATGTGATGTATATTAAATCAGCATGCCTGAAACGAATAAATATAATGAAGAATTTAGCTTATATGTCCGGAGGTTTGTCAGCAGAACTCCTTATTCAATATTATACAAAATATATTATATCTAAAGTGGAATACTGCTCAACAATATATGGAACAGCTTGCCATTCCCCAATTGTGAGATTGGATGTAATCCAAAATTCAGAAATAAGGATAGCATTTGAAGCCAGGAGAACTACACCTGTTAGCTTTCTGTTATCAGAAATTGGTCTATTAGACTTAGAAGCAAGGAGAAAAAAATGAGAATAGTCAAGTATGTGCAGAAGATTTGGATTAAAGAAACTAACCACCCAGTCAAGTCAAAAATTATTAAACCTGGACGACCAGTAGCTGCCAACGCATGCAAAGTCAAAGATTAATTTAATTGTATGGAAGAAATTTTAGAAATATGTAGAAGACATGGAGTAGAAAACAAATTATCAGAAATGCTGAGAGTGAGTAAAATAGAAGTTCCTCCGCCATGGCAGGAAAACAGGATTTTATCAAATTTGGATTTCAAAGTGAAACCAAATATACCTGAAGAAATGGCATTTCGTATGCTGATGAGTAATGAATATGAAGGATATATCACAGTATTTACTGATGGATCTAAAGTTGATGAAACTAAGCATGTTGGAATAGCATTTTGGTCCCCTCAGAAAAAAACATATCAAGAAAATTCAAATTGCCCCCCAAATACAGTGTATTTGAGGCAGAAGTATATGCTAATAGAAAGGCCTTTACTAGAATTTACTGAAGAATGTGAAGAAGAAAAATTCGTAATATGTTCCGATTCAATTTAGCGCTATTCAAACTATTGCAAATACTAACATCATGCCAAAACCAAGTATAGAAGTCATAAACTGCTAAATTAAGCTAGATGCAGCAACGGAGAAGAAGAAGATTTTCATTCAGTGGATTCCCGCTCACACTGGAATCATAGGGAATGAAATTGCAGACACGTATGCTAAGTCTGCAGTTGAAGTTGGAATAAGTTTGAATGAATTGGACACCCCTCAAGAATATATGATGCTCGGGAAAGTAATTCAAGAATTGAACCAAGAAGGCTTTCTATCAAACAGGGATTCGACAGGAAATTTGTTTGTTACTAAGAAAAATCAAAGAAAAATGGAAAATAAATTGTATAAAGAATTAAATAGATTTGAAGCAAAGAAAATATTCCGCCTTCGATCAAACCATGTAGGAGTAGGATATTACAAAGCAAGATTTTGGGGAGAAAGTGACAATTGTCCCAAATGTGGGAGCTTAGAGACCATTGAACACTTGTTAATAGAGTGCCGTGAGAGTGAAGAAGAAAGACGAGAAATAGTGTAATTTTCTTAGACTTAAGAGAAGGCAGCCAAACCTAAATTTATTACTGGGTGGATTAGAAAGTCAAGAAGAAAATTGTGTGATTACACGTCTTGTAATAGAGTTTTTGAAGAAAAGTGGTAGAATTATGGACATTTGAAAGCAGTTCATAAAAAAGAGACTTTATGCGCGCTTGAAGAATAAGCGAAGATTATTTAGCCACGGACGTCCCCTGGGCTGTACAGCGAGAGGGGAATCATCCTGTTCCTGAATCCTGAATGACAACTCCTTCTATACGAAGTGCCTTGGTCAGTGCATTGCGCTGCATATGATATAGTAAACTGTAATGTATTTTCTATCAGAGCCATAATGGTTCGTTTACACATTGCGGAAATTCATGCGGATTTACACTCCATGCGGAAATTCCGTCCGTTTCCGTGCTAGAAAAAATCTTTAGCTTTCCACAACGTTTTGGTCAAATCAGGACGGAATATTGGCAAGGTTTTTAAATAAATAAAACCATGAGTATGCATCATCAAAATCTACACGATATTATAACTTTTGTTCAAGGCTAGCCCAGCTTGAATAATCCTGCGCACTCAGGCTATAAGAAAACTAAGAAACACGGTGTCATTTGGCTCTTTATTACTCAACAGCTTTCAGAAGAGGGTAAGAACTTAATACCCTTCTTGATGTTTTGATGATAGCTACAGGGAATATCCACCATATGTCCTTCACCGCTTTACCGCTTTGTCCTTTCACCGCTTTGACTCTAGGTCACGCTGTTGCAATAATTTGAAATTTTTGCCTTATAACGCAGCGTTATTTTAGCCATAGTTCTAACAGAAACGGACGGATTTTCGCAATGTGTGAACGAACCAGAAGTCATCATGTAACCACTGCTAAATTTGAAAACGACAATTTCTTTTCGACACTCTTTTTAGGGATTTCGAGGAAAGTCGAAAGGTAGATTCTAATCAGGGCTCCCACTATCCCCGAATTTTCGGGGATTTCCCAAAAATCTATGTGTCTCCACGAAAAAATTTATTTTTCCCCGAATCCCCGAAATTTCCCCGAAAATCACTCAACCACGGTTCGACCCCTAGTGACTATCCCGAGCAAACATTACTTTACATGCCATAATTTTCCACTACTCTCTTGTTCGTTAAGTTTCGTCTCCTGTGTTACTTTGCATAAGAACCAGACCGATAAAATCTAATTATAGACGGTTCTTTATATGTTCACAAACGTATCACTTTCTTTTATTTAGATTTTATAATTTTGAATGCAGTATTCCAAATGCTATAAGATTCTTACATTTACATCATTCGTGGTCAAGTTTCTCGACAAAATTAGCCAAGAATTATACTTGAAGTTGTTTAACAGAACGCTCAGTTAGATTCTGGATTTTGAAATTGAACTTCTAAAGAAAGAGAATTGTTTTGAAAACCGAATCAAAAGTTTAAGTTTAGTTTTCTTTTCCTATTTTCGGCTTTAGACACATTGTATTAATGTTTAATACCAAATAATTGCACGCATAATATATTGAAGAAATTGATCTTTTTGCCAGGAATTCTTACCATTTAAATTTTTGTTTCATTCGGTGTGTAAAATTTAGGTTCTTTTCTTTTTATCTGAGAATAGTATTTGTCATACCACCCTTTATCCTCAAACGTATTCACCCAGCACTCCTCTCACAATTATTATTTTGGCCCCTTCACCCGTGTAGTATTTTCAGTGACGTGAACTTTTACGGTCTTGCAAACCTGTTAGTTAGGCAAAGGAAATTTTGCGGAAAATATATTCTGCTTAAATTCGGGATAGCCAAGTAAATTTGTTTAAATATCTAAGGTCTATCTTTACTACTTATAATGCTTTAACAATTAATAACCCTGTATGAAAGCTAATTCTGAGATAAAAATTTTGTTTAAAGAAAATGTTGTATGATTTATTTTTTCCTAAGAACTATCCCTAAATACGATCTTCTTACCATAAAAAATGCACAACTCCCTCCCCCTCCTAATGAGGCAAAATTTAGCTGCAGACTATGTAAAAGGTCGGGGAAGAGAGGATTCAAACGGATATAACCCCAAAAATAGTATCCATAAGAAAGTTTACAATACAGCTTAAAGTAAAAATTTGGGTATTAGGCTCATATTGTTTTCTTGTCAAGTTTTGAATATTTTCGGACTTATTTATCACGAACAGTTGGTTAATAATGCCAAATAATGTTAGTGCGAAGTAAAAGAATTAGTAAATTTTATATGATTTGTAGCCTACAGCTATCATGTCCAGGTTTTAGATGGGCTGATATAAAAATGAGACTGCAATAAGCATTACATTTGGAATATAGATCGTCACAGGGTTGGTGGGAGAGTTGGGGGTTAATCGGTGTCTATATAGTAGTCATGAGGTAACCAAAAAAAGCATAGTAGAAACAAGCAATGAAAAAAATGTATTTTCCGAGGGGCTATTTTCCGCACGGGCCGGGTATTTTCCGAGGGTATTTTACACGGGGGATATTTTCCGCGAGGGTACTTTCCGTGGGGAGTATTTTCAGCAGGGGAGCATTTTCTGCAGGGTATGTTTTTGTGAGAAGGGGGGGGGGGTATTTTCCGTTTTTTCCGTAGGAGGATTTTTTTGGGGAGGTGGGGGGGTAAACACCTAAGTCCTTAGAAGCAGCATGAAAAACCAATAATGTCTCAATTGTCGTCAAAATTCCCTTTTTAATTTAAGTTTAAATTTACTTGTTTCGTTTAGTTCTTGTTTGTTTTAAGTTTTAATATTACCCCGTACTTATAGGTTGAATTTGTCTATTTAATTAACTTATCTAGAAACCGCAAACAATATTTGTTTTTTGTTTTTAAATATTATTAATGAATTTCAGAGATTAATGATTCAATAAAAAATTGCTACTGGTATTTACAGTTCACATGTATTCACTATTTTTCTTTCTTTTTTTTAAACAATTTTGAAGTTTTTGCCGCAATATCAGCAATAAGTGTTTTCAGCTAGGGGTTCCAATCCCGGGTTCTGGCTCTAAAACCTATTTTGTAAAAAGGTTGATTTACTACGCAGATACAAGAACTACTTGAGCCTGAAAACGAAGCTAAAACTAATTTTGGCTCCCAAATTTTCGCAACGAAATTCCATTTTGTTTTTTTCCCCGAAAAATCCCCGAATCTTGAAGACTTGTCCCCGAAAACTCCCCGAATTTTTAAAACTTGTCCCCGAATTTTAGTTTTTGAGAGTGGAAGCCCTGATTCTAGCACAATAGAAGAATGACTAAAGTGAATATACTACTGGATGCCTTTTTTATGCTCTTTACAAATGTAATAATCATTTTTGTCAGAAACGAATTTTAGCCCCCACCCCTATATATACTTATTCAGGGTATATATTTGCACATTAGGGGATGGGGAGAAAGTTTAAACATACATCTCATTTACATCAGAAATAAAATTACCCCCATCCCCCTAATGTGCAAATATATACCCTGAATTGATATATATATAGGGTTGAGGGCTAAAATTCATTTCCGACAAAAATGATTATTATATTTGTAAAGAGCATAAAGGCATTGAGTGGTATATTCACTTAAGTCATAACTCAATAATATGATTTGGTAAATATTTACCAGTTTTATTTACTTGATTTTAATAGTTTGAACTAGTCTAGTAGAAATATTGCTAGACTTATAGCCTATTAGTAAGAAGACAAGAAGTGACCTCAGGAAGCAAAACTAGAATTGGCCTACTGTTGGAAATTGATTCTGGCTACTTGTCTGCAGCTAGATTCAAATTTATTGTCCCTTGAACATAGTTGAACTTGTAGGATAAGAGACCGCTTTTTGGGAAATAGGAACTTTTCTTTGGCATTCTGGAAAAATAAAGATGGGTTTTTTGACCACCCCTATTTTACTACAAAATGATGCAATGTGAGGGTAGTAACAAGAGCCCCAACCTCTTGGTGAAATTTTCACCAATAATTTGTCACCATAAATGAAAATTTGGTCTCTGTTTTGACAAGTAATTGAAAAGAAAATATAATATTCAATATTTGTAATTTATTGAATAAATATCAAGCAATAAAAGTATAGAGGAATAATAATGTATAGACTAAAGTATGTCCCAGGAAGGTATTTTGAAGTAGTCTAATTATCTCCACTCTTTCTCCCTCTAGAGTGCACTGACCTTTGATGATCTTTAAAAATCATGATGTTATGAAATTGAAACCTTGTAAAATAGATCTTCTACTTAAATAAGATACAACAAAACTGTTTTTAGCTTCACAACTTTGCTCAATAAGGGGTGTAACTTGCTATGGGACAGGGGGGGGGGGGCAAACTGCCCCTCCCAGACCTCAGTTTGACCCCCCCCACCCAGACCCCATTATTATTTTAATAAGACCACATACAATTGCATTGAGTAGTAGGTTCCTGTTTTTCTGATCAGGTCATCTTGTTTAGTATTGAATGGACAATTTTTTTTTAGGGGGTTGCCTACTAACCTCCATACACAAGACGAGTTTTTTAGCGTAGGTGTCAATTATTAACAGAAGCTAATCAGAGGCAGGGGGGCTAATCATTTGTTTTTGAGGGTTTTTATCAGGTGAATATTTAAATTCTATTTGTGGTTACTTTTAGATCAATTGTCACTAAATCAGGTAGGAACAACTAATTATGGACTTTGGAAAATACATAATTTGTGTGACCAAAATAGCAAAGGCCTTGGATAATTACTAGAATTAGTCCTATTTTGACATTAGTAAATAAAGTGACAGCATATTAGCCAAAAGGAGAAATAAATTTTCTACACTCAGGGAAATTCTTATGCTACATCTTTAGATCATCTACAGAATAGTAATTTTTATCATCTTGGTTCTATGATTTGAAGTAAGCAATAAATTATTTTCTAAGCTTTATTGAATTTTTTTATTTTTCTTAATCATTAAAACCATCAACAAGCCTTTCATCAAAATAATTTTCAAAACACTTGACTTAAGACAAGGTTTCCAGCTAAACTGTCATGCATCTTCCTTGGTCCTAGTTTGGGCTGCGAATACAATTGAGAAACTGTTGCGAAACTAAAGCTTAAGGCTTGAGAAACTAAAGCTTAAGGCTTTTGTGTTAGTTAGCTAAATACTCTGGAAGGATTTTAAACTTACAGACACATATTCAAAGCTTTATATTGCATGCTTAGCAACGTCCCACACTCTGTCTAAAGCCCCAATTTAATATGGGGATAAAATGCTAATTTGTGAAATTGGGTTCCTATTTATATAATTATCATGCTTTAATTTGTTCAGTTTTCATATTATATGTCATTTTTCACATCTATTGTCTGTTTTTTATGTCTTGGGGGGTTATTAATTATTGAGAATATTTTCATACTTTGATAATTTTCCATCTCTTTATTTGTTTTTGTTATAGAAGCTGCATATGCTTCACCAGACAATGTCAAAACGATCAGAGAAACTTCTAATTCTTCTCTTTCACGTGAGCATCAACAGCTGCCTTTGAGCATTGTATCCAGAATATCCAATTTAATATCTGTGTTGGACTCCCGGGATCCCAGATTGTAATGATGAAGGTATATTTGAAAATAATAGCGTTGTAATATTAGTTTGAAAAAGAAATTCCTCAATTCACGCATCCCCCAACCCAACTAAATGTAATCATCTTCCATTTTCCCACTCCACTGAAGTATTGATCTACTACATGCCATATTGGTCCCTCCAATGCCAAATTTTAAGAGAGAAGAAGATACCAGTAGCAGCTAAGGTCACTGACAGAGAATACACCTCTGAAACTGCGGTCTCACATGCTGTGAGTCACAAACCTGGAGCTCCATAAAGTTAAGCAGTGTTATTCGAATTATTGTCTAAAATAGTCAGGTTTAAGGTATGGAAAGGTCATCATTCATTAAACTCAGAAAGGAGTCTGCATCTGACAGTAACCACTGACGGCTTTTCCACTGACGGCTTTTCACACCACTGACCATTGGGCATTGGAAGGCCAATCTTACCTTAAAAACTTACCTTACTTTACACCGGAAGGGCAAACTTACTGAAAACTTACCTTAAAAAAACTTATAGGGAAATCGCAAAATTTGATTAATAACATGGAAAAGACAAGATTATGAAGTTTAAATGCCTAGAATACTAAACAAGGTAGTAGCAAAAACAGACCATATTCAAAACTATCCTTTACCGTGAAAAATAGAAAGAGATTGCTTGGGAAAATCTATTGCCACAAAATGGTTTAAATAGTCAAATTGAAAGGCACTGCTATTTTTATTTTGATTATAAAATATCCAGTAAGTGATGCAAAGCAAGAATTATAACTAAATAAACGAAATGAATTTTTTTTTAAATATACAAAAGCCATCCATACAAAAAGTATATTATGGTCCCTTTTGAAACTTAATGAATCCCTTTAAAGTCCTTTCTGAGCAGTATAACAAGAAGAATAGGATAATTGCTGCAGCCTAGTAAAGAGCAAATCAGAGCGAATCATGGTGCATAGTAGCCTATAGTATGAAAACGCTTTTTGAAAAGTAAGTGTTCAGGGAAAAGAATTTTGTAATAATTTCAAAACGGACTTGAAAACACTTGAAAATGGTTAAAATTTGAATAAATCCTGATTTTGATAGCTTGGCGTTGTTTAGATTCCTGCGCTCACCAAGTCATCACCCTTTTCCTCAAAAATAAGTTTTTGGAAGCGTGTGTTTTACCCCACTCTGGTATCTAAGTAGACCCATGCTATTAAAACAGAAAAACAATCACAAAGAGACAAGTGGCAAAGGATCTTTTTTAAATAGAAAAAAACATCGTAACCTCACATCTGCTTTTATGATATAAATGCGTGACATTTTAGTGCAAGGGTACCTTCCCCACTGTTAATATGGGCGTTTTTAATAGTTTTAGAACATCTCGGTAAAGTTTTTCAAGAGCACCTCAGAAACTACAGAGTAACATTGACTGAATTGTTAACTCAAAAGATGCTTGTGAAAGGTAGAAGCGCTGATAATTTGCTATTATGCCTTTCCAGTCTTCAAAGGCTAGTTCTCAGTAAGTATAAATAGGTTAGCTCTAGTTATTTCTATTTCCAAAATTAACTAGCTATCATTTGGATATGCAAATTTGTGAATTAAGTGCTAAATAATGAAATTGGTTTTCTATTAATCAAATTAGATTTAATTAACTGTCACACTATTATTACGGTTCAATCAAATTATAACGCTTAGATTTGTTGAGGTCTAATGTTTAGTATCATTTTTCACTTTTGTAGTCTGTTTTTTTTTTTATCTTGTGAGGATTTTATTATTTATTGGTAAATTATTGAGAATATTTAATCCTACTTTTGTTATTTTCTGTCTCTTTGTTTATTTTTATTTTTTTGTGCAAGCTTATGATACTTCATCAATTGAAGCTGAAACGACCATAGAAAGTTCTATTTCTTTTCTATCATCTGAGCATCAACAGCTACCTGTGGCTGTTGCATGCAGAACAACCACTTTAACATCTGAATCGGACTCCCAAAATCTGGACAACAATGACGAAGGTATATTTGAAACTAGTTGTGTTATGAACTTAGTTTGAAATAGGAAATATTTTGTCAAACATAAAAGTTTTTTGTAAATTTTACAAGCATAACATCAACAATATATCAAACAATATAAACAACATAACATAATTCAAATTCAAGCATTTTATTAACCTCCAAAACTGGAGAGTATAAATAAATATAAAATGAACAAGCTGATCATATAAATATTAAACAACAAATCAATATAAATACATGCCAATATACAAAAACCTAAATTATACTAATAATTCTTAGTTACATTTTATTGATAACATCATAAATTTTAACATAAACAAGTAGCAAATCTATAAAAATGGAATTATTGGGAATTATAAAAATAATACCAACTAGCTAAAGAAAAAAAATATTCTAGTTTCAATAATTAAAAAATTCCAGAGTCGGGCTAAAGCAAATCGATGGCCCTAGCAACTTAGATTTTTGTTGCTTCTTATTCATTATCACAATGGGATCGTTCATACCATATTGTTTTATCACTGATGACGTAGAATAAAATTTTGAAAGTCGACATAAAAATTTCCCAAAATAAGAAAAAAAGTTTTAATATCTGAACAATTAAAAAAAGTAAAATATGGTAACCGTACTAAATATAGAAGAACTTTAGGTAGAGCTACAGAATTAAAATCATGAGTTAATGACTTTCTAGTCAAAACATCCTGGAGAGAAATTACCCTATCAAAACTTGCAGAGATGCAAGAAAGGACGAATTTTATTATATTTGTTGGACAAAGGGATAGCAAAGGACCATAAGGAATATCTAAATAAAGAAAAGAGAACTATATATTTTTTTTTTTAAGTGTGACATCACATTTTTCATGTTTTTAAAGCGTTTAAATAGTATTACCAAAAGTATTTGGCAGGCTAAGTTTACATTTCTAATGATACGGTAGCACATCAAAATAAATCAAATGTTAAGCACAACAAAAATTGTCACAATTTTTTCCGCGTGAGGCTCTTATCATTAAAAATAACTAAAGAGCGTTTCAAGTAACTGAAAAGTTATAATAGTGCAGCGTGACTTTTGCTACATGTGAATTTAGTTGCCGAAGTGGACATTTATTCTTAAACTTAGGCCTAATGGAAGCTGATTCTGAACAACAGTTTTTATTTACATTCAGGAAAACAATAATATTTCATTGTTTAAACGTTCTTTTGAGAATTCTAAAATAAAAGATGCCGAAGCCGATAAAAATTGATGTCAGATTTAAATGAAAAGTTTGTCATTAAAATTTGCACCTCTCTGCTACCTCTGCTCCTTCTTAAAAACAGGAGAATTATATTTATGCATTGGCTGTTTAGATTGTAGCCCGTAGGTTATTAAAGTTTGTTCCCTCTGCAAGTTTTGTTTGTTAATTTTGACAGTCATGATTTCATTTCATAGTTGAGTCAGTTTTAGCCATTCATCCAAGCAAATTTTTGAAATTTACTTTGAATATGTCATAGTGAAAAACAGACGTTAAATATAATTAGACATTATACTTTAATTAGACATTAGATATAATTAAATATTAAATAAAAACAAATTGAAGACATTAAATATAGGTAAAATTTCCAATTTTCAAGCAAGTTTAAATAATTCTCTGTTGAAAATTCTGAGTAATTTCATATTTCTGTTGAATTCACAGATTCGAAAAGAATGAATCCCGCCATTCAAGTGTCTTATTCACTTGATGCAAGTAAGATCTGTAGGCTTTTCACAGCATTATAACTTTGAAGGGTAACGTAAATCCAAGGCCTAATGGAGTGTTTGAAATCCAATGCTTAGTCTATTTCTTCGTGTTTTTTTTTTATAAATCTTTCCATTTTTTCGTTTTTTCTAGTCTTTTTTTCTTTTCTTTTTTTTATAAAAAATCTAGTCTATTTTTTCGTTTTTTTTGTTTTTTTTTTGTAAATCTTTCTATCGTAGTGCCTATAATGTGGCAACAAAAAATGGTGTCAGTTATTATGATTTCTACTGTCAACCTCCTCATGTGCTCACTCAATTTTTGCAAAAGGTCAGATGCAAGTAAAATTGCTGACTATTCTTTTCCAGAGTTAAAAACTACTGCTAATACTACTAACGACAAATCGAAGAACCAAAACGCTTGAGGCCAACACAGAAACGCGGGCTCCTCCTCCATCTCGATTTATTCACAGCCTCCCTCTTTGCGCCCTCCCAGGACGTTCCATTTTCCCTTGAATATTTCCTAGTGAGGTCCTCCCACCCCGACCGCGGACGACCTGCTTTCCGTTTACCCCTAGACGGTTGGCCAAAAAGGATAATCTTTGGCAAACAGTCTTCCTCCATCCGCAGAACGTGCCCTAGCCATCTCAACCTTTCTCTCAATTATAGCCCTAAAAAGCAGTATTAAACTCCACCCTTCGTACAGCCTATCGTTTGAAATATAATCAGTCAGTCGGGAACCCAAAACAATCCGTAGGCAATTTCTTCTGATCACACTTTAATTCATTTTGCTCACACTTTCATGTAGGATATTTAAATCATCAGCATAATCAAGTCCAGAGAAGTTTTACTTTCCCTTTGGATTCCGTGTTCTCCGATTGCCTTTCTTGTGCTCCTTAAGACAAGGTCCATCAAAATAATCCATTTAAATGGGGATAGAACACAATCCTGCTTAACTCGAGATTTAATACGAGATTTGCTACTTTATAGCTTTAATACGAAAGTATAACTTTCCAGGACATAGTTATGCTGATCATTAATACGAAAATACGGAAAGCCGTATTTCCTATGTTAACCGAATTAATGTTATTCTTTTACATAGAAAAAAGTGTTATCAGAGGCAGCTAAGCGTGGCTATAGCGTTGGCTATAGCGTATAGGTTGGCAACGCTATAGCGTTGGCAACGCTATAGCGTTGGCTATCCTCATATAAACTTCATAGAGGGTTCATTTGATTGGAAAAATGAAAGTTTTAGTTTACATTTTTAAGCGTCAAAATATATTGGAGGGTAGCCAGCTTCCCCCGCTAAACCTCTTTTTCCCAAATGCATCCATTAAAAATTTTAAGATGGCTATTTTGTTAAAAATAGTTCAAAGATCATATAAGAAAAATTCCGGTGTCGACACAACCCCCCAGGGCCCCGGGGCAGGCATTGTAAGTTATGCCTTGGGGGCATATATTGGTCTTATGAAAGGTGTGCTCGTATTAACTCCAAAGAGGGCTCATTTGATTGGAAATTGAAAGTTTTAGTTCACTTTTTAAGAGTCAAAAGAGATTGGAGGGCATCTAGCCTCCCCCTCCACGCTGTTTTTTCCTCAAACCCATCCGATAAGAATTTTGAGATAGTTTTTTTTAAATAGCTCAAAAACCATATAACGAAATCTCCGGGGTCAATACAGCCCCCAAGGGCCCGAGGGCAGGTGTTGTAAGTTATGCCCTTGGGGAATATATGGTTCTTATTGAAGGGATGCTCGTAAAAACTTCAGAAATGACTCATTTGATTGGAAATTGAAAGTTCTAGTTAAGTTTTTTAGAGTCAAACGAGATTGGAGGGCAACTAGCCCTCCCTCGCCCCTTTTTCCCCAAATGTATTCAATACAAATTTTGAGATACCCGTTAAGTTAAAAATTGCTCAAAAGTCAGATAACAAAAACTCAGGTGTCGTCACAACCCCCCAGGGCCTGGGGGCAGGCGTTGTAAGTTATGCCCTGGGGCATATATGGATCGTATGAAAGGGATGCTCGTATAAACTTCAGAGAGGGCAGCTAGTCCTCCCCCACGCCTTCTTTTTCGAAACCCATCTGATGAAAATTTTGAGATAGACATTTTGTTAAAAATAGTTCAAAGGTCGGATAAGAAAAAATTTGGTGTCAATACAACCCCCCAGGGCCCAGGGGAAGGCGTCCTAAGTTATGCCCTAAGGGCATATATGGTTCTTATGAAAGGGATGCTCGCATAAATTTCATAGAGGACTCATTTCATTGGAAATTCAAAGTTCTAGTTCACTTTTTAAGAGTCAAGAGAGTTAAGGGCAACTAGCCCCCCCCCACGCTCTTTTTTCCCCAAACCCATCCGCTACAAATTTTGAGATAGCCAGTTTTTTGGAAATTGTTCAAAAATTAAATAACAAAAACTCCCCCCAGGGCGTGGGTGATAGGCTTTGTAAGTGTTGTCCAGGGGGCGTATATGGCTCTTATTAAAGGGATGTTCGTTTAAACTTGAGAGGGGCTAATTTGATTTTAAATTGAAAGTTCTAGTTCACTTTTTAAGAGTCAAAAAATATCCGAGGACAACTAGCCCCCCCTCCCCCTCCCACACACCCTTTTTCCTCCAAGCCCATCCGATAAAATAATAACCATTTCATTGAAACTAGTTCAAAGGTCAGATAAGAAAAATTCCTGTGTCGACGGAACCCGCCAGGGCCCGGAGGCAGGCGTTATGAGTAATGCTCTAGGGGTATATATAGTTCTTATTGAAGGGATGCTCGTATAAACTTCGGAGAGGGCTCATTTGATTGGAAATTGAAAAATCTTGTTCACTTTTTAAGATTCAAAAGAGATCGGAGGGCAACTAGCCCCCCTCCTCCTCGCCCTAAATGCATCAGATAAAAATTTTGAGATAGACATTTTGTTAAAAATAGTTCAAAGTTCTGATAACAAAAAATTCCGGTGTCGACACAGCCCTCAGGGCTGGGGGTAGACTCTGTAAGTTATGCCCTGGGGGCATACATGGTTGTTTTGAAAGGGATGTTCATATAAACTTTCTAGAGGGCTCATTTGATTGGAAATTTGAATTTGTAATTTACTTTTTAAGAGTCAAAAATGATTGGAGGGCACCTAGCCTCCCCCCACACTCCATTTATTTTTTTTCCCAGAGGCACTTCATATAGAAGGGGTCGTCGTATAAACTTCAGAGAGGGCTCATTTGATTGAAAATCAAAAGTTCTATTTCGCTTTTAAAGAGTCAAAACAGACCAAAGTTTAATTATTCCCCACGCGTCCTTTTTCCCCCAACCCATCCGATAAAAATTTGAGATAGCAATTTTGTTGAAAATAGTTCAAACATCAGATAATAAAACTTCGAGGTTGACACAAATCCATTTTTTTACTTTGATATTGTTACTTTGATACCAGTTTCGATACTTTGATGAATATTTGATTTTTTTTTTTTAATTTTTTTTACTTTGATATTGTTACAGTTTCGATACTTTGATGAATATTTGATTTTTTTTTTAAGTTTGATTTTAAAATAATGAATTTTAAAAAACTTGAAATTTTTTGCAATCAAAAATGAACAAAAATTAATAAAAAAACCTTCCGAAAAATAAGTTTTTCAAAGAAAAGTAAAGACCATTTTAAACTTAAGCTCAGCAGATACAAATACCTTTTAAAACTCAAACTCAAAACGACCAGAAATTACTATTAAAGATTAAATGAAACCCAAAACGAACAGAAATTAAATAAACAATCATAGTAAAAACGTACAACAAGTTATAATATAAATGAATAAATAGATCTTAAAGCGAGTAATACTTAGATTGATTATGAAAATCAAGCTTAAAATAAAAAAAAACATATTCCTATTGAAGTATAAATGAAATTTAAAAGGAACAGAAATTAAATAAACAATCAATGCAAACAAACATACAATAGATATTAATGTAAATTAATAAGTAAATCTTGAAACTTAAATTGTATAAAAAAAATAAAATAAAACGAGTGAAACTTAAAATGAGTATGTAAATCAAGCTTGAAACGAACAAAAATCACTCCAAACAAGAGTTTGGGTATGACCTCCTTCTCTCACTGTAAAAGTCTAAAACCTACTGCATCATTGGCGCTTTACTGAAAACTATATACGTCTTGGAAATTATAAACAACATCAAATTGAATATTTGATGTATAATGATATTATTTGTTGAAAGATCCATTATTTCAAGAGTTTATTTCACTTTAATTGTATTTTTATTTTCAATTCTGTAAGAACTGGAAAAGAGAATATTTGTAATATAACTCGTTTTTAGTTAAGCGCCAATGACGCAGTAGGCTTTTGGTTTTTATGTACAGTTAGGAAAGGAGGCAGTATCCAAACACTTATTTGTAGTGAAACTATATTCGTCTTTAATAACTTTAAGAAGAGCTAATAAATTAAACTGAATATTTGATGTATAATGATATTAATTGCTGAAAGCTCGTCAGTTCAAAATGTTACTATAATTTTAATGTTTATTTTCAATATTAAGTACAAAAGCAATATTTGTCATAAAATTGGTTTTCAGTAAAGCGCCAATGACGCAATAGGTTTTAGACTTTCACAGTGAGAGAAGGAGGTCATACCCAAACTCTCGTTTGCAGTGATTTTTGTTCGTTTCAAGCTTGATCTGCATATTCAATTTAAGTTTCACTCGTTTTAAGATTTATTTATTAATTTACATTAATGTAATTAATTGTATGTTTGTTTGCATTGATTATTTATTTAGTTTCTGTTCTTTTAATTTTCATTTATACTTCAATAGGAAAATATTTTTTTCGTTTTAAGCTTGATTTTCATATTCAATCTAAGCATTACTCGCTTTAAGATCTATTTATCATTTATATTATTACTTGTTGCATGTTTTTGCTATGATTGTTTATTTAATTTCTGTTCGTTTTGGGTTTCATTTATTCTTTAATAGGAATTTCTTGTCGTTTTGAGTTTGAATTTTAAAAGGTATTTGTATCTGCTGAGCTTAATTTTAAAATGGCCTTTACTTTTCTTTGAAAAACGTATTTTTCGGAAAGTTTTTTATAATTAATTGTCATTAAAACAGTATCTGTCTGGTATACCGTAAAAGGATAAGTCTTTGGTTTACAATTAAGTAATCAATAAGGTTAGTTTTGAATACAATCCATAGTAGATAATTAAGTGGGAAGAGGTTTTTAGCCCGAAAAAGAGGTTTTGGCCCACCAAAACAGACACAGCCCATAGCAATTATACATTAATCAGAATCTCGTGCGAATGCTTTGTCGTTTACTAGGATATAATATCCTAGTATCCTGTAATTTTCTTGAATGGTGCCACTCCTCATGTGGGAATAGTGTTGACTGCAATGTCCCCAGTCTTTTAAGTAACCCGACAGGGTCAAAGCAGCCCTCTGTGTCCCTTTTATGGTCTTCCTCCTCGATTATTATTTAACAGCTATTTAACAATTTTTATAGAAGTTCTTCTGTAGCATGAATTTGCTATTAGTTCTTAAAGTTAAATAAATCAATTTTAATTAAATTAAATTAAATTTTAATTAGTTAATTTTTTCTTTTTTCAATATTGTTTAAACTAATCACGAAATTTAATACAATAATCTTCAAAACAGATAAACGTCGCTGATTGGCGCGTGAAGTCGCGGCCGTGTGAACCCTGGATGCGAGATATTATGCAAGTGTGAATTTTATTGGTACAATGGCCTTCCTAATTTATAGACCGTTGCGGTTAAATTAGTTTTCAAAGCAAAATTGTGATACAAGTTTAATATAAGTTCCACTAGGGGAGAGGGGTAGAAAAGGAATTTATTCGTTAAAACCTATCTATTTTTTTAATCCCGTATGACTTTTCAGTTTTGAAGCTGATAAAAAATTATATTAATATTAAAATTCTAATTCTTCTATGAAGTGAAAGTATTTTCAAGTTTCGTTCTTTCATATTTGTTTCATTCAAAAGTGTTAGGCAGTGTAGATCCCAAAAAGGTAACAGTTATAGAATGTTCGATTTTCATTTGAAATTACTATGATACATAATTATTGAATCGTTTTCACCTTATTTAATTTTAATAAAATAATTTTTTTACTATAGAGATATTTCATTCCACTGTGTGCAGTTCTGCTGTTGTGGATCAGCCAAAACTCTTAGGCCCAAAACCAATAGTGAAGATAAAGAAGCTGACAGAGAAGCCTATTGATTCATTTGAATTGCATTCTGAAGTAAAAATCTTGGACAATCATAAGATAAATTTGAATAGTTCCTTGTGTAGTAAAAAATCCAGAATATTGAAAGAATGTAAAGAAGCAAATACAGGGATAAAGCAATATATTTTTGATGTATGTGACAAGAGCTTTTCTCGTGTGGACGATTTAAAAGGCATCAAATAGTACACACTGGAGAGAAACTGTTTAAATGTAAGGTCTGTGAGAAAACTTTTTCTGGGTCAAGCAATTTGATTCACCACCAAAGAATACACACGGGTGAAAAGCCATTTGAATGTGATATATGTGAGAAAACTTTTTCTCAGTCAATCAGTTTGATTAAGTCTAAACTCTAAACTCTTAACTATAACTAAACTTCAACTCTAACTTAACTCTAAGTTAAAACTCTAAACTCTTAACTAAAACTTAACTAAACTTGAACTCTAACTAAAACTCTAAGCTAAAACTCTAGGCTAAAACTCTAAACTCTTAACTATAAGTAAACTAAACTTCAACTCTAACTAAAACTGTAAGCTAAGACTCTAAGGTAAAACTCCAAACTACAAACGAAAACTAAACTAAACTTCAACTCAAACTTGAACCCTAAGCTAAGAATCTAAGGTAGAACTCCAAATTCTTAACTAAAACTAAACTAAACTAGAACAAAAACTCTAAGCTAAGACTCTAAGGTAACACTCTAAATTCTTAACTATAACTAAACTAGAACTCTAACTCAAACTCTAAGCTATGACTCTAAGCCAAAACTCTAAATTCTTAACTATAACTAAACTAAACCTTCTTCTAACTAAAACTCTTAGGTAAGACTCTTAGGTAAAACTCTAAACTCTTAACTAAAACTAAACTAAACTAGAACTCTAACAAAAACTCTAAGTTAGGACTCTAAGCTAAAACCCTAAGCTCTTAACTATTGCTAAACCAAACTTCAACTCTAGCTAAAACTCTAAGTTAAGACTCTAAGCAAAAACTCTAAACTCTTAACGAAAACCTAAACTAAACTAGAACTTGAACAAAAACTCTAAGCTAAGACTCTAAGCTAAAAACTCTATACTCTTAACTAAAACTAAACTAAACTAGAACTCTAACAAAAACTCTAAGCTAAAACTCTAAACTCTTAACTAAAACTAAAGTAAACTTCAACTCTAACTAAAACTCTAAGCTAAGAATCTAAGCTAAAAGCTCTAAACTCTTAACTATTACTAAACTAAGCTAGAACTCTAAAAAAAACTCTAAGCTAAGACTCTAAGCTAAAAAATCTAAACTCTTAACTATAACTAAACTACAAACTTTAAGCCAAGACTCTAAGCTAAAACTCTAAACTCTTAACTAAAACTAAAGTAAACTTCAACTCTAACTAAAACTCTATGCTAAGACTCTAAGCTAAAACTCTAAACTCTTAACTAAAACTAAACTAAACTTCAACTCTAACTAAAACTCTATGCTAAGAATCTAAGCTAAAAGTTCTAAGCGCTTAACTATTACTATATTAAACTTCAACTCTAGCTAAATTTCTAAGCTAAGACTCTTAGCTAAAACTCTTAACTATAACTAAACTAAACTAGAACTTCAACAAAAACTGTTTCTAAGTCTAAAAAAACTCTAAACTCTTAAATATAACTAAACTAAACTTCAACTCTAACTAAAACTCTAAGCTAAGAATCTAAGCTAAAAGTTCTAAGCGCTTAACTATTACTATATTAAACTTCAACTCTAGCTAAATTTCTAAGCTAAGACTCTTAGCTAAAACTCTTAAATATAACTAAACTAAACTAGAACTTCAACAAAACTCTAAGCTAAGACTCTAAGCTTAAAACTCTAAACTCTTAACTAAAACTAAAATAAACTAGAACTCTAACAAAAAGTCTAAGCTAAGACTCTAAGCTAAAACTCTAGACTCTTAACTAAAACTAAAG
Source organism: Artemia sinica (assembly GCA_027921565.1). Classification (NCBI taxonomy): domain Eukaryota; kingdom Metazoa; phylum Arthropoda; class Branchiopoda; order Anostraca; family Artemiidae; genus Artemia; species Artemia sinica. The sequence continues at coordinate 4,407,788 of CM051269.1, forward strand.
TAAACTTCAACTCTAACTAAAACTCTAAGCTAAGACTCTAAGGTAAAACTCCAAACTCTTAACTATAACTAAACTAAACTACAACTCTAACAAAAACTCTAAGCTAAGACTCTAAGCTAAAAACTCTAAACTCTTAACTATAACTAAACTAAACTTCAACTCTAACTAAAACTCTAAGCTAAGACTCTAAGGTAAAACTCTAAACTCTTAACTAAAACTAAATTAAACTAGAACTTCAGCAAAAACTAAGACTCTAAGCTAAAACTCCAAACTCTTAACTATAACTAACCTAAACTTCAACTCTAACTAAAGCTCTAAGCTAAGACTCTAAGCTAAAACTCTAAACTCTTAACTAAAACTAAAGTGAACTTCAACTCTAACAAAAACTCTAAGCTAAGACTCTAAGTAAAACTCAAAAACTCTTAACTATAACTAAACTAAACTAGAACTCTAACAAAAACTCTAAGCTAAGACTCTAAGCTAAAAACTCTAAACTCTTAACTATAACTAAACTACAAACTCTAAGCTAAGACTCTAAGCTTAAACTCTAAACTCTTAACTAAAACTAAAGTAAACTTCAACTCTAACTAAAACTCTAAGCTAAGACTCTAAGGTAAAACTCTAAACTCTTAAATATAACTAAACTAAACTTCAACTCTATCTAAAACTCTAAGCTAATACTCTAAGCTAAAATCTCTAAACTCTTAACTATTACTATACTAAACGTCAACCCTAGCTAAAACTCTAAGCTAAGACTCTGAGCTAAAACTCTTAACTATAACTAAACTAAACTAGAACTTCAACAAAAACTCTAAGCTAAGACTCTAAGCTAAAAACTCTAAACTCTTAGCTAAAACTAAACTAAACTAGAACTCTAACAAAAACTCTAAGCTAAGACCTTAAGCTAAAACTCTAAACTCTTAACTAAAACTAAAGTAAACTTCAACTCTAACTAAAACTCTAAGCTAAGACTCTAAGGTAAAACTCCAAACTCTTAACTATAACTAAACTAAACTAGAACTCTAACAAAAACTCTAAGCTAAGACTCTGAGCTAAAAACTCTAAACTCTTAACTATAACTAAACTAAACTTCAACTCTAACTAAAACTCTAAGCTAAGACTCTAAGGTAAAACTCTAAACTCTTAACTAAAACTAGAGTAAACTAGAACTTCAACAAAAACTCTAAGCTAAGACTCTAAGCTAAAACTCCAAACTCTTAACTATAACTAAACTAAACTTCAACTCGAACTAAAACTCTAAGCTAAGACTCTAAGCTAAAACTCTAAACTCTTAACTATAACTAAACTAAACTTCAAATCTAACTAAAACTCTAAGCTAAGACTCTAAGCTAAAACTCTAAACTCTTAACTAAAACTAAACTAAACTAGAAGTCTAACTAAAACTTCTAAGCTAAGACTCTAAGCCTAAAACTCTAAATTCTGAACTAAAACTAAACTAAACTAGAACTTCAACATAAACTCTAAGCTAATACTCTAAGCTAAAACTCCAAACTCTTAACTATAACTAAACTAAGCTTCAACTCTAACTAAAACTCTAATCTAAGACTCTAAGCTAAAACTCTAAACTCTTAACCATAACTAAACTAAACTTCAACTCTAACTAAAAACTCTAAGCTAAGACTCTAAGCTAAAACTCTAAACTCTTAACTATAACTAAACTAAACTTCAACTCGAACTAAAACTCTAAGCTAAGACTCTAAGCTAAAACTCTAAACTCTTAACTATAACTAAACTAAACTTCAAATCTAACTAAAACTCTAAGCTAAGACTCTAAGCTAAAACTCTAAACTCTTAACTAAAACTAAACTAAACTAGAACTCTAACTAAAGTCTCTAAGCTAAGACTCTAAGCTAAAACTCTAAACTCTGAACTAAAACTAAACTAAACTAGAACTTCAACATAAACTCTAAGCTAATACTCTAAGCTAAAACTCCAAACTCTTAACTATAACTAAACTAAGCTTCAACTCTAACTAAAACTCTAAGCTAAGACTCTAAGCTAAAAACTCTAAACTTTTAACCATAACTAAACTAAACTTCAACTCTAACTAAAACTTTAAGCTAAGACTCTAAGCTAAAATTCTAAACTCTTAACTATAACTAAACTAAACTAAACTCTATACTAAACGTCAACCCTAGCTAAAACTCTATGCTAAGACTCTAAGCTAAAACTCTTAACTGTAACTAAACTAAACTAGAACCTCAACAAAAACTCTAAGCTAAGACTCTAAGCTAAAAACTCTAAACTCTTAACTAAAACTAAACTAAACTAGAACTCTAACAAAAACTCTAAGCTAAGACTCTAAGCTAAAACTCTAAACTCTTAACTAAAACTAAAGTAAACTTCAACTCTAACTAAAACTCTAAGCTAAGACTCTAAGGTAAAACTCCAAACTCTTAACTATAACTAAACTAAACTAGAACTCTAACAAAAACTCTAAGCTAAGACTCTAAGCTAAAAACTCTAAACTCTTAACTATAACTAAACTAAACTTCAACTCTAACTAAAACTTTAAGCTAAGACTCTAAGGTAAAACTCTAAACTCTTAACTAAAACTAGAGTAAACTAGAACTTCAACAAAAACTCTAAGCTAAGACTCTAAGCTAAAACTCCAAACTCTTAACTATAACTAAACTAAACTTCAACTCGAACTAAAACTCTAAGCTAAGACTCTAAGCTAAAACTCTAAACTCTTAACTATAACTAAACTAAACTTCAACTCGAACTAAAACTCTAAGCTAAGACTCTAAGCTAAAACTCTAAACTCTTAACTATAACTAAACTAAACTTCAAATCTAACTAAAACTCTAAGCTAAGACTCTAAGCTAAAACTCTAAACTCTTAACTAAAACTAAACTAAACTAGAAGTCTAACTAAAATTTCTAAGCTAAGACTCTAGCCTAAAACTCTAAACTCTGAACTAAAACTAAACTAAACTAGAACTTCAACATAAACTCTAAGCTAATACTCTAAGCTAAAACTCCAAACTCTTAACTATAACTAAACTAAGCTTCAACTCTAACTAAAACTCTAATCTAAGACTCTAAGCTAAAAACTCTAAACTTTTAACCATAACTAAACTAAACTTCAACTCTAACTAAAACTTTAAGCTAAGACTCTAAGGTAAAACTCTAAACTCTTAACTAAAACTAAAGTGAACTAGAACTTCAACAAAAACTCTAAAATAAGACTCTAAGCTAAAACTTCAAATTCTTAACTATAACTTGGCTAAACTTCAACTCTAACTAAAACTCTAAGCTAAGACTATAAGCTAAAACTCTAAACTCTTAAGTAAAACTAAAGTGAACTTCAACTCTGACTAAAACTCTAAGCTAAGACTCTAAGGTAAAACTCTAAACTCTTAACTAAAACTAAACTAAACTAAAACTTCAACAAAAACTCTAAGCTAAGACTGCAAGCTAAAACTTTAAAATCTTAACTATAACTAAACTAAACTTCAACTCTAAATAAAACTAAGCTAAAACTCTAGGCTAAAAACTCTATACCAATGGGTTAAAGAATAACTGGAAAAATGTTCGATAATTTCTAAGTCTAAAAAAAATTCAGTCCGAGAAAACTTTAAAAAAAAATCAAAAAAGGGAGGGAGGAAGGGGCGGGGGCCAGGGGGTCTTTGGGGACCCGGGGCATTTGGGGATCTGGGGGGCCTTTGGGGACCAGGGGGCCTTTGGGGATCTTGGGGGCTTGGGGCCCAGGGGGCCGTTTGGAGTTGGGTAAGGGGCCCTTTGGGTTCGGGGGATGGGGTCCTTTGGAGTTGGGATAGGGGAGCTCACAACACTGTTCAAATGGAGCTTGTGTATTATAACGACCAGAGAGTTTCCCCCCAAATAGTCTTCTAAATCATCTTCTAAAATCATCTTCTAAAATGTTTCAAACTGTTTCGCCCAAATCATCTTCTAAAATGTCTCAAACTGTTACGCCTAAATCATCTTCAAAAATGTCTCAAACGGTTTCGCCCAAATAATCCTCTATACGTAATTTCTGCGTGTTTCTTTGTTTCGGCATCCCTGCGTTGTAACATTTGAAATTCCTAGGAAACCCTTTCCCGCGTAAAATATATTCATCTCATTGTGTTCCTAGCTACACTATTAAGGTTTCGATAGAATATCAATTTATCTCTCTGACTTAAAGGTCAGAGAAGCCATATTTAAAAATAAAATATCAATTTATCTCTGTCACTAAATATCAGAGAAGCCATATTTAAAAACGGAATTTCTATCTCTTTAGAGTCCCGTATAATTCCTAGGAAACAGTTGATGTCATTTCTAATTCCGATTGCTTTGATAGAATATTAAGGAATTTAGCACTAAGTCTAAAGACCAGAGAAGCCATATTTCAAAATAGAATTTCTATCTCTTTAGAGTCCCGTATAATTCCTAGGAAACAAGTGATGTCATTTATAATTCCGTTAGTGGATCAATAATTCCCCTTAGAAACAACAAATAAATTCCCCTTTCATGGATCAATAATTCCCCTTAGAAACAACAAATAAATTCCCCTTTCGTGGATCAATACATTCCCCGCCGATTATGTAATCAATTTCTCAGTAATCTACTTCCCCTCTTGTCCTAGTCGATTATGTAATCAATTTCTCAGAAATCCACTTTCCCTTCGAGTCGATCAATACATCTCTTCCCGTTAATGCGCATGTGCAAACTTTGCCCCGGAGTCATTACACCTAGAAACAACAAATAAATCGACCTTGGAAAGGGGGGCATTGACCCCATTAGACTCGATCAATAATCCTTGAATACATTATAGCCTGTCAGTATTAGATTAAATTATAGATGGCAGCAGTGGTGCGAGACACGAGTCGAAACAACCTCCCTACTGATTTGAATATTCAATTTTAAGTTTCACTCGTTTTAAGATTTATTTATTCATTTACACTAATATCTATTGTATGTTAGTTTGCATTGATTGTTTATTTAATATATGTTTGTCTTAAGTCTCATTTATACTTCAATAGTAAAATATTTTTTTTCGTTTAATCTTGATTTTCATATTTAGTCAAAGAATTACTTGCTTTAAGATCTATTTATTCATTTATATTATTACTTGTTGTATGTTTTTTGCTATGATTGCTTATTTAATTTCTGTCCGTTTTGAGTTTTTCGTCCTTGTTGCTCATGATGTCTCTTGTGCTTTTGATTCTAGCGTGCATTCTCATTTGCTATATAGTGCGCAGCAGCGAAGTCTCAATCGTTCAGTTGTGCGAGTATTTAAAAATCTGTATGCGAGGTTATGTGTTGTTGTGAAAGTATCTACTCGTCATGGTTATGTAATGTGTAAAGCCATAATTTGAGTTTGGAAAGGAATCCAAACTCAAATTATTTTGTTTCAAAATATAGTTTTTTACTATAATTACAAATTATAGTCAAATATTTTGTTTCGTTTTAAGCTTGATTTTCATATTCAGTCAAAGAATTACTCGCTTTAAGATCTATTTATTCATTTATATTATTACTTGTTGTATATATTACTGTTGTATATTACTTGTTGTTTCATTTATTCTTTAATAGTAATTTCTGGTCGTTTTGAGTTTGAATTTTAACATGTATTTGTATCAGCTGAGCTTAAGTTTAAAATGGCCTTTACTTTTCTTTGAAAAACTTATTTTCGGAAAGTTTTTTAATTAATTTTTGTTCGTTTTTGGATGCAAAAAGTTACTAGTTTTAAAAATTCCTTATTTCAAAATCAAACTTAAAAAAAAACAAATGTTCATCAAAGTATTAAAACTGATATCAAAGTAGCAATATTAAAGTGAAAAATGGGTTTGTGTCAACCTCGGAGTTTTTATTATCTGGTGTTTGAACTTTTTTTTAACGCAATGGCTATCTCAAAATTTTATCGGATGGGTCTGGGGAAAAAAGGGCGTGGGCATCAAAGTTTTAAAACTGGTATCAAAGTAACAATATCAAAATGAAAAATGGGTTTGTGTCAACCTCGGAGTTTTTATTATCTGATGTTTGAACTATTTTTAACAAAATGGCTATCTCAAAATGTTTATCGGATGGTTTTGGGGAAAAAAGGACCTGGGTGGGGGGCGAAGTGCCCTTTGGTCCCTTTTGAAGCTTTAAAAAGGAACTAGAACTTTTTATTTTCAATCTGATGAGCCCTCTCTGAAGTTTATACGAGTACCCTTCTTTAAGAACCAATATGCCCCCAGAGTATAACTTACAACGCTCTCTCCTGCGTCCTGGGGGTTTTCGTCGACCCCTTTGTCTTAATATCTTATATTTGAACTATTCTTAACAAAATGGTCTCCTCAAATTTTTAACGGACGGGTTTATCCATCCGAAAAAGCCAAAGGCGTGTAGGGCGGGAGGGACTAGTTGCCCTACGATCTTTTTTTACTCTGAGAAAAAGAACCAGAACTTTTAATTTCCATTCAAATGAGCTCTCTCTGAAGTTTTTACGAGTATCCGTTCCATAAGAACCCTATCGGCCCCAGGACATGGCTTACAAATCTTGCAACCCTGACCCTAGGGGGCAATGTTGACAACGAGTTTTTGTTATCTGACTTTTGAACTATTTTTAAAAAATGGCAATCTCAAAAGTTGTATCGGACGGGTTTGCGGAAAAAAGGGCGCGGCGGGGCTAGGGACCCTCCAATCTCTTTTGACTCTTAAAAACTGAAGCATTTATTTCCATTAAAATGAGCCGTCTCTGAAGTTTGTACGAGCATCCCTTCCACAACAGCTGTATATGCCCCCCAGGCATAATTTACAACGCTTACCCCGGGCCCTGAAGGATTTTGTTCATCCCGGAGTTTTTGTTATAAGATCTTTGAACCGTTTTGAGAAAAATGTCTCTCTCAAAATTCTTATCGAATGGGGTTGAGGAAAATAGGACGTGGAGAGGGTGGGGGCTAGTTTTCTCCGACCTCTTTTAACTCTTTAAAAGTGAACGAGAACTTTAAATTTCCAATCATATGAGCCCTCTCCGAAGTTTATACGAGAATCCCTTCCATAAGAACTATATATGCCCCAAAAGCATTACTTGCAACGCCTGTCTCCGGGCCCTAGGGGGTTGTGTCGACCCCGAAGTTTTCATTATATGACCTTTGAACTATTTTTAGAAAAAATAGTTATTTCAAAGTTCTTTTTGGACAAGTTTGAGGAAAAAGAGCGTGGGGGGGGACTAGTTACCCTCGATATCTTTTGACTCTTTAAAAGTGAACTAGAGCTTTCAATTTCAAAGAAAATGAGCCTGCTTTGAAGTTTATACGAGCATACCTTCCATAAGAACCATATATGCCCCTAGAGCAATACTTACAACGCCTGTTCCGGGTCGTGGGGGGCTGCGTCGACACAGGAGTTTTTCTTATCTGACCTTTGAACTGTTTTTAACAAAATGGCCATACTTACTTAATGTACTTGTACTTTCTGCGGGACCAGACGCGGACGCCTCACCCGGCATCTAGATGACTACGTATGATTGACTCCCATTTGTCGCGATCTTGTGCCAGCTCTTCAGCAAACCGGAGCCAGCAGTTCTCCCACTTTGTGCCAAACTTTCGAAATCTGCCAATGGGGTCGGGGTCGTTTTTGGCAGCTGTCCACCAATTCTTAAATTGACTGCCAGGTCGCCTGGCCATACGTAAAGGAGTTTTTGTTATATGATCTTTGAAGTATTTTTAACGAAATGGCTACCTCAAATTTTTTATCAGATGTATTTGGGGAAAAAGGGCTTGGGGGCTAGCTGCTCCCCGATCAAGGGCACTAAAACTCCCCATGATTGAGCTTCCTTTGAAGTTTATACGAAGTGCCCTTCTATATGAAGTGCCTCTGAGAAAATATAAATGGAGTATGGGGGGAGGTTAGCTACCTTCCGATCACTTTTGACTCTTAAACAGTGAATTACAAATTTCAATTTTCAAGCAAATGAACTCTCTACGAAGTTTGAACGAGCATCCCTTCCATAACAACCATATATACCCCCAGGGCATAACTTAAAACGCCTACCCTCGGGCCTTGGGGGGCTGTGTCGAAACTGGAGTTTTTGTTATCTGAACTTTGAAGTATTTTTTACAAAATGTCTATCTCAAAATTTTCATCAGATGGGTTTTGAAAAAGAAGACGTTGGGGGGGGGGCTAGTTGCCCTCGGATTTCTTTTGAATATTAAAAAGTGAGCTTGAACTTTCAATTTCCAATCAAATGAGACCTCTCTGAAGTTTAGCTATCTCCGGGGCCCTGGAAGCTGTGTCGACACCAGTAGAATGGCCCCTATTGATCCGACGCGAACCACGTGGTTTATGGTTTTGTAAGTGAGAATTTGAAAAACAGGAATTTTGTCACATTTATGTCTGTTTTCATGGATGGTTATGTGTGTTGGTCGATTTATTTGATGTTTTTCATGGATGGTTATGGATGATTTATGGTTTTTGTCAGTGAGAATTTGAATAACAGGAACTTTCTCACATTTATGTCTGTTTTTATGGTTTTGTCAGTGAGAATGGAAAAACAGGAACTTTCTCACATTTATGGATGTCAACAGCAATTTATGTTCCTGTTTTATGTCTGTTCGTTGTCAGTGAGAATGGACATGCTCGACGCGAATGTTATGAGATTGTTTGGCTAACCTAACCTGAGAACTTGATTTACATAATCGGCGGGGAAATTATTGATTCACGAAGGGGGAATTAAGAAACATTATGGTTTCTTTGATCTTTAGGCGAACCTAACCTGAGAACTTGATTTACATAATCGGCGGGGAAATTATTGATTCACGAAGGGGGAATTAAGAAACATTATGGTTTCTTTGATCTTTAGGCGAACCTAACCTGAGAACTTGATTTACATAATCGGCGGGGAAATTATTGATTCACGAAGGGGGAATTAAGAAACATAATGGTTTCTTTGATCTTTAGGCGAACCTAACCTGAGAACTTGATTTACATAATCGGCGGGGGAATGTATTGACTCACGAAGGGGGAATTAAGAAACATTATGGTTTCTTTGATCTTTAGGCGAACCTAACCTGAGAACTTGATTTACATAATCGGCGGGGAAATTATTGATTCACGAAGGGGAATTAAGAAACATTATGGTTTCTTTGATCTTTAGGCGAACCTAACCTGAGAACTTGATTTACATAATCGGCGGGGAAATTATTGATTCACGAAGGGGGAATTAAGAAACATTATGGTTTCTTTAATCTTTAGGCCTGAGGGATTTATTTATTATTGTTGTTTTGGACAAGTGCATGCTAGGGTTGGGTTAGGTTAGGTTAGGTTAGGTTAGGTGTCAGTGAGAATGGAAAAACAGGAACTTTCTCACATTTATGGATGTCAACAGCAATTTATGTTCCTGTTTTATGTCTGTTCGTTGTCAGTGAGAATGGACATGCTCGACGCGAATGTTATGAGATTGTTTGGCTAACCTAACCTGAGAACTTGATTTACATAATCGGCGGGGAAATTATTGATTCACGAAGGGGGAATTAAGAAACATTATGGTTTCTTTGATCTTTAGGCGAACCTAACCTGAGAACTTGATTTACATAATCGGCGGGGAAATTATTGATTCACGAAGGGGGAATTAAGAAACATTATGGTTTCTTTGATCTTTAGGCGAACCTAACCTGAGAACTTGATTTACATAATCGGCGGGGAAATTATTGATTCACGAAGGGGGAATTAAGAAACATTATGGTTTCTTTGATCTTTAGGCGAACCTAACCTGAGAACTTGATTTACATAATCGGCGGGGGAATGTATTGATTCACGAAGGGGGAATTAAGAAACATTATGGTTTCTTTGATCTTTAGGCGAACCTAACCTGAGAACTTGATTTACATAATCGGCGGGGAAATTATTGATTCACGAAGGGGGAATTAAGAAACATTATGGTTTCTTTGATCTTTAGGCGAACCTAACCTGAGAACTTGATTTACATAATCGGCGGGGAAATTATTGATTCACGAAGGGGGAATTAAGAAACATTATGGTTTCTTTAATCTTTAGGCCTGAGGGATTTATTTATTATTGTTGTTTTGGACAAGTGCATGCTAGGGATGAATGTCAAGGTGTCCTGGAATAGGAAACCGGAAGTACATGCATCCTTCTCAGCCAATCAGCGAGTCGGATACATCCTCCTTCTCAGCCAATCAGAGAGCTGGTTACGAATGGTTTCCCCCCCCGTTACATAACAATTCACCCTTGAGATTTCGTATATAACGGGCGTGCAATGTGATTAAATTATCAGAAAGTATTGTGACACAATTGAAACAACAATGAATGTTATTGATGAACTTGAAGCCTTGGCAGCCACAATTAGCAATGTGAGTTCATTTTCATTTTTTATTTTCAAAATAAAATTGTTTTCCGTGGTTACCCTCTACTATATTTAGGTAAATCCCCCCCCACATACAATACAAACATCACTTTACAATCTTTATACTCGATGGAAAACGTAAATATATTCTTTTTACCCTCAAAACCTAACCCCCCCCTCACTGTTTTAAAACCAAATTCTCGCAAATGGAAATAATTATCTTTTCGTTAAATTCCTGTTTTTTATTTTCAAATAAAATTATTTTCTTTGCTCACCCTCTAGTATATTCAGGTAAATCCCCCCCATACAATACAAACATCACTATACAATCTTTATACTCGATGGAAAACGTAAATATATTCTTTTTACCCTCGAAACCTAACCCCCCCCTCACTGTTTTACAACCAAATTCTCGCAAATGGAAATAATAATCTTTTCGTTAAATTTTAGCCTTTCTCTATTGTGATTTAAAGTGTCTACTGACTTCTGTCAATTTTTAATGAAAATGCCGCTCTGTTTTGACACAATCTCCAGTGCGAGGTTAAAATTAGCTATCACCCTTTTCCCTCTGTGTTTACGAACGCAGCGGCCAAAGTCAAAGGAACTGTTCTTCCGTCAAAATTAAAACACTATGATGCAATAATTAAGCACAGACGTAATGCTCTATTTTGGAGAAGTGAAACAGATTATTTTCAAATTAAGGTCTAACAATATATTTAGGACATTATGTAAAAGGGGGGAGAGGGGGCAATGTCTCGCTTCTAACAGCTTCGTTGTAAGTAAATTATGTAAAAGGGAGGGGGCAATGTCTCAATTCTACCGCCATCATTGTAAAATGAAAACAAACTGTGCAGGGATAGAAAAGTCTTTGGGAGTTGTATGAAGCTTATATTATGTGTAAATTGAATAGTATTTTAACCTATGTTTGCAAATTTAGGTCTATAGGCCGCTGGGTTAACGATCTAATTTAAAGCCTATAGACTGGAACATTTAATATTTTTCTAAATGGTAAAAATAGAAACAGTGATTCCTATCCTATGGCTATAGACTACTGATTGTCTAATAAAAACGTTTGATTTCTAAGCCTAATATATTTCTCGCGAAATTTTTACTTTTTGCTTTACTGAAAAGAGATAAATGCTTTTCTAGACAAAATTATATGGATGATGATACTTATTTTCCTTCTTTTAAAAAAAGGGGCAAATTATTTTGAAACTAATTTTTTCTCTTCTTTTTAAGGCAAATTGTGAAGAATGCCCGTCGCCACCACCCAGTAAGAGAGCAAGGGCTAATAATGCGGGCCCTGCGAAGGCTACTGTCATGCAATATGGTCGCTGGCCGAAGCCTCCTAAACAAGTGATGCCTACCCAAGCCGTATTGGAATGTGACATCGCTAGCACATCCGCTCTCCTTGGACCTCTAATAGCTGCCCCATCAACGCTAGGTCAGGAGGTTACCCTCCAGCATGCTATGTCAGATCCATCCGACATCCAAGTCCAGACGGATTTTGCAAATGTAAGCATTTTTTCCTACCTATCATATAGAAATATCTATCAATTTCTTCCAACTTTTTTAGGCCTTTTCTACATGCACCATTTTCGAACACTGTGTAAAAGTATATCTCAGCGGGATATTGAAAGATTTTTTCTCCCCAAAGGAAATATAATGTTCTCCCTTTTGAATCATGTCAAGTGCATGCATTCACCCTTTGCTAAATTAGATTAGTGAAGCCAAAAAAAAAAATGCTCTATATCCCGCTCATAATAAGTAGCAAAATCCATTGCATTATAAATTGCTTTATTGGCGAATGGTTCACATTGCCTCTACAAATATTATAAAAAAAAAACTTTATATCTGAATGAGTTGTGTATCATGAGAGGAGATGGCTATCCTTGTCAAATCATGTTTTTGTGTTTTTTTTTTTCCCAGAGCAGATAAAGAGTATTAATATGAAATTTTATTTGGAGGGATTGTTTGAACAATATCAAATTGCCGCCTTCTATGTCATGCGACGTTTTAGACTGTAAATATCTTATACTAATATAAGATATGCTGCGGGCCGGGGAAGCGCCGCAGGAAGCGCTATGGGCCCGAGAAGCGCCGCAGGAAGCGCTGCGGGCCCGAGAAGCGCCGCAGGGATGCGCCGCAAAGATGCGCCACGGGCCAGGAAAGCGCCGCGGGATGCGCTGTGGGCCCGAAAAGCACCGCAAAAAAAAAATTGAACACTTTGAAAATAAACGAACAAATTGCCGCCTTCTATGTCATATCTTAGATTATCTTAAGTTGGAACTTTCAGTTGAATTAACCAAATGTTATTAAGCAATAATCCAAATTTTAACAGTAGGGATGATTTGAACACTTTGAAAATAAGCTATTTTTCATTTATAGGTTGGTGCATTGGTCCCCTACTCACCATCGAGTGAAGAAGAGGAGGAACCCATTGAAGGGGCAATGGAGTTTCAGGACAATTCAGCCATCAGTGACTGGCACGGTATTATTAATTCCATTGATGTACCATCTAATATTGATGATTTTTTAAATAATTTTCTTTTCAATGTAGAAGCTAGCACAGTTGAGCAGGCGGACTTGAGTCCAAATACCCTACAAATTTTAGAGGATTTTACAGGGAACCCTCCTCCCACTGATTACCTACTTCAAACAACTGAAGTGGAGCATAGCCCAAATATTGTTGAACAACTTGGGGGAGGGGATAATATACAAGAGTGGGAGGGGGGTACAACTTTTCCCGATTTTCAATTATCCAATACAATTTTAAATAATATAGTTGTTTTCACTGCGACGTTTGGGGATCCCTTTAACTCACTTATGGGGGTAAATTTTGTTTTTGATCCTGTAGAAATTGTGCATGACTATGTAGATAAAATTCGTGCACTTCTGGAGAACCAAATTCAGTTGTGGGGGAGGGATTCAATTAAGGTTTCTATTGTTTTAAAGGTTTTTTATTTAAATGAGGGGAAAAGTGAAGTTTATTATCATTATGTACATTCCGAGATGCGTTTGGTTTATTCGAATTTAGAAAATTTTGAGGGTGTTTTCATGGATTGGGTAGATCAAATTATAACGCATCTTGAGAACTTTAACGAAAACGGTAGTGGGTCTCTAGTTCTTTTTGTTGAAAATTTAAGTGTTAATATTTGTAAATTTAAGAAAGATTTTATTTTAAGAGGGGGGGCAGGGTCTGAGAGGTCAGTAGTTTTAAATTATAATCCAGATCTAGTAGGTTGTCAAGGTGTCCAGCGGATCCGTTTTGAAACAGGTCAAATGTGTTTCAGATATGCTTTCCTCATATCAGCATTTCAGCCTCTAGCAGATGACGCTACCAAGACGAATTTAGACAATTGGGCTGTACATGGGAAGGACGGGTCCAATTTCCCCATTGTAGATTTTTCTTGTTTAGAGGGCAAATATCCAGTAACGCTACGATCCATTGATATTTTTGAAAGGGCTAATGCCCATTTAAATATCGGCGTTACTGTGGTTCAGTATGAAACTGAATTTGAAGATGGGGTTCGTTTAAAAAAGAAGGGGGTGGTCTTCCCTGTAAGGGGCCCGTCAATTGATTTGGTCAGACATTGGGTTTGGTTGTTATACACACCACCTAGTGACCCTGCCAATTCAATTGGCCATTTTAATCCTATCACAGACATTAGTAGAGTTCTGGGGGAGGGTAAGAAACAGAGTTCACGTTTCTACTGTCCAACATGCCTCTCTAGATTTTGACTGAATTAAAGTTGCAAAATCATATGAGGCATTGTAGCCGGCATGGCTACCAGACAGTGGAAACGGTTTCAGGGGATAGGGCTATTTTACGTTTCAAAAATTTCCAGAACACACTTCTCCAGTGCAACAAAATATCTTTAGATTGTGAAGCTAAGCTGGTGGAGGTGAACGATCCCCAATTTCCAAACCGAGTCAAAGAACATCAGGCTATTGCAGTTTCCTATGCTCACGCGCAAAGAGACAGTTCTAACACCATGCGGTTGTTAGAAATAGTAGAAACATTGGATGAGGGGGAGTGCATGGTCAAGGCACTGACTAAACTAATTGGCACGGCTAATGGTGCTATTTCTCGTTTGAGAAATACCCATTATCCAATGGTGTTGTCTGCAGAGGATCGTCTCGCGATTAAAAATCAAAAAAAAAACTTTTCTATACAACAACAACAAAAAAAAAACAGAAAACACTTGAAAATCACGGGATAGCACAGTTGAACATTACAGTGAATTTAAAGGTGGGATCCCCCACCCCCCGGGGACCGCGGGGCCGAAGGCCGGCCCGGTCGCGGGCGGGACCCCCCCCCCCCCTGGGCGGCCGCGGGCGGGACCCCCCCCCCCTCCCCGGGAGCCGCGGTGGAAAAAACAGTACACAATAGTTGTCCGGTCACTGCGGATGCTGCTGCTACAGGTTAGGTTAAGGTTGGGTTAGTTGAGGTTAGTTAATTTATGAACGGGTTGGAGATGGTTAGTTGGAGCATTTAATTTATGAACGGGTTGGTGGTGGTGGTGGTTAGTTGGTAAGTGGTTGGGTTAGTTCAGGTTAGGTTAATTTATCCAGACCAAGTTGATTGCGATAGTCTATGCATTCAACTCGGTCTGAAATACGGTAGTGGCCATGAGGTAGGACACTCACACCATTCTCGAGCACATAGACTTTGTCGGATATACACGACATTGCATTATTTTCCACTCTCACAGTATAATTTCTATACTGTAGAGAGCGAATTGCAAGCACTTGTGCTCTCGGCACTAGGCTACTTTCTACACAGTCTCTGTACACGCTCATGTTGAAATTGCTCTTTACAAAATGTGTAGGCACCCCTTTACACGCCTTCTTTTCATCCCCACTATGAGTTTCAACGCAATAAACTTGGGGCCCGGGAACACCCCCCTGGATATTAAATCACTCCCCGTCTCTGATTTTAACATTAATAGTTGGTTGGGGGCTTGACGTTTCACCAACTCGGGGTAGAGGGTTGGATTCCAGTTGGTGAAATCCATCCGCGAGCTGATGTGTTCCCCCTTTTCTAAATCACCCAATAAATCTTCAGTCCCATTTACCTTTAGCAGCAGAGAATCTGTATCCCCATAGTAAACTTGAACCTCCCCCTCCCGTGGCCATTGCACCTTGCTCACATTGTAAAAGAACGACAACATGAGCTTTTTTGAAATTTCCAGTACTGAACTGCCGCCTGCTATATTCTTGTTCAGTACCACATTTCGCTTTCGCCTGTGTAGAAGAACCATGCCAGTCTCTATGCTCGTGAACGATGTAAAGTTGGGGTCGGCAATAATTCGTGCACACTCTAGAGGGTCAGTCACGACGTCGCAGCGAGATCTATTATGTACGCTTTCACACATTTTGCCAAACGCTGAATTTAGAATGAGTTTGTACATTTCCTTCTCCACCTTTGAATTTGCCCTAGAGCGTTTATCGACAAAAGTATCGATAAACGTTTTCAAATATGGTCGCTGATTTAACTGCAGGACCCTGTGTATTTTGGTGATCTTGAAACCATTGTTCACCATCCAGTGCAAAAGCACATGGTGAACAACGATATTCTCCTTAGGGTCCAAATCAGCAATCAGTTTCTGTTTGGAGGGAGTCCAGTGCATCCCCATATCCTCAACCAATGATCGATTGTAGGGGCTCAGAGAGTCCCTGCTCACGGGCCGATTGATACAGGGAAAGACAAAATCTTTGACTGAGTCGTGAAGCGCCAGCGGAATGTGGCCGTCAATTTCAAAGAACCATCCTTGTGGCCCATTGTCCTCGACGGTGGTAATGTCGGGGAACTCACAAGGATTCTCAAGCCATTGATAGTTCCCACACGGCAAAGAGTAGTGTGACATTGCCGAGGGGTACAATGAGTTCATGTCCAAGAACACTGCATTTGACTTTACACCGGTGCTTTGTCCGCTCGGATCGGTTGATAAGACGCGGTCCCCATGAAAAACATACCCTCCCCTCATTGAACGCTCTACAAAAAGGTGCTGATCTACATCGGTGATTAGACCTATTTCCTCCCTGCTAATTTTTAAATTAAATCCATCACTAAATGGGGTGTGGAAAAATAATATCCTATATCTAACCCAAACTCTGAATAGATTTGGTCTGTGTTCTTACAGACTATATCCAACAGAGTTAGAACGTCACTGGCCAAGTACAGTCTACAATAATCCAACCCATTTTTACAATCCCCCTTGGACCACACCTTCTTGGCAAACTCATACTCCTCGGCTGTGCATTCACTGCTGGTAAGTGAATTGTAAAAAGCTTCAATTGGAGGTAGTTTCACCTCGCTTAAGCGAGCGCCAGAACAGTAATAGTCGTATGCGTATATACCTTTGCAGGTCAACAGATCATACATTTCACCGTCTGGAAAGTGCTGTTTAAGCAAGGGAAAGCTATCAAAATTGTCGCTTTTTTGCACTTGAATCAATTGACTCAATGCCTTGGGAAAAAACTAAAGGAATCTAAAAACCTGATTTTATTCCAGCACGTATGCCCATTATCCACTGCCTGCAATTTCAGTTCGAGAAGCAACAACTTCTCGGCCGATTTGGGAATAATGTTATAGGTAAATGAACTATTTACCCATGGACTATCTACTCCCCCTCCCTCCCTATGCATACGTGCCAGTGCCGGTAAAATAAATTTTAAGTCATAATTAGAGTTGTGGATAAAAACAGGGATAAAAAACTGCTGGCTAACATTTAAATTACACGATTGATGCGCAACCCCCCTAAAATTACTACCCCCCGAGGATATTTCCTGCCACAAGTGATTATGATCTCTGACTTTCCCCCTCCCACCGGCCCCTCTTTTCCCTTTAGTCCCCTTATCCCCCTCTACAAACTCTCCCTTACAAACCCAACATATTTTTTGATTTTTAATCGCGAGACGATCCTCTGCAGACAACACCATTGGATAATGGGTATTTCTCAAACGAGAAATAGCACCATTAGCCGTGCCAATTAGTTTAGTCAGTGCCTTGACCATGCACTCCGCCTCATCCAATGTTTCTACTATTTCTAACAACCGCATGGTGTTAGAACTGTCTTTTTGCGCGTGAGCATAGGAAACTGCAATAGCCTGATGTTCTTTGACTCGGTTTGGAAATTGGGGATCGTTCACCTCCACCAGCTTAGCTTCACAATCTAAAGATATTTTGTTGCACTGGAGAAGTGTGTTCTGGAAATTTTTGAATCGTAAAATAGCCCTATCCCCTGAAACCGTTTCCACTGTCTGGTAGCCATGCTGGCTACAATGCCTCATATGATTTTGCAACTTTAATTCAGTCCAAAATCTAGAGAGGCATGTTGGACAGTAGAAACGTGAACTCTGTTTCTTACCCTCCCTCAGAACTCTACTAATGTCTGTGATAGGATTAAAATGGCCAATTGAATTGGCAGGGTCACTAGGTGGTGTGTATAACAACCAAACACAATGTCTGACCAAATCAATTGACGGGCCCCTTACAGGGAAGACCACCCCCTTCTTTTTTAAACGAACCCCATCTTCAAATTCAGTTTCATACTGAACCACAGTAACGCCGATATTTAAGTGGGCATTAGCCCTTTCAAAAATATCAATGGATCGTAGCGTTACTGGATATTTGCCCTCTAAACAAGAAAAATCTACAATGGGGAAATTGGACCCGTCCTTCCCATGTACAGCCCAATTGTCTAAATTCGTCTTGGTAGTGTCATCTGCTAGAGGCTGAAATGCTGATATGAGGAAAGCATATCTGAAACACATTTGACCTGTTACAAAACGGATCCGCTGGACACCTTGACAACCTACTAGATCTGGATTATAATTTAAAACTACTGACCTCTCAGACCCTGCCCCCCCTCTTAAAATAAAATCTTTCTTAAATTTACAAATATTAACACTTAAATTTTCAACAAAAAGAACTAGAGACCCACTACCGTTTTCGTTAAAGTTCTCAAGATGCGTTATAATTTTATCTACCCAATCCATGAAAACACCCTCAAAATTTTCTAAATTCGGATAAACCAAACGCATCTCGGAATGTATATAATGATAATAAACTTCACTTTTCCCCTCATTTAAATAAAAAACCTTTAAAACAATAGAAACCTTAATTGAATCCCTCCCCCACAACTGAATTTGGTTCTCCAGAAGTGCACGAATTTTATCTACATAGTCATGCACAATTTCTACAGGATCAAAAACAAAAATTTCCCCCCATAAGTGAATTAAAGGGATCCCCAAACATCGCAGTGAAAACAACTATATTATTTAAAATTGTATTGGATAATTGAAAATTGGGAAAAGTTGTACCCCCCTCCCCCTCTTGTATATTATCCCCTCCCCCAAGTTGTTCAACAATATTTGGGCTATGCTCCACTTCAGTTGTTTTGAAGTAGGTAATCAGTGGGAGGAGGGTTCCCTGTAAAATCCTCTAAAATTTGTAGGGTATTTGGACTCAAGTCCGCCTGCTCAACTGTGCTAGATTCTACATTGAAAAGAAAATTATTTAAAAAATCATCAATATTAGATGGTACATCAATGGAATTAATAATACCGTGCCAGTCACTGATGGCTGAATTGTCCTGAAACTCCATTGCCCCTTCAATGGGTTCCTCCTCTTCTTCACTCGATGGTGAGTAGGGGACCAATGCACCAACCTATAAATGAAAAATAGCTTATTTTCAAAGTGTTCAAATCATCCCTACTGTTAAAATTTGGATTATTGCTTAATAACATTTGGTTAATTCAACTGAAAGTTCCAACTTAAGAAAATCTAAGATATGACATAAAAGGCGGCAATTTGTTCGTTTATTTTCAAAGTGTTCAATTTTTTTTTTGCGGCGCTTTTCGGGCCCACAGCGCATCCTGCGGCGCTTTCCTGGACCACAGCGCATCCTGCGGCGCTTTCCTGGCCCGTGGCGCCATCCTTGCGGTGCATCCCTGCGGCGCTTCTCGGGCCCGCAGCGCTTCCTGCGGCGCTTCTCGGGCCCATAGCGCTTCCTGCGGTGCTTCCCCGGCCCGCAGCATATCTTATATTAGTATAAGATATTTACAGTCTAAAACGTCGCATGACATAGAAGGCGGCAATTTGATATTGTTCAAACAATCCCTCCAAATAAAATTTCATATTAATACTCTTTATCTGCTCTGGGAAAAAAAAAAACAACAAAAACATGATTTGAAAAGGATAGCCATCTCCTCTCATGATACACAACTCATTCAGATATAAAGTTTTTTTTTTTATAATATTTGTAGAGGCAATGTGAACCATTCGCCAATAAAGCAATTTATAATGCAATGGATTTTGCTACTTATTATGAGCGGGATATAGAGCATTTTTTTTTTTGGCTTCACTAATCTAATTTAGCAAAGGGTGAATGCATGCACTTGACATGATTCAAAAGGGAGAACATTATATTTCCTTTGGGGAGAAAAAAACTTTCAATATCCCGCTGAGATATACTTTTACACAGTGTTCGAAAATGGTGCATGTAGAAAAGGCCTAAAAAAGTTGGAAGAAATTGATAGATATTTCTATATGATAGGTAGGAAAAAATGCTTACATTTGCAAAATCCGTCTGGACTTGGATGTCGGATGGATCTGACATAGCATGCTGGAGGGTAACCTCCTGACCTAGCGTTGATGGGGCAGCTATTAGAGGTCCAAGGAGAGCGGATGTGCTAGCGATGTCACATTCCAATACGGCTTGGGTAGGCATCACTTGTTTAGGAGGCTTCGGCCAGCGACCATATTGCATGACAGTAGCCTTCGCAGGGCCCGCATTATTAGCCCTTGCTCTCTTACTGGGTGGTGGCGACGGGCATTCTTCACAATTTGCCTTAAAAAGAAGAGAAAAAATTAGTTTCAAAATAATTTACCCCTTTTTTAAAAGAAGGAAAATTAGTATCATCATCCATATAATTTTGTCTAGAAAAGCATTTATCTCTTTTCAGTAAAGCAAAAAGTAAAAATTTCGCGAGAAATATATTAGGCTTAGAAATCAAACGTTTTTATTAGACAATCAGTAGTCTACTCCATATGATAGGAATCACTGTTTCTATTTTTACCATTTAGAAAAATATTAAATGTTCCAGTCTATAGGCTTTAAATTAGATCGTTAACCCAGCGGCCTATAGACCTAAATTTGCAAACATAGGTTAAAATGCTATTCAATTTACACATAATATAAGCTTCATGCAACTCCCAAAGACTTTTCTATCCCTGCACAGTTTGTTTTCATTTTACAATGATGGCGGTAGAATTGAGACATCGCCCCCTCCCTTTTACATAATTTACTTACAACGAAGCTGTTAGAAGCGAGACATTGCCCCCTCTCCCCCCTTTTACATAATGTCCTAAATATATTGTTAGACCTTAATTTGAAAATAATCTGTTTCACTTCTCCAAAATAGAGCATTACGTCTGTGCTTAATTATTGCATCATAGTGTTTTAATTTTGACGGAAGAACAGTTCCTTTGACTTTGGCCGCTGCGTTCGTAAACACAGAGGGAAAAGGGTGATAGCTAATTTTAACCTCGCACTGGAGATTGTGTCAAAACAGAGCGGCATTTTCATTAAAAATTGACAGAAGTCAGTAGACACTTTAAATCACAATAGAGAAAGGCTAAAATTTAACGAAAAGATTATTATTTCCATTTGCGAGAATTTGGTTGTAAAACAGTGAGGGGGGGGGGTTAGGTTTCGAGGGTAAAAAGAATATATTTACGTTTTCCATCGAGTATAAAGATTGTATAGTGATGTTTGTATTGTATGGGGGGATTTACCTGAATATACTAGAGGGTGAGCAAGGAAAATAATTTTATTTGAAAATAAAAAACAGGAATTTAACGAAAAGATAATTATTTCCATTTGCGAGAATTTGGTTGTAAAACAGTGAGGGGGGGGGGGTTAGGTTTTGAGGGTAAAAATAATATATTTACGTTTTCCATCGAGTATAAAGATTGTAAAGTGATGTTTGTATTGTATGGGGGGATTTACCTAAATATAGTAGAGGGTAACCACGGAAAACAATTTTATTTTGAAAATAAAAAATGAAAATGTACTCACATTGCTAATTGTGGCTGCCAAGGCTTCAAGTTCATCAATAACATTCATTGTTGTTTCAATTGTGTCACAATACTTTCTGATAATTTAATCACATTGCACGCCCGTTATATACGAAATCTCAAGGGTGAATTGTTATGTAACGGGGGAGAAAACCATTCGTAACCAGCTCTCTGATTGGCTGAGAAGGAGGATGTATCCGACTCGCTGATTGGCTGAGAAGGATGCATGTACTTCCGGTTTCCTATTCCAGGACACCTTGACATTCATCCCTAGCATGCACTTGTCCAAAACAACAATAATAAATAAATCCCTCAGGCCTAAAGATTAAAGAAACCATAATGTTTCTTAATTCCCCCTTCGTGAATCAATAATTTCCCCGCCGATTATGTAAATCAAGTTCTCAGGTTAGGTTCGCCCAAAGATCAAAGAAACCATAATGTTTCTTAATTCCCCCTTCGTGAATCAATAATTTCCCCGCCGATTATGTAAATCAAGTTCTCAGGTTAGGTTCGCCTAAAGATCAAAGAAACCATAATGTTTCTTAATTCCCCCTTCGTGAATCAATAATTTCCCCGCCGATTATGTAAATCAAGTTCTCAGGTTAGGTTCGCCTAAAGATCAAAGAAACCATAATGTTTCTTATTTCCCCCTTCGTGAATCAATAATTTCCCCGCCAATTATGTTAATCAAGTTCTCAGGTTAGGTCAGCCAAACAATCCCATAACATTCGCGTCGAGCATGTCCATTCTCACTGACAACGAACAGACATAAAACAGGAACATAAATTGCTTATGACATATATAAATGTGAGAAAGTTCCTGTTTTTCCATTCTCACTGACAAAAACCATAAAAACAGACATAAATGTGGGAAAGTTCCTGTTATTCAAATTCTCACTGACAAAAACCATAAATCATCCATAACCATCCATGAAAAACATCAAATAAATCGACCAACACACATAACCATCCATGAAAACAGACATAAATCTGACAAAATTCCTGTTTTTCAAATTCTCACTGACAAAACCATAAACCACGTGGTTCGCGTCGGATCAATAGGGGCCATTCTACTGACACCGCAGTTTTTGTTGTTTGAGCTTTGAACTATTTTTAACAAAATTTCTTTCTAAAAATTTTATCTGATGCATTTAGTGTGCGGAAGGGGGAAGGGCTAGTTGCCCTCCTATCTCTTTCGACTCTTAAAAAGTGAACAAGAACTTTAAATTTCCAAACAAATCAGCCCTCTCCGAAGTTTATGCGAGCATCCATTCCGTAAGAACTATATATATATCCCCACAGCGTTACTTATAACGCCTGCCTCTGGGCCCTGGGGGGTTGCATCAGCACAGGAGCTTTTCTTATCTGACCTTTGAAGTATTTCTAATAAAATTGCTATTTTAAAAATTTTATCGGATGGGCTTGGGGAAAAAGAGTTTCAGCGTGTGGGGGGGGGGAGGCTAGTTTCTCTTGGATGTTTTTTGACTCTCAAACAGTAAGCTAGGACTTTCAATTTCTAATCAAATGAGCCCTCTCCAAAGTTAAAATGAGAATCTCTTTTATAAGAACCATATACGCTCCCAGGGCAACACTTGCAATGCCTAGCCCCTGGACCCTAGAGGGTTGTGTTGTCACCGAGGTTTTTGTTATCTAATTATTGAAAAATTTCAAAAATTGGCTATGTCAAAATTTGTAACGGATGGGATTTGGTGAAAAAGGGTGTGGGGGGAGGCTAGTTGCGCTTAAATCTCTTGACTCTTAAAAATCGAACTAGAACTTTCAATTTCCAATCAAACGAGCCATCTATAAAGTTTATACGAGCATCCCTTTCATAAGAACAATGCATGCCTTAGGGCATAAATCAGATCGCCTTCTCCCGGGCCCTGAGGGTTTGTATTGACACCGGAGTTTTTTATTTAACCTTTGAACTATTTTTAACAAAATGTCTATCTCAAAATTTTCATTAGATGGGTTTTGAAAAATAAGACGTTGGGGGGGCTAGTTGCCCTCGGATCTCTTTTGACTATTAAAAAGGGAGCTCAAACTTTCAATTTTCACTCAAATGAGCCCTCTCTGAAGCTTATACGAGCATCCCTATAATAAGAAACATATATGCCCCAGGGCATAAGTTTGAAAAACTTATGAAAAAAAATGTGTATTGTCAGTTAATATACATATGCTGATATTTATTCCTTAAATTCTTAATTAATTTTTGTTTTCTTAAAGTTATAAGTGAAAAAATTTAAAAGATTTTTTTCAGTAAAGTGCAAATTATATTCTAGCTTATACAAAGGTTTGGAACCCTACTCAGATTAATTTCTGCTCGTTTTGAGTTTGACTTGTTTTAATTGATGTTTGTTTTGGGTTTCATTTATTTATTGATACTAATTTATGGTAGTTGTATGCTTGGTAGATTATTTAATTTTATTTTTGTTCATTTTTGGTTCAATGGAGTTCTTTACTTTTTTGGAAAAACTTATTTTGTGGAAAAAGTGTTTTTGATTAATTTCTGTTCGTTTTATATTGACATAGTCTTTTTCAGGGAGAAAGACTGAACCTCTTCTAAAGTTAAACAACCATCCTTTCCGTAAGAACGTTTAATACCCCCTGGGCATAATTTACAACCCTTGCCCCTAATCTCTGGGGTTTGTTTCAGTTCCAGAAGCCTTGTTATATGATATTTAGACTATTTTGAATAGAACAGCTATCTCAAAATTTCTATAAGACGCATTTCGAGACAATATGACGTGTGTGTAGGGGTGAGAGGGTAGCAGCCGTCTGATCACTTTGACTCTTAAAAAGAGTACTACAGCGTCTGATTAGCAATCCAATGAGCCCCCTTTGAAGTTTATATGATCACACTTTCTATAAAAACCCTATATGTCTTCAGGGCACAACTTACAACCCTTGCCCTGAGGGCTGGGGGGATTTGTTATCCTCAAAGACATACTTTTCAGACTTGTCTTGAAAACTGCATCATCAGTTTTACTACTGATGACGGTCACTGTATATGAGACCGAAATATCTAGCATTTATTTTGAAATTTTAGCATTGGTTGCGAAAATCACAGTCTATTAAAAGGGTTATATCCCTATTTGAACTTTTATTTGTCATCATGGAAAGGCATTGTAGTCTCCTAAATTATTTAATTGCAAGTAGAATTTGAATTTTTTCCAGGGTGGTTGTATCCAACCTGCTTAGAGGCCAAATGAATAACCTGGACCATGACATTTGACAAAACCAATCCAAGCAGCAAAGGTAAATGACATTGTGAAATGTCTGAAGTGAAAATGAAAATGATGAAAATAAAACAAATGAAAATAATGAACAAAGAAGTATACAGTTAGAATACTTGCGCGAACGACATTTACAACGTGTCAATAATCAGAGTAAAGAACGAAGAAATATGCGGTTAAAGTCAAAAGTGATCAGAGGGAAATGTCTCCCTCAATGCCTCTCATTTCCACAAACACTTTCAATCAAATTTTTTTGATAGTCAAAATGGCTATATTTTGATATAGCCATTTTGCTAATCTTATCACAAAGATCTGGAAAATATGTCTTTGAGGATAACAAATCCTCCCAGCCGTCAGGGTAAGGGTTGTAAATTGTGCCCTGGGGACATATAGTTTTTTTTTAAGTATGGTCATATAAAATTCAAAGGGGTCTCATTAAATTGGAAATCAGACGCTCTAGTTCAAGAGTCAAGAGACGCTCATTTCAAGAGTCAAAATGATCATACGGCAGCTACACTCTCACCCCTAAACACACGTCATATTGTCCCGAAATGCGTCTAATAGAAATTTGGGATAGTCATTTTATTCAAAATAGTCTAACTATGATATAACATGGCTTTTGGGATTGAAACAGACCCCAGAAATTAGGGGCAAGGCTTGTAAGTTATGCATAGGGGTATTAAAGGTTTTTATGGAAGGGATGATTGTTTAACTTCACCAGAGCTTCTTTCTTTCTCCCTGAAAAATACTATGTCAATATAAAACGGAGAGAAATTAATCAAAAAAACTTTTTGCACAAAATAAGTTTTTCAAAAAAAGTAAATATTTCCATTAAACAAAAAATGAACAAAAATAGAATCAAATAATCTAACAAGCATACAACTACCAAAAATCAGTATCAATGAATAAATGAAACCCAAAACAAACAGAAATTGAAATAAGTCAAAACGAGCAGAAATTAATTTGGGTATGGTTCTAAAACCAATGCTTTCTAATAGTAGTTTTTTGTTCAACGTAGTTGATTTCCAGATATAAATTATGTTTTTCAGGAGGAAACTCCCCCTAAGCCCTCAAGGCAAGGGTTGTAAGCTATGCCCTGGGGGTATATAAAGTTTTTATAGAAACATTTCCCCAAAAAGATCCAATAGAAATTTACAAACAAAAAATTAAACAAGAAAAACGGGTTTTAATTTGTATAAATTGGTGAAAATAAATCAAATAAACACGTGTTTATTTTATTTATTTTCACTGCTTTATAGAAATTAAAACCCGTTTTCTTGTTTAATTTTTTGTTTGTAAATGGAAAAGCAGTGTGGTCTCAGAAATTATTTACAATAAAAATTTTGAGATAGCCATTTTGTACAATGTAGTTGAAAAGTCCCCCCGCCCACATCCCTCGTGGCAAGGGTTATAAGTTATGCCCTGGGGGTATATAAGGTTTTTATAGAAAGAGTTGTCATAGAAACTTCAAAAGAGGTTCAATCGATTGGAAATTGAAACTACTAATGCCCTTTTTAATAGTTGAAAGTAATTGGAAGGCAACTAACACCTCTTCTATGACCACCATTTATCCATACATACCAAACAAAATTTTGCGGTAGCCGTTTTGTTCAACGTAGTTGAAAGCTCTAGAAATTAGGTATTTGAGGGTGATAGCCCCTTCAGAACCCTCAGGGCAAGGGTTATAAGTTATAGCCTGGGGGCATATAAGGTTGTTATTGAAAGTTTTGTAGAAGAAACTTGAAAAAGGGTGCATTCAATTGAAAATTAAAAGTGCCCTTTTTAATGGTTGAAAGTGATTAAAGGGCAACTAACCTCCCTCTCACACCCATCTTTTCTCCAAATAAATACAGTCAAAAATTTTAGATAGCCATTTTGTTCAACATAATTGAAAGTTTTGGAAATTAGATCTTTAAGGATGACAACCCCCCCACCACATCCCTCAGGGCAAGGGTTGTAAGTTATACCCTGGGGGTATATAAGGTTTTTATAGAAAGTGTTGTCGTAGAAACTTCCAAAAGGGCTTACTCGATTGGAAATTGAAATGGCTAGTGCCCTTTTTAATAGTCGAATATGATTAGAGGGCAACTAACACCCCTATGACGCCCACCTTTGCTGCCATCACACATAATCAAAAATTTTAGATAGTCATTTTGTTCAACATAGTTGACAGTTCATTAAATCATTAAAACAATCAACAATCCTTTCATCAAAATAATTTTCAAAACACTTGACTTAAGACAAGGTTTGCAGCTAAACTGTCATGCATTTACCTTGGTCCTAGTTTGGGCTTTGAATATGATTGAGAAAGTTTTGCTTTTTCAAGGTAATAAATGCCTGTATTCTGCAGTTTTATCATGTATGCATTACTCCAACAAAATTCAAGGCACCAAAAAAGACATTAAAAAATATATATATATTTTCAGAAAGTTATGAAAAAGTGGGGGGAAAATACCAGTTTGAAAATACATCACAGTGAATGCATAACAATCTAGATGGTTTGTAGAAAGAATTTAAAACTGGAGTGCCATTTCCAAGTGTTGTTTATAGTATTATATGTTTTATAGCTGATATTAACTTATTTCAGATATAATATTATGGATGTCCTTCAAATCCCAAACATGGCTGAGCCTATCGCCATTCCTGAGAATTCTGTTGTTAAAAATGGTAAGTTATCCAATAAAATTTGTGTAAAAAAAGAAAAAAGCTGCTTTTCAATTATCAGCTAAAGTATTTCAATGTTTCTGTCAAACAGGAAGTGGGGTATCTATTTTCTCTTGTGTATATGCATATGTTATTCAAAATCATTTTACTAGTATAAAATCTGAAACAAAATGAATGAAAGATGCAAAAATAAAATTAATTGAACAATTTTGTTGTTTGATGCTCAAAGAAACTTGGATTAGCATTCAAAGAAAAAAAACATTGCCACCAATCATTTGGGGGCTTTTTTTATACTAGATGATTAGCCAACTCATTAGCTGATCAACCGCATAACCTATGCAAGAATTTCCAGGAACATTCATCAACTCTAAATCTAGACATTTTGTGTTGGCTATTTGGCAAAGATAGTTTGATTTTTGTCCTTATAAGGGTCATTATTCATTTTTGTAGCAATTGTTTTGAAAACGGGGAAGCAGTTGGGCTTGTCTTGTAAGCTTTTCTGTTGAATTTGTTTGATGTCTCTTTTATTTATGCTTTCTTTCAGAAGTTGAATAGGCTTTACCAAGTGACCATGAAGAGCTTTTTGACTTTCCAACCCATCTTTTGTCGCCTAAAAGGGAAGAGGTTCCTGTGGGTACTTTTTCTGCTTTTCAGGACCATGTAAACTTGGACCTGACCCCCAGGAATTAGGCTCCACATGTTTGACAATGAAGGTAAATGTCAAGCATTTGTTTTTTGTATAATCAAATACAGGCTATTGGGTAATATTGTATTGGGAAAAGCTAAAACAAATTATACTTTGCTAGGTCTTCATCATCTTAGGATTTGAAACTGCTGAAGCCATAATGAGAAAAAAAGAACTTGAAACTGTGCAATAGATTATGGACAACAAATACCGTAAATTCTGGAATTAGCATATTTTTCTATAGAAAAAATTAGCTAATTTTGTTCAAAGAACTTGTTTCATTTCTAAAATAAAATATCAAACATTAGTGTCATTTTGTATTGTAGTAGTAAGTATTTTAGTGTAAATATTTTGTACTTGTAGATGATTTTTTACAGTCACTCCATTTTTTTGTCTCCATTGTCGTAAATCCAGCAGAAAATATATTATTATTATATAAAGTTTTCAAATAGCATTCTCTAAACGTTTACAGTAAGACTCAAATTGCCTTTTGAATTTTTGGAAAACTCATCAAAGGAAATTAAGTGTTGGAACAAAAAACAATTCAGTCAGTGTCAAATATTCTCCTAAAATAGAGCTCTACTTTAAAAGCAAAGATAGAATTGTTACGTATGAATCACACTTACAAGCAACTCTACTTCAACGCAATAAGAGCAGTGGCGCTACAAGGTGGCAAAGACCACGTAGGGTGGCACTCCCCAGGTGTTGGCACCAGGAGAAGAAAGTGGAAGGACACTTCTGAAGTATATTATATATGAAGGGTATTTTTCCGTTCTTAGTCTTAGTTACTAAAGCTTAAGGCTTTTGTGTTAGTTAGCTAAATACTCTGGAAGGATTTCAAACTTAAAGACACATATTCAAAGCTTTATATTGCTTACATAACAACGTCCCACACTCTATGTATAGCCCGAATTTAATATGTGGAGAAAATGCTAATTTGTGAAATTGGGTTCCTATTTATCTAATTATCATGCTTTAATTTGTTCAGTTTTCATATTATATGTTATTTTTGACATCTATTGTCTGTTTTTTATGTCTTGGGGGGCTATTAATTATAGAGAATATTTTATCATACTTTGATAATTTTCCATCTCTTTATTTGTTTTTGTTATAGAAGCTGTATATGCTTCACTAGACAATGTCAAAACAATCAGACAAATTTCTAATTCTTCTCTGTCACGTGAGCATCAACAGCTACCTTTGAGCATTGCATCCAGAATATCCAATTTAATATCTGTGTTGGACTCCCAGGATCTGGATTGTAATGATGAAGGTATATTTGAAAATAATAACGTTGCATTATTAGTTTGAAAAAGGAAATTCCCCAATTCACTGATCGCCCAACCCAAATAAATGTAATCATCTTCCATTTTCCCACTCCACTGAAGTATTGATCTACTACATGCCATATCGGTCCCTCCAATGCCAAATTTTAAGAGAAAAGAAGATACCAGTAGCAGCTAAGGTCACTGACAGAGAATACGCCTCTGAAACTGCGGTCTCACATGTTGTGAGTCACAAACCTGGAGCTCCATAAAGTTAAGCAGTGCTATTTGCACTATTGTCTAAAATAGTCAGGTTTAAGGTATGAAAGGTCATCATTCATTAAACTCAGAAAGGGGGCTTGCATCTGACAGTAACCTTGCTTTTCACATCACTGACCGTTGGGCATTGGAAGGGCAATCTTACCTTAAAAACTTACTTTACTTTGCATCGGAAGGGCAAACTTACTGAAACTTGCCTTAAAAAACACTTCAGGGAGATTGCCAAATTTGCCTAATTACATGGAAAAGTCAAGATTATGAATTTTAAATGCCTAGAATACTAAACAACGCAGTAGCAAAAACAGACCAGATTCAAAACTATCCTTTACCGTGAAAAATAGAAAGAGATTGCTTGGGAAAATCTTTTGCCACAATATAGTTTAAATAGTCAAATTGAAAGTCACTGCTATTTTGATTCGATTATAAAATATCCAGTAAGTGATACAAAGCAAGAAATATAAGTAAATAGACGAAAAGAATTTTTTTAAAAGTATACAAAAGCCATCCATAAGTCCTTTCTGAGCAGTATAACAAGAAGAATAGAATAATTGCTGCAGCCTAGTAAAGAGCAAATCAGAGCAAACCATGGTGCATAGTAGCCTAAAGTATGAAAATGCTTTTTGAAAAATAACTGTCCAGGGAAAAAGATTTTGTGATAATTTCAAAACGGACTCGAAAACACTTGAAAATGGTAAAAGTTTGAACAAATCCTGATTTTGATAGCTTGGCGTTGTTTAGATTCCTGTGCTCACCAAGTCATCACCCTTTTCCTAAAAAATAAGTTTTTGGAAGCGTGTGTTTTACCCCACTCTGGTATCTGAGTAGACCCATGCTATTAAAACAGAAAAACAATCACAAAGAGACAAGTGGCAAAGGATCTTATTTAAATAGAAAAAAAACATCGTAACCTCACAGCTGCTTTTATGATATAAATGCGTGACATTTTAGTGCAAGGGTACCTTCACCACTGTTAATATGGGCGTTTTTAATAGTTTTAGAATACCTCAGTAAAGTTTTTCAAGAGCACCTCAGAAACTATAGAGTAACGTTTACTAAATTGTCAACGAAAACTCAAAAACTCAAAAGATGCTTGTGAAAGGTAGAAGTGCTGATAATTTGCTATTATGCCTTTCCAGTGTCAAAGGCTAGTTCTCAGTGAGTATAAATAGGTTAGCTCTAGTTATTTCTATTTCGAAAAATTAATTAGCTATCATTTGGATATGCAAATTTCTGAATTAAGTGCTAAATAATGAAATTGGTTTTCTATTAATCAAATTACCTTTAATCAACTGTCACACTGTTATTACGGTTCAATCAAATTATAACGCTTAAATTTGTTGAGGTCTAATGTTTAGCATCATTTATCACGTTTGTAGTCTGTTTTTTTTTATCTTGTGAGGATTTTATTATTTATTGGTAAATTATTGAGAATATTTAATCCTACTTTTGTTATTTTCTGTCTCTTTGTTTATTTTTTATTTTTGTTGTGCAAGCTTATGATATTTCATCAATTGAAGCTGAAACGACCATAGAAAGTTCTATTTCTACTCTATCATCTGAGCATCAACAGCTACCTGTGGCTGCTGAATCCAGAACAACCAGTTTAACATCTGAATCGGACTCCCAAAATCTGGACAACAGTGACGAAGGTATGTTTGAAACTAGTGATGTTATGAACTCAGTTTGAAATAGGAAATATTTTGTCAAACATAAAAGTTTTTGTAAATTTTACAAGCATAACATCAACAATATATCAAACAGTATAAAGAACATAACATAATTCAAATTCAAGCATTTTATTAACCTTCGAAATTGGAGAGTATAAATAAATATAAAATGAACAAACTGATCATATAAATATTAAACAACAAATCCATATAAATACAGGCCAATATACACAAACCTAAATTTTACTAATTAATTTATTATTGATAACATCGTAAATTTAAACATAAACAAGCAGCAAATAAAAAATGGAATTATTGGGAATTATAATAATACCAACTAGCTAAAGAAAAAAAAAATTCTAGTTTCAATAATTAAAAAATTCCAGAGTTGGGCTAACAAAAATCGATGGCCCTAGCAACTTAGATTTTTGTTGCTTCTTATTCATTATCACAAAGGGATCGTTCATACCATATTGTTTTATCACTGGTGACGTAGAATAAACTTTTGAAAGTCGACATAAAAATCTCCCAAAATAAGCAAAAATGTTGAACAATTAAAAAAGTAAAATATGGTAGCCGCAAGGCCGTACCCAAGTTTTTTTTTTTTTTTGGGGGGGGGGGGGGTGGTACACAAAAAAATATCAAAAAACGCATACAAAATTTGTTTACATTTATTTTTGTTACGTTTTTACGTCAAAAAAACATTTCGAGAGGGGTTAAAACCTCTGTAACTCCCCCCCCCCTAGGTATGGCCTTGGGTAACTGTACTAAATATAGAAGAACTTGAGGTGGAACTAAAGAATTAAAAACATGAGTGATCTTTTTTCAACAACAGCAACCGTACAAGAAAATCGAAATATATTTTCTTGATTATTATCGCTTCTAATCAGTAGTTGTGCCAAACCTATCCTGCTCAAGTCATCCTCAGGGCTATACTGTGGTGTTTATCCTTCCCATAGTATAGTGCAGACGGTTTGATATCATCTATTTTCCCTTCTTATTTTAGTTTTATATTTGTGTTTAAAGCTTTTTCCAATAGGCAATGTTCAGAAGTCCTCCAAAAAAAACGTCCCCCCAGATCCCAAATCAAATTCCATAGTGAAAAATACCCATCCTGGCTGGTCAAGCACATTATCTGAAAGTTCTAATGATGGCTCCGATTCGGAGAATAGGACAATGATAACTGTAGGTCCTAATGCAACCATAAATGATGATAATGGGTTTCAAGAGGTCCTCTCTAGAAGCTCTAAAAAAATGAAAAAAATCTCCCCAATTAAAAGCATTTCCCTTCTCCCTGCCCAAGATCCTCCCTCCAAAAACTTACGAATTTACCTTAAAATTACACCCACTACCCCCTTTGAAATAAAAATGATCACTGCAATAAGAGTTGCAATTTTTAAATTGCTAAAATCAATGTTCTCTCTTAACATTAACCGTGATGGATCTCTGCTTATAGCTGTAGAAGATCAGAAATCAGCAGATACAATAATTAACCTTAAATCCCTTCTGAATATCCCAATTATTGCATCTAATTGGAACCCAAAACAATCACCAACAAAAATTGTAGTTTACAATGTTCCCCCAGAGATATCTACTCAGGAGTTAAAAGAAGGCCTCTCAGATAGGGCTGGAAACACAATCCCAGTTGAGGATGTTACCCAACTTGGAAAACCTAACTCTACTGGCCTAAAAACTAGTAGATCCTTCTTATTCACACTAAAGGATAAAATTGATATCCCAGAAAAATTATTCCTATTTGGGCAAATCAAAGAACACAAGGAATACAAACCTAAGCCTATTCAGTGTCAGAAGTGTTTCAAACTGGGACACACGACAAACAAATGCAATGAAATTCTCCAAGAGTGTAGTAATTGTAAATCTTTCCATCCTAAAGAGCTGACAACTTGCAAAAACACCCAGCCTACATGCATCAATTGCAAAGGTCCACATGAATCTACAAATAAATCATTATGCCCTGCATACAAGAAAAGAGCTCTAACACTCCAAATATCAACAGAGAAGGCCATCCCATACCCTTTGCAGCAATGGAAGCAAATGCTGCCCAACAATACCAAATAAAGCCTGTAATGAAACCAACCAAAACCCCCAAGTCAAATGCCCCAAATGCATCAAGCACCCCATATAAAACAACATCTTCTAAGCCCCCTAGCTCAAATCCCTATCAGAAGGAATCACCAAGCCAGCAAGCCTTGTTTTCCGGTGAGATGAGGCCAGCCTGGCCCTCCCTCCCAAGAAGAAACAAACCAGAAACACTACCAGGAATCAATCCCTTAACCAACAAACAGGATGCACTACCAAAAATGCAATCCCCAAATATATGCTTATTCATTCTAAACTGTAATGCAGTTCAGGCCATGAACATACATCAACTACAGAAAACAAAAATTATTGCAGAATTGGCAAAAATCTACATCCCAGATGATATGCTCATTCAAGCAAAAAAAGATCTTGCTTTACTTTTAACAAAGCTGAACATTGATACACAGTCATATGAAGAATAAATCAACAACACAACATTTATCAATACTCCAATGGAATGTAAGATCACTCACAGAAAATAAGCTAAATGAACTAATATCTTTTATGAATAATAATTCCATTAATATTGCTTGCCTCCAGGAAACTCATTTAACCCAAAATCAACAAATTAAGTCTCTGGGATACACTATCCTGAGAAAGGATAGATTTTCAGAAAAGGAGGTGGTGTAGCTTTATTAGTTAATAATAATATAAAATTTTGTGGCATCAATTTTCCAGATTTTGAAAATGATGTTGATGTAATTGGTATAAGTGTTTGGCTGAATAATTTAAAAACCTACATAATAAGCTTTTATAACCCTAATGGCCAAACTTCAGATGCCAAGGATTTCTTTAATTATATAAATAATTCTAATATGTTAAAAGATATCATTATTTGTGGTGATTTCAATGCCCACAGCCTTTTGTGGGGGAATAAACCAGCAAATAAAGCTGGTAAATTTATTGAGCATATAACTTCAAATAATAATGAATTAGCTGTTGCTACCCCTCCAAACCTAAATACATATTTTAACCCCAAAAGTGCCAAATTCTCCACAATTGACCTACAAATTGTGTCTTTAAATTTTTTGAACAAAATTTACATAAATAAAATTGATAGTCTGTGTACAGACCACTTTGCTATAGTTTGTTCCCTAAATGAACCTGCTGAAACTTCATCTCATACCTCCAAATATATCAACACTAAAGCAAATTGGTCTATTTTCCAAAATAAGCTAAATGATGAAATTACAAGTTTCACCCAAAGTTCATGCATTTCTAACACAACAGTTGACACACATGCTGAAGCCTTGACATCTTTACTAATAAATAGAGCTAATCATGCTATCCCCAGGACAACACCTAAGAAAACATTCCCTAAACAAATTCCTAAAGCATGGTGGACAAATGAGTGCCTAATTAAATGGAAGATAAAAAAGGCAGCTAGGACAGAATTCATAAAAAAACCAACACCTACTACATATTTAAAAAAATTACAAGCAGAATCTAATCTAAAAAGGACTATAATAGATGCTAAATATAAATACTGGAATAATTTTGCAAATAATCTCTCCAGAGAAACGCATGAGCCAATTATACATAAAGTCATAAGCCACATATGTGGGAAAAAGACTTCTCCCAACCCACTCCTGTATGAGCTTATACATAATAATACCCATTATGACAATGATATTGAAAAGGCTAACCTATTTGCAACTCTTTTTGTTAATAAGCTAACATCAAACAATCAAAGCAATCTGTCCACAATTCCTATGAACCCTAGTTACCAACCACGCCCAGGATCCGAGTACATAACTAATCCATTTTCAATCCAGGAATTGAATAATGCAACACATCATATTAGGTCCAAAACTAGCAGCAGCTATGACAATATACACCCTACATGGATAAAGAATCTCACACCTTCATACAAACAAGAACTGCTAAATTGTTATAATCATGCTTGGGCATCCTCTAGGTTCCCCAATATATGGAAATGTTCGTCCCTCCTACCAATCCTAAAGAAAAATAAACCAAAAGATAACCCTGAGTCTTATAGGCCCATAATGATTACACCTGTGATGGGGAAAATAATGGAGAAAATGATTTATCACAGACTCCTCTGGTTTGTTGAGAAAAATAACATGATCCCACACACTCAAACTGGATTCAGGAAATACCACTCCTCAACAGATGCTTTCATTTTGCTAACAAATGCAATAAATGAATCTTTCTCAAAAAATAATATCCTAGTGGCAGCTTTCCTTGATTTTGAAGGAGCATATGACAATGTGAACCACCAAATCCTTTTAAATAAACTTGCAAACCTTGGAGTACCTCCCAAGCTAGTATCCTTTATTAAATCCTTCATAGAAGTGCGAAGTTTCATTGTTTGTGTTGGTTCAGCCTCTTCACCCCAAAAGACAATATCCAAAGGCCTACCTCAGGGAGCAGTCCTCAGTTGCCTCCTATTTGCCCTATATCTCTGGGACATGAACCTACCCCACACGAATCTACAATATGCTGATGATCTGGTGCTATGGTCATCTGGCAACACCTTTCAGATAGCACAGTCAAATCTGCAAAAGTCACTTTTCCAGTTTGAAAAATTCTCTCAACATTCAGATTTACCCATTGCACCCACCAAGTCAAAAATAATCCAATTTCACAGGAAGCGAAACCATGTTAATGCAAAACTAACTCTAAATAAAACAACTATTCCAGAAGATAATAATATTAATTACTTAGGTCTCATGCTTGACCAAAAACTTAATTTCCACCTCCACATTTCAAACACAATAAAAAAATGTTATAGAAAAGCAAATATACTAAAAAGACTTCTTTCCACACCCTGGGGTTGTAAGGAGAAAACCTTGCTCCAGTTTTATAAATCACATATAAGACCCCATATTGACTATGGGCTCATTGTATATGGTGCATGTGCAAAGACCCAGATGCAAAAAATTGAAACAACACAAAATGATATAATACGTCTCATATTTGGTCTTAGGAAACCCACAAGCACCAAGTTTCTGCTTATGGAGAGTGGATTAACAACAATAAAAGATAGACGTAGCTTTCTCTTGATAAAACATCTTACAAAAATTGAATCAAATAGCTCACACACATTACATAATTGGTTAAGAAATCCAGCCATGTATAGAGGTATTGCAGATGAGTATGCCAAAATTCAAAAGAAGTTCCCTGTACCAGCAAAGTCTATTGCACCTACTTTCCCCCAATCCCCTCCATGGAATTGGTCATTTCCCATAATAAATACTGAATTTTTCAAAATGGAATAAAGATTTAACCCCCATTGCTTTTGTTCAGAAAAAATTTGCAGAACTTAATACAATTACCTATAAAAATCACTTCCAAATGTTTGTTGATGGGTCAAAAATGAATGAGAAGGTTGCAAGTGGTGTTTTCCTTCCTCACCTGAAAATTGCAATGGGCGAGAGATTATTTAATAATTTATCTATAATGTCTGCTGAGTTAAATGCCATAATCATGGCATTAGAACACCTTAAGCAAAACCAATCTTTGATTGAAAAATTGAATAATATTATCATCTATTCCGACTCTTTATCAAGCCTTGAGTTGCTGGCCTCAGCTCCTCAATATAAGTTGGACATTGACACTTATCATTGTCTCAGTATTATTGATAATCTTGCTTCAAGTGGCATAAACACTTACTTTCAGTACATTCCTAGCCACTCTGGCATAAGTGGTAATCATCAGGTTGATGAAATAGCAAAAAATGCTATAAATATTGACCAGCCAAGTGGGAGACCAATCCCAATTAGAGATATTTACCGATGGAGGCTATCAGATATTAATTTTAATAAGATTAATCCTATCCTTTCCCCCTTTCCCAATAAGTATCTTTCTAAAATTTATCATAGAATTCGTTCTGGAACAAATGGATTAAATTTCCTTGCATTCTCATATAAGATTTCTAATTCAAGTGGTTCAATTCCCCTGTCCCCTCTTTGCAGGCATTGTAATATGAATAATGAAACAATTGACCATTGCCTATTTGAATGTAATATGCTGACGTCTGCACAACATACCTTGCTTTCTAAACTGTTAAAATACTTCAAACACCACAAAATCCCACTATCAGTCAAGAGCCTAGCCAACTATACCTGCACACAGAGCATAGAAATCGACATCTATCATCTTGTATTTGAACTCCTAGAGTCGAAAGGTCTGCTGAAAGATATCTGAATATCTAATAAATGTGAGGCAATCAAGCCAGTAGCTCTGTAGCCCACAGAGTGAAGCAGAAGGAAAAGGGCTAAATAGTTTTACTGAAAAGCCCGCCTGCTGTTAAATAGAAGAAGAAGAATGAGTTAATGACTTTCTAGTCAAAACATCCTGGAGAGAAATTACCCTATCAAAACATGCAGAGATGCAAGAAAGGACGAATTTTATTATGTTGGACAAAGGGATAGCAAAGGACCATAAGAAGAGAACTACATAATTTTTTTTTAAAGTTTGACATCACATTTTTCATGCTTTTAAAGCGTTTAGATAGTATTACCAAAATATTTGGCAGTATAAGTTTGTATTTCTAATGATACGCTACCACATCAAAATAAATCAAATGTTAATCACAAAAACGATTGGGACAATTTTTTCCGCGTGATGCTGTTATCAGAGGCAACGCTGTAGCGTTGCCTATAGTAAAGGCCATATGGCTCCAATGTTTTATTATTATGTATTTAATTTTTTTCCCAGAGGCACTTCATATGGAAGGGGTCGTCGTAGAAGCTTCAAAGGGGGCTCATTCGATTGGAAATCGAGAGTTCTAGTGCCCTTTTAATAGTCGAAAATTATTGGAGGGCAACTAGTCCCCCCCACGCCCATCATTCCCCAAGCACATCCAATCGAATTTTTGAGATAGCCATTTGTTCAGCGTAGTTGATAGAAAACAGCGTAGTTCCAGATAGAAAATATAGTTTTGAGGAGGATACTCCCTCACAACCCTCAGGGTAGGGGTTTTTAAGTTATGCCCTGGGGCATATAAGGTTTTTATAGAAGGCGTTGTCGTAGAA
Source organism: Artemia sinica (assembly GCA_027921565.1). Classification (NCBI taxonomy): domain Eukaryota; kingdom Metazoa; phylum Arthropoda; class Branchiopoda; order Anostraca; family Artemiidae; genus Artemia; species Artemia sinica. Next base: position 4,446,086 of record CM051269.1, read on the forward strand.
ACTTCAAAAACAGGCTCATTCGATTGAAAATTAAAGAGCTAGTGCCCCTTTAAATAGTCGAAAGTGATTGGAGTGTAACTAGCCCCCCTCCCTCCCACGCCCATCATTTCCCCAAACACATCCAATCAAAATTTTCAGACAGCCATTTTGTTCAGCGTAGTTGATTTCCGGATAGAAAATATATTTTTGAGGAGGACACTCCCCCACAACCCTCAGGGCAAGGGTTTTAAGTTATGCCCTGGGGGCATATTAGGTTTTCATAGAAGGCATTGTCGTAGAAACTTCAATACAGGCTCGTTCTATTGCAAATTAAAGGGCTAGTGCCCTTTTTAATAGTCCAAAATGATTGGAGGGCAACTAGCTTCCCCCCCGCCCATCATTCCCCAAACACATCCAATCAAAATTTTGAGATAGCCATTTTGTTCAGCGTAGTTGATTCCCAGATAGAAAATATATTTTTGGGAGGATACTCCCCCACAACCCTCAGGGCAAGAGTTTTAAGTTATGCCCTGGGAGCATATAAGGTTTTTATAGAAGGCGTTGTCGTAGAAACTTTAAACATGCTCATTCGACTGGAAATTAAAGGGCTAGTGCTCTTTTTAACAGTTGAAATTGATTGGAGTATAACGAGCCCCCTCCCCCCCACGCCCATCATTTCCCCAAACACATCCAATCATAATTTTCAGATAGCCATTTTGTTCAGCGTAGTTGATTGCCAGATAGAAAATATTTTTTTGAGGAGGACACTCCCCAAAACTCTCAGGGCAAGGGTTTTAAGTTATGCCCTGGGGCATATAAGGTTTTTATAGAAGGCGTTGTCGTAGAAACTTCAAAACAAGCTCATTCGAATGGAAATTAAAGGGATAGTGCCCTTTTTAATAGTCAAAAGTGATTAGAGGGCAACTAGCCCCCCCCCCTACGCCCATCATTCCCCTAAACACATCCAATCAAAATTTCGAGATAAACATTTTTGTTCAGCATAGTTGATTTCCAGATTGAAAATATATTTTGAGGAGGACGCTCCCCCACGACCCTCAGGGCAAGGGATTTAAGTTATGCCCTGGGGGCATTTAAGGTTTTCATAAAAGGCGTTGTCGTAGAAACTTTGAACAGGCTCATTCGATTGGAAATTAAAGGGTTAGTGCCCTTTTTAATAGTCGAAAGTGATTGGAGGGCAGCTAGAACCCCCCCCCCCCCTACACCCATCATTTCCCCAAACATATCCAATCAAACTTTTGAGATAGTCATTTTGTTCAGTGTAGCTGATTTCCAGATAGAAAATATGTTTTTGAGGAGGACACTCCCCCACAACCCTCGGCTAGAGTTTTAAGTTATGCCCTGGGGGCTATAAGGTTTTTATAGAAGGCTTTGTCGTAGAAACTACAAAACAGGCGCATTCAATTGGAAATTCAAATGGCTAGTGCCCTTTTTAATAGTCGAAAGTGATTGGAGGGCAACTAGCCCCCCCCCCCCGACGCCAATCATTCCCCCAAACACATCCAATCAAAATTTTGAGATAGCCATTTTGTTCAGCCTAGTTGATTCCAGATAGAAAATATGTTTTTGAGGAGGACAATCCCCCACAACCCTCAGGGCAAGGGTTTTAAGTTATGTCCTGGGGGAATATAAGGTTTTTATAGAAGGCGGTGTCGTAGAAACTTCAAAAAGGCTCATTCGATTGAAAATTCCGAGGGCTAGTGCCCTTTGTAACAGTCGAAAGTGATTTGAGGGCAACTAACCCCCCTCTCACGCCCACCTTTTCCCCAAACACTTCCAATCAAAATTTTAAGACAGCCATTTTATTAAACGTAGTTTTAAGTTCTGGACATTAGGTCTTTGAGGATTACAACTCCCCCAAAGCCCTCAGGGCAAGGGTTGTAATTTAAGGATTTTCCGAATCCTTCATATTATTTCTCATGGAAGAATGCTCGTATAAAATTTAGAGAGGGCTCGTTTGATTGAAAATTGAAAGTTCTTGTTCACTTTTTAAGAGTGAAAAGAGATTGAAGGGCAACTAGCCCTCTCCCTCCTTCACGCCCTAAATGCATCAGATAAAAATTTTAAGATAGACATTTTGTTAAAATAGTTGAAAGTTCTGATAACAAAAACTCCGGTGTCGACAGAGCCCACCAGGGCCCAGGGGTAGGCGTTGTAAGTTATGCCCTGGGGCATTAAGGGGGGGTTTATAACTTATGGGAAGGGGTTTTGTATGGCAAGAACACATAGGAAATTTGTCATAATTATCCAATTATAAGGTTAAAATACATACTCTGTGATAGATGCAAAATTGCTTTGGCACACAAATTCCTATTAGGTAAATTCCAAACAGCCGTGATCCCTTGTGTCAGCAAGTGAAATGGTCTATACCCCCTTATTGAGGCTATTTTTTCAATCCATTCATTGTTGTCAATCGCTGTCCACAAGTTATGCGAGCTGTCTATTGTTCATATATAAGGTTTTTATCAAAGAGGTATTCCTATAGACTTTGATAAAAGCCTCATTCGATTTAAATTGAAAATTCTAGATCCGTTTTTTAAAGTCAAGAATAATCGGACAGTGAGCACCACCACCCCCCCCCATGCCAAAAAAACTTGAAAATTTTTGAAATCAAAAACGAACAAAAATTAATTTAAAAAAAAAACTTCGCGAAAAATAAGTTTTTCAAAGAAAAGTGAAGGCCATTTTAAACTTCACCTCAGGAGATACAAATACCTGTTAAAATTCAAACTCAAAACGACCAGAAATTACTATTAAAGAATAAAGTAAACCCAAAACGAACAGAAATTAAATAAACAATCATAGCAAAAAACATACAACAAGTAATAATATAAATGAATAAATAGATCTTAAAGCGAGTAATGCTTAGATTGAATATGAAAATCTCTCCCTTTGGATTCTGTGTTCTCCCATTGCCTTTCTTGTGCTCCTTAAGACAAGATCCATCAAAATAATCCATGTAAATGGGGATAGAACACAACCCTGCTTAACTCGAGATTTAACACGAGACTTGCTACTTAATAGCTTTAATACGAAAGTAAAACTTTTCAGGACATAGTTATTCTAATGATCAATACGAAAATACGGAAAGCCGTATTTCCTACGTTAACCGAATTAATGTTATTCTTGGACATAGGAAAAAGTGTTATCAGAGTGTTATCAAAAAAGTGTTATAGTAAAGGCCATACGGCTCCAATGTTTTATTGTTATTATCTATTTGTTTATTTATTATTATTTTTTTCCCAGAGGCACTATATGGAAGGGGTCGTTGTAGAAACTTCAATGGGGCTCATTCGAGTGGCAGTTGAGAGTTCTAGTGCCCTTTTTAAGGGTCGAATTTTAGTTGATTTCCAGATAGAAATTATGTTTTTGAGGAGGACACTCCCCCACAGCCTTCAGGGCAAGGGTTGTAAGTTATACCCTGAAGGCATATAAGGTTTTTATGCCGTAGATAATATCTGGTATTTTTTGTGAAGTTTATTATACACTGTCTATTAAAAAGGATTTTATCCCTATTTTGAACTTTTATTTTATCGTTAAGGTTTTTGTAGAAGGCATTGTCGTAGAAACTTAAAAAAAGACTCATTCGATTGGAAATTCAATGAGCTAGTGCTCTTTTTAATAGTCGAATGTGATTTGATATCAACTAACCCCCCTGTGACGTCCACCTTTTCCCCAAACATCCAATCAAAATTTTGATATAGCCATTTTATTCAACTTAGTCTTAAGTTCTGGAAGCTAGGTCTTTGGCGATGACACCCCCCCCTCACAGCCCTCAGAACAAGGGTTGTGAGTTATGCCCTGGGGGCATATAAGGTTTTGTGTAGACAGTGTTGTCGTAGAAACTTCAGAAAGGGCTCATTCGATTGGAAATTTAAATGGTTAGTTCCTTTTTTAATAGTCGAAAGTGATTCTAAAGGCAACTGACACCCCTTCCAAACCAACCATTTCCCCAAACACATTCAATCAAAATTTTTATATAGCCATTTTGTTCAACGTAGTTGAAAGCTTTGGAAATTATATGATTGAGCTGGAGACTCCCCCACAGTCTATAGGGGCAAGGTTTATAAGTTATGCTTTGGGGGCAAATATGGTTCTTATGGAAGGAATGCTCATATAAACTTCAGAGAGGGCTCATTTGATTGGAAATTGAAAGTTCTAGTTTACTTTTTAAATGTCAAAATATATGGAGGTTAGCCAGCTCCCCCCCTAAACTTCTTTTTCCCAAATACATCCAATAAAAATTTTAAGATGGCTATTTTGTTAAAAATAGTTCAAAGATCATAAAATAAAAATTCCGGTGTCGACACAATTCCCCAGGCCCGGGGGCAGGCGTTGTAAGTTATGCCCTGGGGGCATATATGGGTCTTATGGAAAGTATGCTCGTATTAACTTCAAAGAGGGCTCATTTGACTGGAAATTGAAAGTTTTAGTTCACTTTTTAAGAGTCGAAAGAGATTGGAGGGCATCTAGCCCCTCCCCCCTCCACGCTGTTTTTTCCTCAAACCCATCCGATAAGAATTTTGAGACACTTTTTTAGAATAGCTCAAAGACCATACAACGAAAACTCTGGGGTTGATGCAGCCCCCAGGGCCCGAGGGCAGGTGTTGTAAGTTATGCCCTGGGGGCATATATGGGTCTTATGGAAAGTATGCTCGTATTAACTTCAAAGAGGGCTCATTTGACTGGAAATTGAAAGTTCTAGTTCAGTTATTTAGAGTCAAAAGAGATTGGAGGGCAACTAGCCCCCCCTCTCCCGTTTTTCCTCAAATATATCCGATAAAAATTTTGAGATAGCCGTTCAGTTAAAAATTGCTCAAAAGTCAGATAACAAAAACTCAGGTATCGTCATAACACCCAGGGCCTGGGGGCAGGCGTTGTAAGTAATGCCCTGGGGCATATACGGATTGTATGAAAGGGATGCTCGTATAAACTTCAGAGAGGGCTCATTTGATCGAAAATTGAATGTTCGAGCTCACTTTTTAATAGTCAAAAGAGATCTTGCTGATGATTGCTGCACCCGCATAGTGAACCTGAGGCCTCTTAGCAAAGAGTTGCGCGAGATACTTGATGACAAAGATGCAGCAAATTCTCTTGCTGAAGCGCTTAACAGTGCTACAGACACTGATACTCGAATGAAGACCCCGCTCATTGTGGTATTATAAGACATGTGCCCGATGAGGTAACGCTGAACGATCCATGTTCAATAATTAGGAATTGCACGAAAGCCGAGAGAATCCGATAAAGTCGCTCATACAAGCTTGTCTTTGAAAGTAAGGACAATTTACAAGTAGCAATGAACAGGCCTATAACTCTGGGCTATGAGTGCTTCCGAATAGACGGATATTGGTATTTTCCAATGAGGTGTTTTCAGTGCCAAGAGTACGGTCATGCTGCTAAGAACTGTAAGAACGCTACTCGCTGTTCCCGTTGCAGTGGCAATCATGCGAACAATAAAGATAAACCCTGCAATGCTGCGCTGAAGTGTGCTCTCTGTAAGCAGACAGACTTTCCGTGCTACAGTGTTAATAGCCCCGTAGCCAGAAAACTCATGTTGAAGCCATGATCAACTCTAAGCTAAAAGTGTCTTCGTGGAATCTTAATGGTGGTGTAGTCAATAAACTCCCACTGATTGAATGCTTGATGTCTTGCAACGATGTTTTGTGTCTACAAGAAAATTGCCTTTCAGCTGACTCGCTTTCTCTGTTAAAAGTGAATGACCAAACCTGCCTTTACGGGGTGCCAGCTAAGATTCGGGCAGAGGAAGACCTTCCGGTGGACTGGCACTGCTTGTCAGTTTCTCACCTTTCGGCATCAGTATTTGTCAAGAACGAGTGTCTCGTTGGCATAAAAGTTGCAAATCTGATAGTATATTGCTGCTACTTACCAACTGATTACAAGAATTTGGCTTCCGAAAAAACGTTCTCTCGTGCAACAATAAGGATTGCTAAATCTTTGGAGCAGTGTGCTTATGCATCTCATTGTCTTATCCTTGCTTGGGACGTGAGCTGGGACCTTTCAGTGCCAGATCACTCAAGATCTCAAATACTTCTGTCTGCTCTGTCCAATCTGTATGTTGTCCCTAATGACCATGCGTATACGTATATCCGTAATTCTGGAGCAATGAGTTCGCTTGATTTCATGCTCTGCTCGAACGGCGTGATTGCGAATGGCTAAAGCCATGTTGACTTTGGCCATGGAAAAAAATGAAAAGAAACGGAAGTGGAAATTCAAATGTGACTGGAAGAAAATGAAATCTGTTGTATATAAAGCAAAGCTTGATGCCACACTGGAAAAAATTAAGATCCTTTTCCAACTGCTGCAACAATCCTCAGACCTAATCGAGTCGGAGAAAAAAATTCTAATCGACGTTTACTGTAGTGAAATCCACACGTGCAATGCGTTGGGCTCAGCGTTGTGCCATTCTTGTACGTAAAGTCCGTTCGGGTTCAGAAATTCAAGGCTGGTCGATAAAACCGGCTGTACAGCAAAGTTACAAATCTTCAAAGTTTTGGCACCAAATATGGAATGATTGC